>JALMQS010000153.1:26067197-26117051 GCA_024734495.1 Forficula auricularia
TTCGAATCGAAATGAATATCAGGGAAATCTTTATTTTCGCGCCTAGAAATTAGACAGCATTGAGTCTTGTTTGAATTAAAGTTAACTAAATTTTGAGAGCCCCATTTATTCAGTTTGTCTAGGTCGAGAGTAATTGAGGAGGCAACATTGATTCGATTATTCGGGAGTGCGGGTTTGCCGTGTAGAGTGCTATCGTCGGCGTAGCAATGAGTGGGGTTTGCCGTTTGATCAATAAGGTCGTTTATGTAAATTAGGAAGAGTGTGGAGGAGATTACGGAGCCTTGGGGAACACCAGAGTTTGTGGAGAACGATTCAGATGATGTCCCATCCACCACAACTTTTATACTTCGGTTTGTCAGAAAGCTTGCTATCCATTTGCGAAGTGTTGGTGAGAATCCAAAGGCTGGCAGTTTGGCAAGAAGATTTTTGTGCCAAACCTGGTCAAAGGCTTTGGAGATATCAAGGGCTACAGCGAGGGTTTCTTTTCCGGCCTCTAGGGAAATGTTCCAGGTGTGGGTGACATAGGTTAGGATGTCGCCTGTAGAACGATTTTGTCTGAATCCATATTGCCTATCGTGAATTAATTTATTGTTTTCTAAGTGATGAAGGACGTGTTGGTTTATGACTAATTCCATTATTTTGGAAAGAACAGAGGTGATCGAGATAGGCCTGTAATTAGAGATTTGTGAAGAGTCTCCTTTTTTAGGAATAGGTGTGACTCTGGCTATTTTCCAGCTTTTGGGGAATATGCCCGATTCGTAAGAGAGTTGGAATAGCTTGGATAAGATAGGGGCAAGTTCAGGGGCGCATTTTTTAATGAGAATTGGTGGGATGTTATCCGGGCCAGCGGCGGATTTGGAATTTAATTTATCAATGGCTTTTATGATTATTTGGGGTCTGAAAATTATTTTGCCCATGAGGTTGGTTTGGGGGGTATAAGTGGGCGGGTTAAGCCCTTTGTCATCTAGAGTGGAGTTAGTTGCGAAATAGGAGGCTAGTGATTCGGCTTTTTCAGCGGGGGTCGTGGCTACTGAACCATTTGGGTGAAAGAGGGGCGGAAGTGAGGGAGACGCGAAGTTTCTATTTATTGCCTTGTGTAACGAGAAAAAGGCCCGTTTTCCATTGGGGCAAGATGCGAGACGGTCAGCTATCCTCTGGTCGAATGATTTCTCTGCAACAGAGATGATTTTTTTGCATGAGTTTCGCGACTTGGGTAAATGCAATTCAGACACACAAAGAGAAAATCATTGTTGAAAAATATTTTTCTCCGCGTTTCCGACATTTTAAAGTACAATGAGAAAATGCATTTTTTTTTTTTTCGTGATTTTTGGACAGCATCCCCTGGTTGAATAGTCACCGCCTACCACTGGTATGTATGTATGTTTATTTGCATCAAGCAGAAGACAACCTCTTTGATTTCTCTTTAGGACTTATTCCACTCGGTCCTTTTCTTAATAAGAAAAAACATTACGACTCTGGAACTAACAAATATTTTCTGAAAAAAGAATTTCAACGAATAAAAATAAAAATCGACCCATTTGAACATGTTCAAATAAATAACCAGCAAATAGTTTGCCGATGACCTAAGTTGCTTATTGTTCTGGTCCATTAAAGTGAATGGTTGTTTACAAACGTATGCATTCTCTGGCTCTATTGGTTCGAGCACCATTTTTTCTTTAATGGCTTTTCCTTTAGCATCTTAAAGTCAATTAGATTTTCTTATTTAAGCAAATTTACTGTTAGAGGCTATTAAAATAAATGGTGGGGAATTAATTCTTTTTCAGCTTCTTTCGATTCTACTAAAAAATGATTTTTACAATGAAATTAGATGAAAGAATTTCTTCAGTGACATGCTCGGTCAAACATGAACTATCCAATTTTCATTGAACAGGATTTTAACAAGTATAGTGTATTTATTTTATTTAAAAATAAAAATAAAAAAAAGCTACTGAATTGTGAATGGGTTGTGTATTTTTATTTTTAAAAAGAATCAGCAAGAGATTTAACATAGTGAAACAATGCGATCTATTTATTCATCAAAAATAATTAGACGGTTTACGAATGCCCAGTGCCATTTTCGTTGTCATTTTGGATAAGAATCTAACCAACGCTTTCGCCAAATCGTTTATACCTATCACTTTCAGAGACGCAGAACTCGCTTCCTATACACCATCTTTTCCGCAACTTATAACCTTCAGCTGTTTAAGATCCGCATATATAGATACATTCGAGCTCCCTACCCAGCCCATAAAATCTCCTCTTCTTCTTCTCTTCACGATGGAGGGACCAACTTAGGCCTTTAAGGGCTGTACCTTCATGGAGAAACTCTATTTAGCATCAATAAAAAAAGTGTCCTATTTGGATCCCTGTACTTCTTCCAAGTATAGTCGATTAATTTTATCAAAGGGCTTAAATGAAGTTTTTTTGAAAGATATTTTATGCTTTACTAAAGTTTACGATAATGAAGTGAATGGATAATGATATTTAAAATCTTAAAATGTTTAAAAAGTGCTTAAACTTTTTTCTAACGTTTTCTTCAGTAGACTTTTGATTGATGTATTAAACTTTAAGGAATAAATAAATCATCATTTTTTACTTTATTAAATCATGAATTGACATTAAAATAATAATAATTTTATTTAATAAAAATAAATAAATAAAAAATAATAATATTCATAAATACTGTTCTACTGCAGGGGATCTTAACCGAGAGAGTATGAAATAATTTTTGACAGGACTCGGAAAAATAATTAAAAACGTTATTTGGTTGTTAATGAAGTCAATTTAATTTAAAAATATATATTTATAACTTATTTATAATATAATTAGTAAATAAAATCACTATTAATAAATATTACGAGTATATTTTGGAAAAATTAGGGGAGCCGCAAAAATTGTTTGGGGCAGCGATTGGTAAAAGTTCAATAACCATTGTTCTACTGTATCATAAAACGCTGCATCAAATCTATTATAAGCACAGTAATATTTGGTTTCATAGTCCATATTTCTGATGGTTCAATGATCAATACGTTTGAGAGTAACTATGATCTTGAAGGCGACTGTGGGTCAGTGGCTTAAGTGTCGGGTGTGACTCGAAGTTCGCTGGTTCGAGACTGAGTCTCGGCAGATCAGATATTTGCAGTTGCCTCCTTCTTGGAAAGTAATGGCAACCTACCAAGAGTATAATTGCCTAGTAACCTCTCCAAACTTGCCGTTCGGAACCGGCGTTAAAAAGTAGGTTCCGTATATCTGTGTAAAACATCTAAACACACTCAGCACAGGTATATGTGGAGAGAAGCCGGCACCCGTTTCGGGTATGGCACTCGAAGAAGAAGATGATCTTGAAGCTCTATCTCACTGAAATATGCTATTTAAGGAGCATATTAATATTTATAAAGCTCATTTAGAATGTTGGCCTTAATTATTCGAATACAAAGGATTTATTTTAACAATATTTAATATATTTCAATTTTTTTGTTCTTTATTTTCTTCCTCATCTTAACTACGTGTTCCTCTGTTTGTTCACCAGTGAATACAAATTTAAAATTAAAAATGCTCTAAAGCAGTGGTTTCCAACCATGGAGGCGCGAGAATTTATTAATGAAAAATTAATTTACCTCCTCCTTCATCTAGTACAATTAATTTTCTTACTATAAATATGTACAAATAAATAAAATTTCATATTAAAACTAACGGTAAAAATTGAGTGAATGAATATCTTTTTTCATTTTTTTTTTTTACATTTTTATACATATCTACATTTAATTTCTATATTATTTTATTTATTAAAAAAAAAGGTGGGAAGGCGAGTATTTTTTTTAGGAGGCGTATGTAGTATAAAGGTTGGAAACCACTGCACTAAATAATTTTTTGAGATGTGTTATATTAAAGAGAGGAATCCTTGTTTGAGATGTAAATTATGATGAATTGATGGATGAGTGTACATTGTTGTAAAAACCGTAGGATATTATTAGATTCTCTATGCAATAATTTTTGAAATTATCGATAGTTCCAAGCTTATCTTTAAAATTTATTTTCATCTATAACAACTATAATCTCGTGAACGTTTCTCCTATATAATTTTATATATGAAGAGTTATTAATGAAATAAATTCCTAGTTCCCCAGTCTCTTATATATAGTATTATAGAAAAGTCAGATGTTGATATCTTCATAATTACTCGGCTTAAATTCAGATAAATAGTGGATTTATTGAAAAAGCAGTATCGATGTTATTGAATAAATTCAAAATGTTATATTAAGATCCGTAGTATTCAATATGTAATATTTGATGTGATTATAAATCATATTATTGATTGTAAATGAGATGCTGCTAGGTTAGTGGCTAGAGAGATCATTTTTAAAAAGTTAAGTGTTAGTTCAAGGTGAAACATTTTAATAATAAAAAAAGTTAATTTTTGTAAAACCTATCTTGAAATTTTACTAACTTATTTTATTAGTTAGAGAGATCCACTTTCAAACGCAATGACTAGGACTTCAATTCTGTTTCAGGAAGAAAAATGTTCAGCTCTGACAAAATTTCAAGGCGGCTCACCAAAAATAAAGGAAGGCAACGGAAAACGGCAAATTTTTCTAGAAAAACTACTCTCCAATTATTCTGCAATCACAAAGAAAAACAAAGAGGTTGTCCTCTGCTTGATGCAAATAAACATACACACATATATATCGAAATTATATATCTGTATATATATATATATATATTTATTTCTTTGAGACTATAGATTTTTTTTAATGAAAATGATGAGAGAAGGAGTTACCCCAAAAAGATGTATCCCCTAAAGGCCTAGGTTGGTCCCTCCATCGTGAAAAGAAGAAGAAGAAAAATATTATGGCCTGGGAGGGGCTCGAAGGTATCTGTGGATACGGGTCTTAAACAGCTGAAGGTTATAAGTCGCAGGGAAGACGGTGGCTGGGAGCGAGTTCCATTCTCTGGAGGTCATAGGGATAAAAGAGTTGGCGAAAGCGCTTGTTCGATTTTTATCCAATTTGACAGCGAAGGAGTGCTGAGCGTTAGAAAACCGTGTGTTTCTTGTAAAGAGGGCTTTAGGGGGGATAATTGATTTCACCTCGACTGAACAGGGACCGTGATAGTATCTGTAGTACAGGGAAAGGGCCGAAATAGTTCTTCGGTGAGCCAAGGAGTCGAGTGAGTTGAGTTAGAGCCGGGTCTCCTATTAGTTTAATTGCTCGATTCTGAATCGCACCCAGTGTAGCAAGAGAATGCTTGGAGGCATCCCTCCACAGATGAGAGCCATATTCGAGACAGGGACGAATTTGAGCCTTATACAGTATAAGAAGTTGACTGGGAGTATAACAGCATCTAGACCTAAATAGGAGACCAAGCTTGCGCGCTGCAGCTTTAGCAGTGGTTGAGATATGGTCATTCCATGAAAGGTCAGACCCTAGAGTTACGCCTAGCATTGAAATTTTATCCCTAAATTCCAGTGAGTTTGAATCGAATGATATGTTTGGGAAGTTCGAAGACTTGGTCTCATCATCAGTCATTTTTAATTATAAATATTATTTTTCATGGGCTCAATATCCATACGGTATTGAGCCCATGAAAAATAATATTTATAATTAAAAAAGACTGATGATGAAGACCAAGTCTTCGAAACTATAGTCTCAAACAAATAAATAATATATGGTATATACAGATATATAATTTCGATATATATGTGTGTATGTTTATGTTTATTTGCATCAAGCAGAGGACAACCTCTTTGTTTCTCTTTGTGAATCAACAACTCTGCTACTCTCGGCAAAACAAAAACTTTTCAATTTATTCTGCAATCGCCAACTGTCAGAATGACACAAGGCTAGATTTTATTGTAAAAAAAATCAGTTTAAATCAAATAAATAGGTATATTAAAATCAAAATTTACTAATGTGAATAAAAAATAGCATTATCGGAAATTTTCCGGTTTTTTCATTTTAATATAGAATTGTATAACAAATTTGTCTATACATATGATAAGTGGTGCATATAGAAAAGAAGGCAAGCGCGTGTCACTATGCACGCGTCACACTAATAGCCAAGAGCCCCAAATCACGGATTAGCACCCTTCATGGGCATAATTTTCACCCCCTAACATACCCCTTGCAAGTCCAGGTCTTGTTTCATATGCTCGACCAGCGAAGCGAGACGCAGCTTCGTTAATCAAATTGAAACCGACAAAGATATTGTCAATGAACTAGAAATAATAGATTTGATAATAATTCAAGATGACTTTTCGAACGATAAATATGACTAATGAGTTGCAGTAGATTTTCACTTTTATATTTTTTAGTAAAAAATAATCGAATATTTTATAAGCAAATTTGAAAATTTTACTAATTTTAATTACTAGAAAGTTCCATTTCTCTACACTTAGAAAGAATTCAACTAAATCTATGAATAAAATAAATAAATTTGGACAATTAGATTGGCGATATTTAGAGGATGACGATAGATACTTCGTTCGAAATTTAAAGGTTTTAAATTAAGAAATTTATGTAATAAACAACGATAAAAAAGTGCAAGTTTGATAATTTAAATAATTAGGCCGTTTTTATATGGAGAATTATTCTGAAAAACTAAGACGATTTGTTATTGAATAGATACGTAGTTATTGGACCTATTAACATCAAATTAGTAGCTGTAGTTGTTTGATTTAAAACAAAAATATAAATAAATAATACCTATTTTTTTTAATTGTTTAGTGAAGTGTTACTCGAATAGGTATTGGCTGAAATTACGATAGGCGTAACATCTCTTGTACACCTTTTCCAATTTTATTTCAGAAAATGACAAAAACCCTAAAAAAATGTGAACAATATCTGTTCTTTCAAGTAGATCGATTAAAAATCAACCCTCAAACTGATAGATTCTTACCTCATATTTTCAATTTTCATCCCTCTACGATTTAAATTTTACTATGGCTGTGCGTTAGACCCTTACACTTACAGAACAATACTTAAAATGATCTTAATATATTTTTTGGTGAAAATTAAATAGAATGTAGTAATTATGAATAAAAGATTCACGGGTTTTTGGACAATTGTTTGATTAATGTTAAATATCAATTTTCATACGACATTTCGTATTCGACGTAGCAATTATATTTACTATAAGAAAATGAAATTAAAAATGAAAGAGAATATATTTTTAGACACGCTAAACTTCCCACTAATTTTAGAGATATAGAAATATTTTTATCAGCGATTAATTTGAATTAAAAAGCTAACTTGGTATAGACGTGCTGTTTATTAATACGAATTTCAGTTAATTATTTACCAATGTTCGTTAGCTTCTCAAAAATCAATTCAATTTTTTTACTGATTTCTTAGATCTTTGAATCCGAAGTTCTTAAATCTAGAAAGTCCAAAATCTAAATTCTTTGTTTTGAAAAAAAAAGAATTCGGCACTAGAACAAACTTTTTATAACCTTCTGTTCTTATGCCACCGTAAGTATCGAAATCTAGAGACACTCTCAGCCAGATAGGCAGACAAAATCTAAATTATTTTTTTACACGTTTCAGATATTTATAAGCACGACAAGCAAAAAAATGAATTCAATACCCCATCATAAGGTACTTGTCGCACTTATTAAGTAAAATACTTAATTATCAAATTAATAGTATAATAGTAAAAGTCTGAATATTTTTTACATATTTTAAATGACAAAGAGAGACTTATGCTCAAAAAACTCCTCTCAAAAAAAATGATGCTACTGTTCTATTTCTACTATGCTAAGTATTTTTTGCTAGTGATTAGCCGGATACTGCCTGAGCGAGCAGCCTCGCGAGGCTGCCTCGGGCGTTTGCAGCAGAACCATCCTGAGTGAACGCAGGAAACGACCCGAGGCACCTTTGAGCATTCACAAAAACCAATAATATGGATCGGGTCGAGGCAGCCTCAGACGAGGCAACGGACACTTTTGCCTTGGGCGAGGCAGGTACTGACCGACCAGGCATTTGCCTCAAGGGGCTGGCCTCGCGAGAAAAATCCTCAGTCAGTATCCGGCTATTGAAACAACAATATAAAGCGGCATTTGACTATATTGAAAAGAGCAACTTAGGTATGTATGAACAGTTTAAGATTGTACAGTCGAAATCTTTAAGCTTAGTTTTCATTAAGAGATCGATGTTACAGATGTATGTATTCATTGAGATCAATGCCTTTTTAGAAACTCAATCAAAATATAAAGATTGGATAGGCGTATTTATGGTGAGGGGTTGATGGCCGATTCCATGAAAATCCCCCTATTCTTTTCTCTTTCACCCTCATGGATTCTATATGCCCCCAAGGACCTATTTCATAGAAGAAAAAACACTAGGTTTACAAATTTTAGATAATATTATCTCTGGATATTCAAAATAAAAATCTTATTTGATATATTTTTCTAATCTTTTATAATCGATGTTTAGGGCTAAGAAATATTGCTCAGTATGCTTTACAGGCTGAATGTTAATCTTTTTTTATTTTTTGCTTATTCTGTAAAGTACTATACTACCATGTAATCATCTCGAACAAGATTTTTATATAATTACAATCGCGAAATTCACTTACAGGTAAGTTCGTTTGATTCACAATTTTCAATGAATATTTTTATCTGCTGTGTGGTGGGTCTTTGTATCGTTTGGTCCCAAAATTCGACCTAAATAAATAAATTGTTGAGACTATAAGTAAACATTTTTTATTTTATGGCCATTTGAAGTTGACATGACCGAAGCCAGTATTTTATCGGTACCAAAGTATTGGTTTCTGTAATTCAGCTACGAGACTCAAATGGCCAAAAGTAGAAAATGATTAGATCATAAGTATACTCAAAGAAATCGAAAAATTGATATATTAATTAAATCGAATTTTGGCACCATTACTTACGTGTCAAATATATTTGATAAATTTAAATGTTTTAATTAAATTTTAAATGATAAAACATAAAAGTAAATAAATACATCAGCCCATAAGGGGTCGTCCATAAATTAGGTCACACGAATTTCAAGATTCTTAGACCCCTCTCCCCCTGTATCGAATTCTGTCACATTTTCATTGAGCCTCCCCTGTATTGTGACGTCACTCTATCACTTTTAAACCGTCTAATTTAATGATTGTAAAAGTTGTTATTATACATTTTTTAAAAATTTTAATTTGACTTTTGTGACATCACAATTTTTAAGATCTCCGGGGCCCCCCTGTCACATTTTGTCACAAATCTGAGATGCCCCCCATTACTGTGTGACGTAATTTATGGACGGTCTCTAAGGATAATAAACTATCAATTTAGAAATTTAGTTGTTTTTTTTTTTAATTTTGAAAATTGTATATTACAAATGCCTGAAAATCTATTTTTTATTTTTTTTCCATAACTCGAAAACACCTCAACATTTCATATTTTTTCAATTTTTAGAAAAAATTACTTTATAAGTATCAGGCTTCACTAACACAATTTCTATGATGAGGATTCTGGGCAACAATTAAATACCTCTAAAAGGCTACAAACCGAGCCGGTGCTAACGGCCATGCAAATACAGGGGCACCGGACGACGTTTCATCACCTCACTTTTGTCCCAATTTTTTGATTACAAATAAACATAAGAAAGCTTCCCATTCAGAGCGCAGTTTCAACAAGCCGTTTTTAGTCATTTTCGATTGCGTAGAGTTCATAGAAAGAATCAATCTTAAAATATAATATATCTTGTACTTATTATATTTAATAAATACAAG
The DNA here is from genome assembly GCA_024734495.1 of Forficula auricularia. NCBI lineage: Eukaryota > Metazoa > Arthropoda > Insecta > Dermaptera > Forficulidae > Forficula > Forficula auricularia. Next base: position 26,076,927 of record JALMQS010000153.1, read on the forward strand.
TAAATTTTTGAATCTTTAAAAAACATAGTATTTTTTCTAAATTCTAACATTACTAGATGCTATTATATTTTTGCAAAAAAATAAATAAATAAAAATATAGACTAGACAAGTATTGGCAAGGGTGGAGTTTTATTCAAAATGGTGTTTTTAACTTTATCAGTTGGGGGGAGGGGGGATTGGGCTTGGACATTTAAGTTACCATGGTTGATTTAAAAATGAGTATGTCTCAAAGGAATCTTGTAATTTTGGCGTTATTAGTCATTCGAAAGAATAATATTTCGAATGAAATTATAATGAATAATTTTCAAATAAATTAACCTTGTTCTTTTTTTTGTAAATTGTGAATTAGCTAGAATGATTAAAGATTAAAAAAAATATATGATTGAAAGTGCTTAATTAGACCTTCTTGATTGGGGGCGATTAGGAGACTAGCCCTTTCTATCAACTATCATATAAATGTGAAATATTTCAATTATTTACAAGTTCTATTGTAGATTATTGTTTTTTAAAGAAGGTTAATTTTGTGTGGGAAAATCATTAAACGAAAATACTCTAAATGTTTGAAATTTTAGGGATGCGCCGCATCCACAGCATCTATGGATCGCACGACACTGATATACCTATATATATATATTTAATGATATTGATGTGAGAAGGAGATACACCAGAAGGTGCATTCCCTAAAGGCCTGTATGGGGTGGCCCCTACATCGTGAAAAGAACAAAGTAGAAGGAAAGAAGCCGGGATCACGAGCTAAATCTCAGAAAGTTAGATACAATCTAATATCCAATTTACTAAGTTTTTAGGGGCTTCGAGCAGTGGTAAATTCTCCGTTCGATAAATTAGGTTAAATTTACCTCCCACTTAATTTTTTCCAGACTACTTACAGAAAAAATGTCTGGGTATAGCCGGGAATCGAACCCGAGACCTCCGGGTTGCCAGCCAGACATGCTGACCATTACACTGGGAGATCGATGATATTTATTTATATTTATACAGGGCCACTGATAAATTATTCGGGACTATCGCGTGTCCCCCTCTCATTAGAAAACGATAGTTTGACCCTTCATGGAGCGAACTACCCTTTCCGTTTTTATGGAATCATCTGTCATTTTCTCGGCGCCTGTGAAATGATTCAGATTTCCTTTGCCCACTTTTTAATAATTTCCAAAAGTTATATGTGCAAATACTTTTTGTGGCTAGGAAATATATTATATATAATTCTTTTGGAAGTCTCTTGTAATTTGATCGCAGAGTACTTTATATAGAGATCCTATTAGAAAGAAGAAGAAAAAAACTCTAAGACGATGTTTAAGATTTATGCTTCTTTATGCTGGCATTCGAGCTAGTGATCTTTCCCGTCTGTTATTGCAAAGTTGGTATTATTGCCCCGGGGGCTTATCTATATGGACCAGTAACCGCGGGGCGCGGGTGCCGCCGCTGATAATACACTTTTTATCGCCCGAGGCGTCGTCTTTGCCGCATCGACCGAAAACAATCGTCCGCTGCCATCTTGATTGGCATATTTCTTCCCTCCTACTTGAAGAAGACCTCAATTCTCCCTTCGCCCATCCTCAAACCCTCCCCCACCAAAAAGGGAACTCGGCAGATAAGAAGTCGCCGAAAGTGTCAAAGTCGCCACCGAGCAATTGCATATGCTGCCAAAAAAACCACAAATAGAAACATGCTCACTCGGGCGAAATAAATTCCAAACAGAGAAGATAAGCGAGTGACATAAAAGCCAATAATATTTGTAATTTATTTACTACGATTATAGAGACCCTCGGCGCTTAACCGTAAAATAACAAATTACATCTACTCAAAATTTGTTTTACTCGATATTCTTAACCTACTCGGCTGACCCAAGTGTTGATTCAATAAATACATTTTCATCTTTGTTTTTTTACTTAACTGTGTTTAGATAACCAAAAAATTACCTATGGTTTGTTAAATCATCCAAATGTTTTAGTCTGTTTGAATCTTATCTGATAACATAGTAAACAATTAATTTTTTTCATTTAAAACAGGGGTGTCCAACCTTTTTGCTTACACGGACCACATTTGAAGTAAAAAAATTGTCTCAGATCACGGATAAGATATTATAATTATTTTGATATTTGTTATTCAAAAAAGATAGTTAATAATGAAGAAATAAGAACTTTATTATTTTTTAGCTCATAGTGAGCGTCTAATTTTACTTTTCGTAAATTTTATTGAAAATAGCTTCTCGTATATGTAAATACATACCTACATACTTACAAAAAGTGATATTATGTATTAGTATTTCTTTATAATTTTTCCTAGGTAGATAATTATTATCAAATTCTAATAATGAGACAATATTCAATTTTTCTTTCAGATTGGTATCTACTAATTATTCTTCTAGAACGTTCAATCAGAATGTTTGCAAGTGGAAAATTTATTTCTAATGAAAATGCAGTCGAAAATAGACCAAAATGATGATTATTTTTTCGAAAATCTTGAAATCTAGTTCCAGATTCAAAATTTAAAATTAGCACTTTTCGAAAATTTCACAGTAGATTTTCCGATTTCTTATTTTAGAGAAAAAAATTATCAGGCCAAATTTTGTGTGTTTTCCAGTATCTTACATATACATCTCAATGTTTTAAGGAATTTTATGACTTTATATTGGCCTACGGGTTGGACATCCTTGGCTTAAATCGAATGGGATGAAAGATGGATAGAGGAATGATAATTTATTTTTTAAAAGGGTCACGAATATAATAATCTCTGACTATCCATTATATCTTGACATGTAAGAATGTGCAAAGATCTAAAAGACAAGTCCTGGCAAGTTTTAGTCCAATCAATTAATTGTGATTGTTCGAGAAAACCCCAATTTCTTGTTTCCTTGTACTAGAATGATATAACTATAGACTTGGTTAGTGTCATAGCATATAAATTAGTGAAATAATAAATATTTTAGAAAATGAAAATATGAGAAGAAGAATTTTTAAATATTCGAAACTTCATTATTATTTTTTATCTTATATAAGTAGTTGAGCTTATAATTTTGCTTTTATTGAAATTTATTCTTGAAAAAATCTTCACATATTGTACAAATGTACATTCATATTTCGAAAAAGGGAATAATTATATCTCTACATATAAATCTCAATGTTTTAAGGAAGTTTATTATTTTATGTATATAAAAACATCGACAAATCCATATTTTCTAAAGAAAAATATCGCAAAAGTATTTTCTATTCTACAGTAGGTTTAATACTTTTAAGTGAAAAACTTTATTAATTTTTTACTTTGACATTTATATTCTATAGAATATAATGTGAAGTATTCCGATCGCCTGGCTGATTTAATGATATAATGATATCTTTACCAACTTGAAATAATCTCCTTATTGACCAGTTGGATAATGTAAGCAGCAACAAGAAAATTAATTATCATTTTATTCAATTCTAATAATATAATAATATTTTGTTTATCCATTTTACTAAAGGATATACATATTTTTCGGTGTACTATTTTGTCATGATATATACATAATATAGAGTTATATATATACACATATAAGTATATAAAAAATTAAATAAATAAAAGTAAATTGAATATGGTATTGTATTTCCTTTTATATAAATATATTTATAGTATTCAAAATTAACACTTTACCATTTTGAGTTATTAATATTATTATTATTATCGGAGTCCGCGGAAACGGATGTAGCATTGTTGCTAACAAAACGGATGTAAAATTACCACAAAACCGTTGGGTGTGGGATTTATTTCCCCGAGGGAAAGGCGGTAGCAACCAGGGGATTATTAATCTATGGCTAACTTTGCTGGGCAGTATTGTTTCAGTTGAATAGTGAGTAATTTTGCTCCGTAAGGTTTGACATTCATAAATAATCGAATGATTTCTATAAGCTTTTGAAGATCTCTTTGTTTTATAACCATTGAAACAATATTTCAAAAGTTCATTTATTATTTTCCCCTATTCTATTTTCCTTTGTTTGCTTTTCAAATAAATTAATTCTAGAAAAATATCAATATCATCAGAGGTATTAGTATTTGTTGAAATAATCAGAGATAACTTCGGTCAAGAATATTATGATGATATTCATTAAACACATTGTTTTATTTAGTTCCTGAGTTATAGTGATAATTGGAGTCAAAACCAATAGAAAAAAATCATAATCAAAAATGTTTTTTCCCATGTTTTAGAACAGGGCAGGCGAACCCGGGGGCGGCATCTGGCCCTCGGCGTCCTTACGTGGCGGTCATATATAACGTACGATTTGTGTTTTTTTTTAAATCGGGTATTTTATAATGTATTATAAATCGCATTAAATTATTTCAAAAAAAATTAGCGTTCCCTATAATTGCACAAAGATTAACATAAATAATAACTGGCTAAGGGGCCAGTGTGATGGAAAAAGTTAAAATAACTGTGACTTGTAACTTGGGTAAGTATTATAAACCTCATTTCCATCATTTAAAAAAATTATAAAAAGTTTAAAACAAAAATATTAAAGCATGCACTAATGTTTTCCAACCGACGCGACGTGTACTGAAGAAGCACCGGTGTAGCGGTCGAAACGTGTTAAAAATATCGATTACCTCTGCCTAAAATAAAGGTTTAAATAGGAGATAACTTTTTTGTTTTACCTTTTTCCATCACACTGGCCCCTATAGCCAATTCATTAAAATAAAAATAGGGCCACCAAACACGGGTGTATTTGAATAATAAATAATAATAATAATAAATTTCAACAAGAGAAATTGATTTAAAAATAGGTGAAATGAAATTCCAAAACCAAACTGAAAGAAATAGCCATTGGTATGTGTTTGTTATTTTAAAATGTAAGGGTCTTTCGAGATCCATAGGGGCTGCATCTTACTGGTGAGCGTTCTTGCATTCGATAAAAAAAAAAAAATGACTCGAAATATTGTTCGGTGTATGTTTCTTGACTAAAAATTTTGATAGTTAAAACTATTTACCTTATGAAAATGACTCACAATGATAAATTGATAGTGATCAAAAAGAGGGCGTGAGGGGAGATTAGAAAGGTAGAGCTTCGCATGTGTGTTCTAGGTTATGCATTCAAATCGAACGCTCTGAATTGCGGGTTGCATCATTAGGTGTTAGATATTAAAACCTTATGTTTTTGAATATCACTAAAATAAAAAGAAATAAAAATTTATTTATTTAAGGAAAGGACAATTTTATCAAAGATCGTAGTAGTTTATTATGTATATATTATATGTCAGAAGGTTTCGCCCCCTCAGGAGTCGAACAGGAGCGCTAACATGCTATCCGGTCAGTTAGCCTTCTAACATATAATATCTACTAAGATCTTTGATAAAATTGTCCTTAAATAAATAAATTTTCATATAATTAAAATACAGGTATGAAACCCGGAAGTTGTTCTTTTTTAAAAAATTTCATCTACTTTTTCAAAGAGGTAAGAAACTCAAATTTTCATATTAAATAATTTTGATAGTTAAAACTATTTTTAATTATGATTATTACCAAACAATACGTAAATTTTGTTGTTGTGTCAGTCAATGCATGTTTTCTTTTCGTATCTGGTTGTAGTATTGTATTTTTCACATTTACTTACACTGATTGAACACTTTCAGTGCACCTTTGCATTCGCTTACAATAAAAATCACTAAATACGAAAAGGAGAGGACGGATGCTTCAAAATTATTCGTGTTAAAATATTATATAAAGCCAGATATAATTTTTAAACCATAAATTGTCACTAAATACGAAATCCGTTGTAAAGCCAGATCTCGAAAAAATTAAAATTATTCTTATTTGTGTGCGGCCCTAGGAAATTTTTAGGTCGTCAATGCAGCCAGTGGTGCGATTTAGGTTGGCCAGGCCTGTTTTAGACCTTTCTAAATATAACGAGCAAAAAAAACTTACAAACTGAAAATTTCCGAAGTTTTGAAAAAAAAAACAAGAATTTTCCTCCAATGTCTGTTTTAATACATATATCAAGTTTACTGTTTTCTTTTTAAATATTTTATTTATTGATTGGAATCGGAAATAAAAGTGTAAAAAAAAATCTAATAACTTAAAATAATTTTCATAAAATCCTAAAAAAAAAAAAAAAAAAAATAGCTTACAATAAACGTCTTAGTTTTCATTTAAACTTTATTTTCAAATTAATTATAAATAAATATTGTAAAAGTCTCTGAGAGATATTTTTAATATAATGTATCATAAAAGAAGAGGCAAAAACCCTAAGTTGTTAATTTAGCGACCTGGAAAAAAGCAGTTATCTGAAATGAAAAATGAAAACAACGTTTGATCCTCTTTAGAAATTTCCAAGATGTAATTAAAATATTTAATTAAATAATGATCCGGTCGTCTCTCTCTTTCTGTCGGACTTGTAAATAAAATTTAATATTTTAATATGCTTAAAAAATAAAAAATTCCTTTAAAGCGAAAATTTGATCCGATTATCTTGGAAAGAGATTTTTCCCTCGTCGGTTCGTTCAATATTTTTGGTACAGTGGAAACAAGGTCTTCTTCTTGCTCTAATCTCAAATTGAAAATAAGAAAAGGATCGTAAAAAGCAATGGGCTAGAATGGGATGGAAGAAGTCTAATGGTTTTTAATATGACAAACGTTTTCTTTGGTTAACACCAGATGGTAATAAATTCAGTGCTTTTCTCTGAGAACGAGTGGAGAGGGTGGAGCTCAATCAGGTCACGTGAGGTACAGCCAGGAGATTGTGAAAATGGACATCAAGTTTTCTTTTTACTTCCTTTTCTAATCAGAAAATAAAACATAATCGAACTGCCATCTTAAGATAATATTTTCTCTTCTTTTAGAAATATATTTCCTTTTCCTTTTAGAAAGGCATATCATTTTTTAACTTAAATTTTTATCAAAAATATCAATTACGAGGGGATTGTATTTTACTTTAAAATACAGGGTATGGTCAAGTATTGTAATCGTGCATGAAAAAGTGGTTTTATGCTTCTTTTTTTCGAAATATCTAAAAAACAGCTCAAACTAATTTGATTTAAAAAAAATTGGACGAAACCATGGCATATCGGTCTACAAAAAAGCTGTAATAAGTGAACATCGAAAAAATTATATTTTTCGAGATAATAACTATTTTGTCAAAATGTCTGTTAGTCTGTAAGTCTGCTAGTTAATTAATCTGTGCTTTACCAAATTTTTGTGGTCGAGCTAGCTCAAAAACTAGTGTGAATATTAAAACAAAATTTCACACGTAGTTTTGTTGCATTGAGAGTTAAGAAGCTGATTAGATTTTAGTGCATATCGTCTCAAAATTAAGGGGAAGGGGAGTTAAAATTTAAAATTATAATTTTTTCAAACTAAAAAAAACAAGAAAAATGATATATACTATAAAATTAACCTATAATAACGAAATATTTTTTTGACGCAAAAATTAGGGGGGGGGGGTCAAAAAATAAAATCTAAGCCATTTGAGCAAACTCAACCAAATTTTGTATACAAAATCAGTGGGCTACCAGAAGACTAATAATGCAAAAACTAACCCACAAAAATAGGGGGGGGGGGCAAAAAATAAAAATCTAGGCCCTTTACCAAACTCAACCAGAAATGTATGGTAAAGTCAAGTGAATTGGCCACATCAGAACGTGTCAATTTATTTCTTTTTATAAACCTAACCTTGGGACCTATGTTTTCATATTGGTATTAATTATTAAGAAAAGCTGCACTTCTTTTCCTATCGCCCCAACCAAATATCTAATAAACTTATTTGAAGCCACCTACCCTTCAAGGAACTTAAATTTTCTATAGAAATCTATAGGGCTGTCTTCTCGTCTAATGAAAAAATCATTGCTTTTTAATAAATAAAATAAAATTCTATCTTTCGTCGGTCTTAACCTCATTAAACCATCAATAAAATCATTTAAAATAAGTTTTTTCTTCATTTCTGAAAGGGAAGCTCTAAAGCAAAGAGCCTATAAAATCAACTTATTTCTACACACATTTCGATACGAGAACGAACTTTTTATGACTTTTTTTTTACTCATAGTGGGTATTGTGTACAAGACACACATTTTAGAAAATGATTTTTCTCCACGTTTCAGACTTTTTTCTACACAATAAATAAAAAAAATTTGGAGTTAATTGGACCGTCTGGTAGACAGCCGATGCCTGCTTTACGGAGGTATCGAGAAAAATTAATTTGATTTGACTAACTGATCCTAAATAAGCATAGATGTTGCCAAGGAGTGAACCGGGATTGGAATTGGGTGTACACTTCTTTGGAATTATTTTGGAATTCATTAAAAAATGGCCCTTGATTGTCTTCTACTTGGAAATGAAAGTGGAAGTGGAAATAGGTGTACACGATATTAGGTGGCGGTTCAAGCCCTCGGATGTTGCATTATTTTAAATTTGATCAAAATTGAGTAGTTATTGAGAAGTTTTGTAAAAATTAAAAAAGTGTATTGGAATAAAGTAGTCTGAAAAATAAATTAAAAATTCGACGTATTCACTTTCTTACTATTCAATCAATATTATAAAAATGTTATTATAGATTAATCATTTGACAATTTTTTGTAATTGATTAAATAAAGTTTGACTTTAAATAAAAAAAATTAATTAAAACATTTATTAAAGATTTTATAATTAATGATTCAGCCGGTAAGTTGGCCGTATACTCATAAATAAACGGCGAATATTTTGTAAATACCACTTTTTGAACTTGGGCATCTTGAAAAGTAAAGATTTATAAAAATCTCAAATTCGAATTTTTTCATCAAAATAAGATTTGTATTACTATATATAGAAACTATCGTTTATTTTTCAGTATTTAGTAATAGAAATAAAATTAAAATGAAAGTCGAGTTATATTTGTTGCTATTTCAGAAAAAATCGAATTGTCATAGCCCCTACATGAAATTTCGGGTCCAATGCCTAAAATCTGAATCAGGCCCCTTATTATGGAATAAGTTAGTGTTTCATTCCGGGGCCCGGGACCCAGAGTGCACTTGGACCCCCTTGTGGGAGCCATGGCTATTTATGAACAGTTGTAATTAATTTGCTGAAATTTGGCATTCGCGTTTGTATTATTAAAATGAAACTATATGCTATATTTTAAGTTTCTAAGACAAACCATCCGGTGAGGAAAAAATTCCAAATCATTCAAAATTCCCCACAGCATACAGGGACGATGAAAAGTTTCGACATTCCCCTCTAATTTTTACTTTCACATTTATATTCATAGAATATAATGTGGAGTATTGCGATGCCCTGTCTGGGTCCTGACTCTTTGAGAGCTTGTATCTAAGTTAATTTCATTTTGTATCTTCTAGGTGGAAGGAATCGATGCACTTAATAGTTGGAAACCGGATTTGGCACATAAAACCAGATTTTGTGGTCCACAGAGGCCAAAAAGGGGCCAAAAATCCATTGGTCGCCGCGACACTCCTACTTTAAGCCCCCTTCCTTTATTTCAATCGGATTAAAAATTTGACACAATTAATAGCGCATGACACTTGATAAATATACGAATTTTTAAAAAATCAAAAAAAAAACCGAAAAATCTTTCATGTAAATGTCCACTTCCGGTATTCCGATTTCAATGATTGATTGATTTATTTCACAACGCAGAGGGGGCAGCCCTTTACAGAAGGAATACAGATTTGTTTACATATTAGGTTAAAACCCTCATCAGCCGTCCAAACAATTACGCCAGATGTTGGGGCTATTAGTGAAAAGTATATATGGGCGCCAGTAGTACTCCAGAACCGAGGCCAGAGTGTTGGGAGCGCCAAAAGCGCCCCACAACTGTGCAATGCGACAAGAAAAAAAACAATAATCAAATGTTACAAGCAAAAAACAAAACAAAAAAAAAGCTTGCTGTACTGCTTTTAGCCTATATCGAGCTTAAGTTTCGAATTTCGCTCTGAGACTTATGGTTGCGAAACACAGGGGTGGTACATACGTACATATACGTACGTACTGACCAATGGATACCTTCCACCTAGAAGTTACAAAATGAAATTAACTTTTTTTGAGAAAATCAAAAAAAACGAAATAAAGGATGGGGGTCTAAATTAGTAGTGTCGCGATGATTACAAATAAATGAAAATGTGAAAGTCGTGTGGCGAACACACCAATTGATTATATTAATATTCTTAATTAATTTAATAGTCGTAGTTAGCTGTATGGTATTTGAAATGTATATGAGTGAGATATTTGTTTATTTTGAATCCTCAGAGTATTTTCTATGTGTTTGAGAGAAAAGAAAAGGAATTGCAATATGCTGGAGTTCACTCTTAAGATGTGTCCATTCAAGTGATATATTTGAGGACATTTTCTTGTGATTATCGAATGCAATCTCGAAATGGTGTCTGTCGATGTGTCAGGGAGTCGTCAAGGCGCCGGCTGGAACTTTTTGATCGAAATATTGTCCCGATGACGGATAGCTCAATAGGCTAAGTGGATAGATATTTTATCGATTTGCCATATCTCCATCTCTATGACAAAGGGCGGGTTATTGCTAAACTTTATTATTACTAACTCTCTCACTTTGGTTTATTACTCTACCCCCGTACCCTCCACCCCAATGAGTAACAGCGAAACACTCTAAGCGAAATTATATTTCAACGAAGAATCTCATCGAGGCTTCGCTCTGCATCACAAGCTTGCTCACTAATTAAGTCAAGTTTCCAACCACTAAGTTTTCATATAAGATAAATAATAATGATGCTTTAATTTTTCATCAAGAGAATATTAACTTTAAGTTTAACGTTTAAGGGGGAATTATCCATAGTTATTTGCGAAATACTAATATAGAGTCACATAATTTTTTTCAATTAGTTTTGTTTAACATAAATAGATTGAATGGATGAATTTATTGCAGGACAGAGTTTTTTAGACCTATTTGTACTCTCTAGCTCAGGGGTCGGGGAACCGGGGTAAATTACCCCAAATGGGGTAAAAATGAAACTATCGGGGGTAAAAAGGACATTTTTAAAATTTTTTATTTTATAAACTATTATAGTATTGTTAGTTTGATAGCTTTTCCAGGAATTCAAAATCTTAAAATTAATAAAAGTTAAAAAACAATATAAAAACATTAATAAAAGTTATGCATTTTTTGTCATGATAAGTGTTTGTGTATTTTTTCTTTTTAAAAAGCAGTCAGTTAAACCCGACAAGAAATCGGCTGAATGCCGTGGATTGTATTCAAATTGCGCTCATGTCAAAAAATCCTAATTTTGAAGTTATATTAGAGAAAATGAAACAACATCATTTTTCTAAAACGTAAAAGCGTTTGAATTATGTTAATGTTTACAATTTTTATTTACTTACAGAGAGTTTTCATGTAAATTCCAATTAATTCAATAAATAATAAATAAGTGCTTGGAGCACCGAGCGATGCTCAGTAGATTTTTGTTTCTAAATAGCTTAAGTTTCAAATTTCAAGGCTCTGCAACTTTCCGAAGACGAGATATGAACGATTAAAATATTTATTTTACGACATGACTAATTTACACCCCTTCCCTTATTTTGACCCTTTTAAATCATGAAGAAGGAGGTTTGATCCTTCGAATTGTCGGATTTTTTAAGAGAATAAAATTGATATTCTATTCAATTATTTTATAGAAAAATACCTTTATTTAATCAAATTGGCAAATTCTAATATATAATAACATTTGTAATGATCTATTAGTTCAATTTAAAATAAAAAAAACAATTAATTTTATTAAAAATAAATTGAAAGAAATGTAATTATAAATTTTTATTCGAAACAACCACCTGTGAATAATTATTTCAATTATCAAAAAACCCATCAAAAACAACTTAGCCGAAGATGAGACCTTGATAGATCGAATTGTCAACATAAAAACCCGCCTAACCCGTGAATTTCATCCAAATCGTTAGCTAGCCCTTTTTTCAACAAACCGATTCTAAATATATATACAAGAATTTCTAGTTTAATATAAAAGATAAGATACATTTACCTTGCTTTTTTTGCTTTTCATGTAGGGGTAATAGCGACCTATGGAAAAATATTTTGGGGTAATAGCTAAAAAGTTCCCCTGCTCTAGCTACCTTATATCCTGAAAAAAATAGCTTTTTTATAACACGTTTAATTGGGAGTATGGATTACTCTTGAGATATGTACTTGGAATTTTGATCCACTATTAAATCTATTTTGGGAAGAGCCTAAATAACGGAGGAAGGAGGGGGTAAAAAATTTAAATTTCGGCATTGAGCTCTTGTGGAAAGGTAATACAGATATGGTTTAAATTGTTGCATTAATTAGACACCAAATCGGAAGGAAATGATCAGAATATAGTATTAATCCTCGTTGATATATCAACTATTCTTTGATATATCAACGAGAAAAATTATAAATTTATTTAACATCATTATTTCAAGTTAGAAATATATAAAGTTCAGATATTATTTTCACCAATATTTGACAAAAATCATCTACATTTGATTTGCGATTAAACAAAATGTAGAAAACATTCGATATTGAAAAGGGTCTAAATCACAAAATTAGTTGGAAATAGTTTTCAAGTCAAAAGAATAGAAAATGGTTATAAGTCCGGAAGTTGTTTTCTAGAGTCGAGGAATCAAAAAGTATTCATTTGATATTACATAATATTTGATTTTATTGTTTCTGCTTCTCTTATTATTTCAACGAAACTACAAACAGCGCACCAAATCTTGAAAAAGTTTCACTTTTCCTCGAATTTAAAGTTTGATACATAAATAAATGATACATACAGTTCACAGTGCTGGAACTATAATAAAGTCGACCCTGCAACGCTTCTCCAAATTTTTCGGGTTTATTATTTGTAAATTATAATAAAGTTGATCGCTATTTAAATTAGAATAAAAACACACAGTATATAGTTGAACAATAATAAAGTGCAGTGCCATTCTAGAATAGACTAGGTAAATAAATTTTAACTTTTAATTATTTAATAAATATCTGCGGATGAGCGATTCTTTCATTAGAACTTTATCAAGAAAAATTAGTAAAAAATCGGAAGTCCTTTCTGAGAGAGCTAAGCATTGCAAAGATTCCAAATGCAAAGTCATAGTTATATGTCTAGAAATATTAAAGTCAAAAAGTTTGGTATAATAACTTTTTCGATTACCCTTTTACCATTGAATTCTCATCTTATAACAAGACAATCAATAGTATCATTTATATGCTTTAAAATCCTTAATTTTCTTTTTCAATGACATTCTCCTAAGGCATTATATTATTTAATAATAGAATTATTTATTTGATACTAATAATACATATAATAATTGTTTTCGGAGTCCTGAGCCCATAGACTTGATTTTAAGTCGATTTCTCCAACGTTTTCTAGTAGAGGTTGCCATTATGATAAAAACATCAAAAATGGAATGCAATAAGGTTATTCCTCTAGTAATAGACAAGAATCAATCGTTATTGGATTTTGGCCGATCATGCCTTACAATGCTGCCAATAATAACTGAAGCGCCAAAAATCCAATGTAGAATTGTTATTCTTCGACTGTTAAATGAGAATCGATCATTATGTGATTTTAAGTCAATTCCTCCATGTCTTCGCAATAGTTACCAATAAAACCAGAAACGTCAAAAATCCATTCTAGAATGGTTATTCTTCAAGTACTAGATGAAAATCAATCGTTATTTCTTATTTTAACTCGATTCCTCTATGTGCTTCAACAATGGTTACCAATAAAAACCGAAACGTCAAAAATCCAATATAGAATGGTTATTCTCTCAGTACTAGATGAGAATCAATCACTATTTTGATTTTAACTCGATTCCTCTATGTCTTCAGCAATGGTAATGATGATATGAAAACAACGCAGTTAATATGATTACATATAAAATTTCCTCCAAAAATTTTTAGCATTTCGCAGCGAGGAGTTTATCCATTCTTACTAAGTTGAAGTTAAATGAGTCCTATATTAAAACGATCAAATGAATATATTTTATGAATTTGAACCAATCTGAACCGTCTAAATACCAGCCAGAAAAGGAGCTATATGAACCTGAATCTCAGCCGAACTGAATATATATAACCGAACTGGAATTGATTTGTATTACCCACAAGATTCATGGGGAAGGGGTTATTTTGTCATGAGATATTTTGTCTGCAGGATATTTTGTAGGAATATTTTGTTGGGGGATATTTTGTCCTTGGGATATTTTTGGGGATGTTTTGTTCGGGGATATTTTGTCGGGGATATTCTGCGGGAATGTTTTGTCGGGGGATATTTTGTTTGGGAGGATGAAATGTCGCGGTACCGCTGTAGTGTGTAGTCGTACGATTTATATATGGTATAGGGATATTAAATTTGAACTATCTGAAAAGATTAATTTATTTCAAAACTGTTGACGGTACTAGTAATTTTTAGTGAATTTATAATAATCAGAAAAATAATCCTTAAAATTCAATATATGAGTTTTCCCTACCGAATGTCTTGAGAGAAGCTTCTCTCGATACCTAAGAGAGAAAGCGATCTTATTTAATCAATTTCAATTTTGAAATTTCATATCAATAAAATATTTTATTTTATATTTTTTATCACATAATTATTATTAGGAAATTTGCATTTTAAAGATTAGTTTATTTGAAGTCTAATTTGAAATCATTTTTAAAAATAAATTAATCTATATATATATAAAATTAAGGTTTTGTCTGTACATTGGTCCAAATCAAGCCAAATTTTGATTGCACACGTTTCAAGCAAAGTTATGAACGAAAACACCCTCAACAAAATTCCTGTCTAGTATGTCTGTTTGTCTGTTTCCGATGTTTCGAAAAGTTGCTCACGATTCACGTAAAAATGGCTAAAGGTATTCTTATGAAATTTCATATTTACATCAGATGTCTACTAACTTACATTTTTAGCTATATAACGTTTTGATAGTTTGACCCCAGAAGGGGGTTTGGGGGGCGCACGAATGAAAATTATCAAATAACTCCTAAACTACGGCAAATTTTATTATAAACAAAGTTGTAGGAGAGGTGATTTCTGACAACTTTTGTTTAAAATTTCCCCAAAAAACCACCCAAAAAGGGGGAGGGTGAAAAATGCAAATTTTTCCCTTTGGAGCAAACTCAGCAAAATTTTGTATACATAATCTCCGGGCCTCTAGAGAGCTAGAAATGCAAAAACTAACCACTCAAAAATGGGGGGGGGTCAAAAAATGAAAATTCTTTCTCTTGGACCAAACTCAACCAAATTTTGCTAGAGACAAATGATATATTAAAATTAATAAATTATTAAAACAGACATCTTTACTCGAAGGCTAATCTACGGGAGAACCTGTAGGCTAAGCAACCAGTAGTATCCCCTACAGAGTGAACGCCTGAGAGGAAATCAATGCCGAGTTAAGTGTCAAGACATATGAAAAAAACAACTAACAATTTTATATTTATTTATTTTTCATTCAATAATTTTATTTTATTTTGTTTTAATATTCTTTCTATTTAATTATATTCAATCATTTTAATATATTAAGTGGATATTGATGAGGCAGTCCAAAAAAAGAAGAAGATAATTTACACTATCTTTTTATTCATAAAACCGGACGTTTCGGAGGCTATTCCCTCCTTCTTCAGGGTCTGTAATTAATTAGAATGGGATTTGGCCATCATTACAATCAAGATCATTACAAATTATTTTTTATATATAAATACAATTAATATATAATTATATGGTATACAAATTCTTAATCAAAAATATATTCTACTCACTTTGAAAAGTCAGTGAAGGAAATCCAATGCGGCATTCCCCTCTCGTCTCCTCTTTCAGTGGCAGTAATAATACGGTTTTCGATGAATAAAAAGATAGTGTAAATTATCTTCTTCTTTTTTGGACTGCCTCATCAATATCCACTTAATTCACTTATCAGTCCGTCTTCAAAAATTACTCCAATCTTATTTTAATATATATTTGCAAATCAAATTCTCTATCGCTCCTTACATAGATTGAGAAAACTGTTTATTATTTAGAATACATGTATATGGAAATATACCTGTACTTTAATACTTTTTTACCAGCTGCTCATATTTAGATATAATTACGTTTAAGAGAATTAAAATTATAATTTTAAAAAAATTATAAAACTATCTATTAGTTATTATTATTTTATTTTTCAAAAGAAAAATTTATTTCAAATAAATATTTCTATAGAAATCATAGAAATTAATCTACTCCTTCTATTGATAAGAATGCATATATAGATTAGAAATACAATTATTATTAACGCATATCTAAAAAAGAAATAGGTGGAATCGAAAGGTCCGTCTAGAATAATTCACTCTGAAAATATTTAATTTTTTATAACAGATAAACTTTATCTTGTGAAATACTTGGAAAATTTGCTTCATAAAATTAAATAGAATTCACATTTGATTATTTAAAGTTCATCTTATTCAATTTCAAAATATAATTTGAGAAACTATTTAGAATAGAAGTTTATTAATGTCACCTGTTGGAACGTAAATAATTTTATGAAGTTCATTGTGAATAGATTTCAATGATTAAGTAAATCAAAAGAATCAGTAGGTATTATTAAGTCAATTATTTAAGTAATTAAAAGAAACTTCTTTTATTGCAATTAAGTTGCATTAAGTGAAAATAAATATAATAAGCTAATAAGTTTATCTAAAATAAAACTAATTAAATTGTTATTAGGGGAGTTTTTTATAGCTGTAGTATTTATTTGTTTAGGTTTAAAATAAGAGGCGTGCAGCTTCAATTTTTTCTTTTATTTATTTCTCAATTCCCACTTGAAAGAAAAAAGACAATTGAGAAAATTATATCTTTCGGCCTTCTGGCGAACCCTGTAAAAAGTTTTGTATATATCCTATTTATTTATGTTTCTTGTATATAATTTTAAATAATAACAAGTGTATCTAAAAAATTTTTATATAAATATTGACTAATTCCCGCCGAAACGTTAGTGGGAATTGAGAAATAAATAAAAAGAAAAAATTGAAGCTGCACGCCTCTTATTTTAAACCTAAACAAATAATTAAATTGTTAGGAGTGAGAAATTATTATTTTTTGTGATTTTTTCGGGTAAACTCCTTCGCTTACAATTGATAAAAAGAAATTAATTAATTATAAATTGTGGTGTTTTTTGAGGCTTTTGAAAACCTTGAAAACAGATGTAATGTCATCGTTAGGAAAAAGGAAATAAAATTTCTTTATATTCTAACAAATTTATTTTCATGAAAAACTTATGAAACGTTTCGGCGGATATTCTCACACCATCATCAGTCTACAAGGAAAACATAATCTTAATTACAGTAAATTACTAAGAAGAAAAGAACTCACCCAAGCTTTTCATAATATATATATTTCATAATATAGTACATATGTCTGTGTAGAATGTCATTTTCTTTTTACAATTAATAACATTTTAATCAAAAAGCTTGTAATAAAAATAACAAATTAGAATTAATTTTAATTAACCTAAATAAATCAAATAAAAAATCTTCATATTTGTTATTTACCTGGAGGTATTTTGTGTGTTAAATTGTTATTAATATAGTATGTCAATATCAGTGAATATATCATATATTATAATGAAATGTTTTAAATCTTATAGAATGCCTTTTTTATAAGTTGTTTTCTATAGTTATTCCTCTTAAAACATTTTCATAATATAGTACATATATATGTGTAGAATGTTATTTTCTTTTTACAATTAATAACATTATAATCAAAAAGCTTGTAATAAAAATAACCAATTAGAATTAATTTTAATTAATTAACCCAAATAAATCAAACAAATTTTTTCATATTTGCCAATTACCTGGAGGCTTTTTGTGTTTTAAGTATTATTAATATAGTATATGTCAATATCAGTGAATATATCATATATATAATTAAATGTTTTAAATCTTATATTGTTTCTATAATTATTTTTCTTAAAATATATATATACAATTTTAACTTGCAAATATATTAATAGCCAAGTGAATATAACTTCTTACATTAAATAAAAAATAATCTTTAAAAATTACTTACCAAATAGTAAACTCGAAGATTTAATTCTTCAAAGCGCTTGAGTTGGAATCTCCACGTCGCGTTGTTCTGCCTGAAGATTTCTCGAGCGACTGACTGGGCCATGAAGCCAAAGCGGGCGGGCGGGGGGCCGTTGGCGCGCACCGAGCTGATAACGGGCCGCCCGGATGGAATTATAAGAATTTTAAATCAAATTATTCTATTTACATATAAACAATTCAGACTTGAGCCTGGCATTGTTTAAAGGGGTGGTTTTATATTTTCATTTTATATTTTTTCACGAAAATTCCAATATTTTTGTTTAATTTCGTTAGAATTACCTATAATGTATATTATACTAATTAATTAAATGAGTTTTGTTCCTTTATTTTTATTTATTTAAACCTGGAAAGCATAACCCAGACCTGTCGGCCCCGGACAAACCTTTCTTCCCATTAGCTTTCAGAAAAGGAATCTCATGAATTCCAAGTTATAGACACACGGTAGTGTGTCAGACAAGTTCGGAAAAGAATGGGCGACGAATCGGCCATGTGTATATTTATACGAACCATTTCGAGCTAGTATCGACACCCCATAACTCAAAAACTATTCGACCTACACACTTGAAAGTTACACATCTAATAAAGGCCCACTGGAACACCTTGAATCCCAAATTTCAAGAATAAACCTAACATAGTTCTTGAGTTATTAAGGTCTGAAAAGTGCCATTTTTAACACTCACTCACTCATGACTCACATATTAAAAACCTCTAGAGTACTTCAGCTGATCCTAGAATGCTGAAACATAACATACTGTTAGAGTTTGGGCTATAATTAAAGGAAAAAATCGGAAAAGTTAAATTTTCCCTTCTTCATGACCTAAAATGAAGGGGTGAAATTTATTAACATATAGGGAAAATAAAATCAAGCTAGAATGCTGAAATTTGGCATATTGGTAAAGCTTGGCATATTAATAAAGGAGGAAATTGAAAAATCTTCCCTTTCTTCGGAGTCCGAAATGAAGAGGTGAAATTTATAGGCTTAATTAACATATAGTATAGAAATATAATGACCCTAGAATGCTAAAAATTTGGCATTCTCATAGCGGTTGACACATTAATAAAAGGTGAAATCGAAAAAACCGAAGTTTCCCTTCTTCAGGACATAAAATGATGATGTGAAATTTTAACTACTATGTATTTATTCAGATAAATAAAAAGATAAACTTTTCAAAAATTAATGATATCTTACCAAAAACATAAATGGGAAAAAGGGGCCAAGTTCGGTACAAACGACGTTCGAGGTTGTCGGCTTCGTCGACAAAAGAGTTAAAATCTAAACGGATACCAAGTTCCATAGCAGTTCCTTAAATCAAATCTATAGAAATGTCCAACGTTCTTATTAAAAGAAAATTTGTTACGTTCTTTGATATTGAATTTATAACTTGGCAAGTTTTATTTCAAACTAAATTCTTTCTAGTAAAAAATAGAACAAATAGCAAAGTTACATTTTAAGCTTGCATTAAATATCATCACGTTAAACTTAATTTTTTTTTTTTTTATGATATTGATGAGAGAAGGGGATACACCAGAAGGTGGATCCCCTAAAGGCTCAGTATGGGCTGGCCCCTCAATCGTGAAAAGAACAGAGTAGAAGGAAAAGAAGCCGGGATCACGAGCCAATCTCAGAAACTTAGATACAATTCAATATCCAATTTACTAAGGTTTTAGGGGCTTCGAGCAGTGGTAAATTCTCCGCGCGATAAATTCCGGTTAAATTTATCTCCCACTTAATTTTTATTACCAGACCCTATACTTACAGAAAAATGTCTGGGTATAGCCGGGAATCGAACCCGAGACCTCCGGGTTGCCAGTCAGTTATTCTGGACCATTACACCACGGGGGCGGACAATTTATTGACTAATATAACTTGCAGAGTTGTAAATTCAATATCAAAGAACTTAATATATTTTCTTTTAAATAAATTGAAGACCGTTGTACATTCATATGATGAAAGCTATGATTTAAGGTAGTGCTATGGAACTTGGTATCACTTTCAGACTCAACTCGTTTGTCGGCGAAACCGACAACCTCGAACGTCGTTTGTACCGAACATGGCCCCTTTTTTACATTTATGTTTTTGGTCAGATTTCAATATTCCTTCATCAATACATAATAAAAGTATTTTTAACTGGTTTTTCAAAAAAAATCAAATCAAATGTATGTACATAAATTTTCTAGATCTGAGGGAGGAAGCTGCCCCCCCCCCCCCCCCCCCCGATCATATCTGGGTAGGCTGATGATTGTCGACCCTTCGGGGAAAGTCATATCCCCGGTGTATAATGAGAGCTTAGTTTTCTAATTAGATCTAGGTAATTTGTTACTCCCTAGCAGCGTCCCACCCTTTTCAAGGGCCAAATTATCCCCTATCTAAAAATGACTTGCTTCTGTGGAGAAGAGTCTCCCAAGCGCTCTTGCAACCCTCGATGTAATGTAAAAAATGAATTATCAGACTAATAGACGACCGGACTCTTACCGTTTCCCTCAGTTCGCTGGCCCATGGAAAAAACGTTTCATCTTCTTTACATATTCAATAATACTATACGGGATATCTTCCGATTATTTAAAATCAACAAACACACCTCTTTTGTGAATAGCTCGCGAATCACCTGCCAACATTCGTTTGCGATTAAATTGGTGAAGTGTCAAACTACTTTATTCGCCAATACGTTAATCCCTATGACTTCAAGAAAATGGAATTCATTCTCAGCGGTCTCTCTCTTTCCGGTCATTTATAATTCTCAATCCTTCAAGACACGTGTCCACCTTTTTAACCGACTTCAAAAAAAGGAGGAGGTTCTCTATTCGACTGAATTTTTTTTTTTTTTTGAGCCTATGTTACCTCATATCTCCCCCAATTGTGAACCGATTTGGAAAAAAAAATTTGCATTGTTTTGGTCTACCTTCCGATTGGTCCCATTTTTTTCATAGGTATTAGACCTTTTTTTGTTAGGTTTGCTCATACCTAACTTCTTTGTTTATGAACCGATTTCGATGATTCTTTTTTTAATGGAAAGGGGGTATCTTAGGGATGGTGCCATATTAATTTGGTCAAGTTCTGATGATATGATCACTAAAAAGAGAAAAATAAAAAATTTTAAGAAAAAAATAAAACCGACTTCAAAAAAATTAAATGCAACAAATAAAATACACTAAAAGGTATAAAATAATTATTAACTTATTTAGTTACAACTAAACTACGAAATATTAACATGAAATTACTTTTTAAGTCGGTGCCAAACATTAAACCTTTTATGAATCGCACTCGACGGATCTTACTTAGTACGTTTGGTTGGTACGCTCGCTTATAGGTATAGTTTGCTTGGCACCGACTTAAAAAGTAATTTCATGTTAATATTTCGTAGTTTAGTTGTAACTAAATAAGTTAATAATTATTTTATACCTTTTAGTGTATTTTATTTGTTGCATTTAATTTTTTTGAAGTCGGTTTTATTTTTTTCTTAAAATTTTTTTAACTTGATCACTTTCTCTACTTCTCCTGGGTAATGCAAGGGGCTTCAAGATTCATAGGAGCTCAAACTTTTTGGCCTTTTTGCATTCGATCGCATTAAAAAACTGGTCAAAGTAGCGAACCTACAGATATTTTTTGAGCATAGAAATAATAAATATTTGCGGGAACAAAATCATTTAAATTATCAGCCCAATTATTTAAGTTCACATGATACAATTGTTACAATTAAGAAAATAAATAAATCATGAAATGCGTATAAAAATAAAAATAAGAGTAAACAAAGGAAAGGAAAGAAGGAACCATAAACAAAGTCTTGTTCAGTTGTTTTTATTTTAACAATTTATTAGATCAATTTCTTCTTTGTATATATATATATATAATTATTTATATTTTTTTCTAATTATAAATAAATACACTAAGAATTTTCTATATTTTTATATATAGAGAGATATATTTATATTTATATAATATATATTGCACATTTGATTTAAAATTTGATACAAAGAGAAGAAAATTCCACTCTACTGGGTTGTTCGAAGTATATTACATTCAATTACAAATTTATTACATTATATACAATGGAATTCTTTTAAATAGATAACAATCTTAAATAAGGGGACACAAAGAGATAAAAAGGGATGAAGATCATTTCTTTTTGTTTAGTTCAATGCTTTCGATCAATGCTGGTTATTATTTTTTTTATTTTTATTATTTTTTTATTTTTCATTTGCATTTTGAGAGAATAGAAGATAACAAAATAGCATTCGATTTGAATCGGAGACGATCATTAGCGCTTCTCGCTTTATCTCGCCAGCTTGGAATTAGTTTTTCACGCGCCATTAAACGTTCGAGGGTCGAATGGGCAAGGGGTGGGGGTTATATGGGGCTCAAATGACCCGAAAGGGCTACACAGCTTAGAATTTATTTAGTAGGGGGGACAAAGGTGGCAACATATGAACAAGATCGAAACAACAGCGATAATAACAGATAATTGTAATTAGAGTGAAAGAGACAGAGGGATAAAGAGGCTTATAAGCTGAAGAGTTTCAATTATATTAGCTATTTTTGGTGAAATATTATCATCGAAATTCACAACGATTTGGTTTCTGTTACAGTGGTTATTTTGATATGACTGAAAAACAAAACTTGTTCCAGAACTGTTTATGGGGGGATTCGCTTTTCCCATCTCTCTTATTTTTGTATAATTATAATTCATCAAATCACATGATAGATCAATTATTTTAACGTCTTTTAGTTAAAATTTAAAAATAATTACAAAAATAAATATATAACTTATATAGGACTTGATAACTACGAGAGTTATGTTTATTAAAATTTCTTAATGAATGTCCCATTTTCCACTAGTGAATATATTTTATTAATAGCTAACAAGCAATATCGTCACTGTTATACATAGCCCCTGCATTAAATTTCGGTCCCGGGGGGACCTAAATCTGAAACGGGCCCCTTATTATGGAATAAGTATGTGTTTTTATGAAGTGGAATGATAAAAAATGCCATGGCCGGGTCCGGGCACCTGTGGGACCCGGGCCCGGGGCCCACGGGTGCACCTGGGCTCTCCCTTGCGGGGGCTATGCTGTTATATCAAAATGTCGTATGTCATAATTACCAAAAACAATTTATTGAATAAAAACATTTGTATTTGTTTGCTACATCTGCTTTCAAATTGTTGTATGTTATCAGGTGATAGAACTCAAGTTACAGTTTAAAAACAAAACGCCAGAGGTATCAAGTATTTAGGGTTAATACAAAATGAAAAACAGAGCTACTGAAAAGTGTAGATATTTACTTACGACATTTTGATATAACAGCGACGATTTGCAATAAAAAATAGACGGCATTTTGATCACTAGATCTCCGATTTGTGGTCTAAAAGCCAAATTGTTTGTTTAATTCCTAGATACCATTCTATACTTATCGAAAGAAATCTCTAAGCTAAAACCACCTAGATTGTAAATTTTAGTGGAGATTTCATGAGGATAAATTTTTCTATTAAAAATGTGCAATCTAGATGGTTTTAGCCGAAAAATCCTTATCGACAACCAACTTTTATCCACCAAAACATCAAATCTGCAATTTTATACTTGTGATCGAAAAGTCATTTAAATGCTTCTATTGTATATGCTTGTTACTTAAAAATAAAAAAATATTAATAGTGGGATTTCATAAAAATATTGTAATAAACAATTCTAAGCCTGTTGAACGGGTTCATCGAATTTTAAACTCTTCAACAATTCAACTATCGAATTCGAAATTCATTAGGTAACGGGGCTCTTCATATGAATTTTGAATTTCCCATTCGACAAATAAAAATTCTATTCTATGTACATTGAGTGTCGTGGTTTGTTCTCAGAAGAACCCCCGTTACTCGTCGATTATATGTTTAGACTCTTCTGCATTCCAAGGGTTGGAGGCGTGGTTTGTAATGAGGAGTGCGCATGCGCATAAGCACAATACCTGCCCCTGTCTGCAAACAACCAACAGCGCACACGAGGGTGTAATCACATTTAAATAGCCAACAATTAGACCTTAATGATTACAATCATCACTCGCGACATTTTAAAAAGATCCCACGATGATGCAAATTACTTAGGAATTCCACAAAAAAGACAGTATGATTTTTATAATTATATTACAATTAAAGCTGGTCATTTTGATATTTATTTTTTCCTCAATTTCAAGCCCAAGTAAATTGAATCATTTTAGACTAGAATTATTCTGATGTGATGCTGATGTACGGAATCACTGAACGATCCGAGAACAAATTGACTTTAAAACAACAGTTGCATTCACATTGATTTCGAAAGTATTTTATTAAAATCAATTATTTCTATAATCCCTCAGAGGATCAATATAAACAATGCTGCTGAAATTTTTTTCTGTTTGCAATTTCAATATATCACTTAATAATTTTCCTTATGAGATTTTGAGAATATGTACATTGTTTTTAAATATTTCAACAACCTCTCCAATGCAGAATTCAAAGATGGGCAGAATAAATTTTTTATAGACCCTTTCAAGTATTTTTATTTTCTTAGGAATATAATAAATAAAGCATTTTATAGGAATATGATAATAAATTGAAAAGTTAACAAATTGAGGGTCCTATTTCACTAGCCCATGCACCCTTAATTTAAATCCAGCAGTGTGTTTATGTTGTAATATAAAATACGATCACAAATGATACAATAACATTTAAAAAAGCCAAGTCGATGTAACCTCGGCCTCGCGCAATTTTTTTACATCTTTAATAAATTGGCATTCCAAGGATTGGATATATCCGCGGAATAAACTTTTAACTTTCTTAGAAAGATGAAACAATTAAATATTTCAAAACTGGATTTAAAGGAGAGCAGACTGAGCTGAGAATGTATATAAGGGCTCTCATGTATTTTGACTTTGTTGGTACAAATAGAGTATTACTGTATTGTTATATGAATGTTAAAATGAAATATGGCCGAATTATTATAAATTAAGAGAGGCAGTCAGGAAATAAAAATTTCGTTTTCTTTGCTAGAACTTTCGATTAAATATTTTATAATCATCAGGGCAAAATAAATTATTGTTTTTTTAACAGATTATGTTGTTTTTGCTGTAAATAGCCATATAATAGAAATAGAAAAGCATTACAATTTATTATATCTTTAACTCAAAAATATTTTTTTTAATTTAATTTTTTATTTATTTGTGAGTTAGAGAGATAATGAATTGTGATGCTTTGCCATTTCAATGAATATTTACAAGATTAGAGTGAAAACCTGCTAACTTCATTTTTTATCATATATGACATATTAATACCGTTCGAAAGAAAAAGAAATGCAGCATCGTCCAAGTAAAACTGCTACTTAAAATTACGATCGTAAGTTGTAGAAGAAAAAATGTGAAAAATAGTTTCTTTTCATAACAACAAAATTAAATTTTGTTTGTTTTTTCTCTGCCCTGTAAAATTTCCTTGTTGTGAGTTAGCCGGTTTACACTCTAAGTTGACGATATTTCATGTTGAAAAAAATAACATTCTTTGTCCTGGTGAAGATTAAATATTTAACGGAAACGTTGAAAAAATAAATGTATTTTTCTGGCTACCTCTTCTCTTATTCTAATGTTAAAATTTTGTCCAATTGCAATTTATTGAGCCCTTATTTAAATCCAGTACAATTAGCTTGTGTGACAATGAATATTCCAATCTCAGAAGATATTAGTGAAATTTAAAAAATTACCAAACAGAGAGTCGTCAAGTCCAAATATTAGGAATGCAAACCGAGATAGAAAGAGAGAGGAAGAAGAGAGCGGCCTCGAGGCGAAGTGGTATTTCACTTGAGGTAGGCTCGTTTGCGTGCCGAGGGCTCGGGGGTATCATCATCGCCCTCCTTGTCTTGATGTGCGGTCATGTGCCTGGTCAGATGGTGTCTCTCGCGGAAGGTTTCTGCGCAGACAGGACAACGCAATTTGTCTGCCTCTCTGCGACGACGATACGCCTCCGTTGCACCCTCTGCTTTGTGATGAGATCGCATATGATAAACCAGGTCGCTAGTCATCCGGAAGCTGATATTGCATTTGGCGCAGACGTTCTGCGCGGGCAGCGCCAGTGCTGAGAGCGTGGGAGGGAGCAGAGAAGATACAAGGGCCAATGCGGCTGGTCCAGGTGAAGGGTAGCCGACGCCACCCGTTACTAATCCGCCACTGGTGAGTTCGGCACCCGGATGAATGCCGCATGGGACGTACTGCTGCGCCGCTGCTGCAGCGGCTGCTGCTGCGGCCGCCGCTGCCGCTGCAGACGGCATGTATGTCGGACCATGGACTTTGGTAAACGCAGAGCGTTCGGTCGGGGCACGGCAGCAGGACGCATCTGCTGCCGCCGCTGCTGCTGCTGCAGCTGCCATCGCCGCACTACAATTCAAGAACAAAGGACGCTTTTTATTATAACTTTATTTATTTTCTTAGAAAGACGGACAGGTAATGTAGGTTATAATGAAAGGCAGTCCAAATTATTTAAATTTTTTATTCAAATTCCGACGTTTTGGAGACCTTTTCTCTCCTTCTTCAGGGTATTGAATAGTTATTGATGGGTGAGTATAACTCGGCTCCCATTTGTCTCTCTTTTCAGTGATAACAACAATATTACAATACTTTTCACCATTATATCACTAAGTGTACTTAGTCACTCGAGTGAAAAGTATTGTAATATTGTTGTTATCACTGAAAGAGAGACAAATGGGAGCCAAGCTATACTCACCAGTCAACTCGAGTGACTAAGTACACTTATGATATAATGGTGAAAAGTATTGTAATATTGTTATTATCACTGAAAAGAGAGATAAATGGGAGCCGAGCTATACACACCTATCAATAACTATTCAATACCCTGAAGGAGAGAAAAAGTCTCCGAAACGTCGAAATTTGAATAAAAAATTTAAATAATTTGGACTGCCTTTCATTATAACCTACTTATTTTATTATAACACCCAATTTTAGAACAAGTTCTTTTTTTGTTTTAAATTGAAGAAAAACGACCAATTTTTTCAAGACTTGAGTAACCGGGTATCCCAATAACCGGCTAATAGGTTTCTCTAAAGGCCGCTGCACACAAGGTTTGTTTTAATAATTTTTTGTCTGCTTGCTCCCAGTGAAAAGCATCCCAGGACCAAGCCGGAAAATAGAACATGTCCTATCTTTTAAATCAAGCAAGCTAGCCAGAAAGACATCCAGCAGTGACGTCATTTCGATCCCGACAGGCCTCCAAATTGTAATCCATAGCTCCCATCCCAAAAACAAGTAGAGGAAAAAGTCTCGTGTACAGCGGGCTTAAGGCTCGGTTTCGGATAAATCCGGGTACTCGAAAAGAAGTGATAAGCTTCTATCTGAATATTTAAAAACCTTTTAACCAGTTAAGCGGAAAACGGATTAATCGGTATCCGGATATTTAGATGTTCTTAAGTTAAGAATTGAAAGGTGAAATTAATCAATCACTTTGAACAGTTAACCGGAGTTTTCAATAAATAGAAAAAAGTAATTTGTGAAAACTAACTAGAGAATAAGTTCACTTCTTTTTTCTTTGCATTATATGAGGAGTTAGCAATGGTGCATAAAAAAAGTGGTTATTTTAATATTGAAAATGCTTATAGCGAAAAAGTTTAGGGAAAGCTGTGTTTGTTTATAGTGAAACATATTAAACACAGGAATTATTTAACGGATTATAGTGGTGTTTCACAAAGTGGAAATAAAATTAAAAGATTTTTTAATTTTATTTCCACTTTGTGAAACACTACTATAATCCGTTAAATAATTCCTGTGCTTATAGCGAAGTTCATCCCAAAAATCCTCACAAAATGGTGTAACAAAAATTCAATATTTTTGGATATAATTGTTACGTTTTGGTATCTATTTCTTTAAAATTTAGGACTTAATATTTGTGTACTGAATATTTTAACATCGAAAATGTTTAAGAGATATTAGTTTTAGCATCATATAAAAGTATTTATGTTATTCAATAAATGCTAAGGAACTTGGCGTAGGTTCTAGGTGAAATATCATTTAATAAAAGTTGATTAAATAAGTGCAAGGGGAGTTTTAGAAAGTTTTCTCATGTATCTCCTAGAGATTGGCTCATACTCAGAAATAAATTGAGGTTAAGATTTAAATATATTTTGTTTTATTTGTGAAATTCGCTGTGCATTTATTTAATCTCCTATATTATTAGATTTTAATTATGCTGTCAAAATATCTGTATGTTAGTGAGTTACAAAATTTGTGTACAGTCTAGCTCATAAAGCAGTAAGAGTATCAAAATTGAGTATAACCGTATTTCAGAATAATCGGTTTTCGGTTTTATTAAAAATTCGGATAATTCTAAATCGGTTTATGGCTACCGTTGTCAGTAGTTTTTAAGGAATTTGGTGTTGATACTTGGTGAAACATTTTTTAAATTTTTTTGCAACGAAATTTTCACTGGAGAGAGACGGAAATTTTAATTGAATGTAATGGAAGGCAGCCCAGAGGTAGTGAGGAAAGAAAAAATTAACACATATCAAATAAGGTGTAATTTATTGGAATACTTCCTCCTTTCCTTTCAAACAGACGTTTCGGAGGATTTTTCCCTCCTTCTTCAGGGTTTCAAAGAGTCAATGAATGAAACAAATAAAATGTTTCCTTCTTCTCTCCACAGTAGTGTTCAAAAAATTTCTTCATTTTTAACAAAGGATTAGAAAAACAATTTTTTTCCTCCTTTTAATCCTCTAATTAAGAAAAGGAGGAAAGAAAAGAGGTTTAAAAGGAAAAGAGGAAGGATTCCAATAAATTACACCTTATTTGATGTGTTAATTTTTTCTTTCCTCACTACCTCTGGGCTGCCTTCCATTACATTCAATTAACATTTTTTTAAATTATTGGACAAAAAATACTTGGTAGGTTTCACATTAAGATATAAAAATAAAACAAATTTATTTTGGAGTCTTTAATCTCGATATATCAGTTACTTTCTGTTGCTCCTGAAGATGGGTTACCCACCCGAAATATATAATATATATCGAGATTAAAGACTCGTAAATTCGTTTTATTTTTATATCTTAATGTGAAACCTACCAAGTATTTTTTATCCAATAATACCGTTGTCAGCACTAAAATAAACCATCATCGTAGTTTCATCCTGTTCTCTCTATATTATATCCCCATAGGGGTCAAAATGTCAATGAGATCCCATAAAGAAGTGTCGCCAAATGAGATGGAATCTTTAAGTACCTGTATTGCTGCTGCTGCTCTTGCTGAAGTTGTTGTCGCCGGAGGAGGTTCTCATCGGGGGCGACAAGAAAGGCGACATCGAAGCTCCTTTTGGCGGGCCTCGTGCTTGTCGCCGGAGGTGCCGGAGGAGGTGTCGACCGTTGAGGCGCCGTGCAACGCACGTGGGTGTCCATCGTCATGACGGCGTTACAATGCCTAAAAGCAACAAGCTGTTCACTTAACATTGTTTAATTAACTATTAAGTCGGATTTTAAATACACTAATTAATTATCTTAAGTGAAAGATTCAGAAAATTGCATTGAATCGGAGTAGGTATAATTGAAAATCAGAGTTTTATTTTTGTTGTACTAAATCAGGATTACAATGCGATTTGCGGAATCTGAATAACGTACTATTTATTTGCTAAAAAGTTAGAGTTGAAAATTAAGAGGATTATTTATATATGTACCTAGGTACATATTTGATGTTATCATGTGCACTCCATTATAAACAATTTTAACGTTATTAAAGTTTAGGGAAAGCAGTGTTGGTTTATAGTGAAACATATTAAACACAGGAATTATTTAACGGGTTATAGTGGTGTTTCACAAAGTGGAAATAAAATTAAAAAATCTTTTAAAATATTTTGGAGATTTTTTTTTATTTATCTCTATACATATTTCGGGCTATGAACCCTTCATCAGGAGGTTTAACAGAAAACTGTTTAATTTAAGTTTAATTTAAAAGATTTTTAAATTTTTTAATTTTATTTCCACTTTGTGAAACACCACTATAACCAGTTAAATAATTCCTGTGTTTAAAGTTATTGTTTAAAAGTGAAGATACTCATACTTCTACTTATGCTAGTACAATGCTTCTTAAAGTAGTGGGCTGCGGCCCCCATGGATTACCTGCAGGGGGCCGCGAAGAATCACAAATGTAACAAATAAATTATTATTGTTAAATAAGTTTTTTTATCTAACCTAATCTAAAAAATTGTAAATGTTTAAAATAAAAAAAATTGAGATTATGTTATTTGATTTGTGCACATATGTACTTAGCCATGGTAGTGGATGCATACACTCATTAACCAAAACATAATAACCGTGTTTATTTAAGCTTTTACTGTTAACCTTAGTAAATGTATTCATTGACTAGTAAGTGCATGCATATCGTCGGCTTAGAGTGTAAATCTGCTAACTCCATTTTTTATCATATATGACATACTGTTTGAAAGATAAAGAGTGCAGTATCGTCCAAGTAAAACTGGTACTTAAAATTACGATCGTAAGTTCTAGAAAAAAATGTGATAAAAATTTTTTCCATAACAACAATATTACTTAAATTTTGTTTGTTTTTTCTCTGCCCTGTAAAATTTCCTTGTTGTGAGTTAGCAGGTTTACTTTATATGGCGACGATTTACGAAATTCAAAATTATAAATAGTTTTTTAACCAATCTGAATTTAAAAAAAAAAATAGGGGGCGTAAGAAAAAGTTTAAGAAGCACTATATTAGCCGTGCCATATGTTTTGTTCCTAAATAATAATAATAGAATTACTTAATATTGAATTCACTCTAATTTTTTCCTCAATGTATTTAAAAAGTGTCACAAATGTTGGAGAAAATTATTTTCTTCCATTTTTTTTCTGATTGGCTGTTGTTGCGTCTGACTAGATTATGAAACTCATGATAACTAAAGAACGAAACTTCATAGAAATTTTATCCTTAGGCCAAAATGTTTCTATTTCTTATTCGGAGAATCGGTTGAATTTCGGACTTTCTAGTATTTCACATTCGGTTCAAAAATGGAGAAAATATCATTTTTTAAGTGATTTTATTAAATTGTGTATTTGATCATATTATAGAAATAAACATTGGTAGCGTGTCACCCTGCTAACCAAGTGGACCCGGGTTCGAATCCGACTCGAGGCATCCGGCTAAAATCTGACCTCGGGGGTAGAGACAAATTTAATAAAATAAATAGTATCGTAAATTAGATTATGGCTAGAAAGGACGAAAAGCCAAAAAAGAAATAAACATATTAACAGGATGTTTTTCAATTTTAAAATTATTAATTTATTTATTTTAGAACCGATTAATAGTTTAATAGAAATAAATATTAAAATTAATTAAGGAATTAAATTAATTCAAATTTAATTTAATTTAAAAATATATTTTTAATAGTTTATTATATTTTTGTGTCTTTAACCGGAGAGCGAACCAAGCCTTTAAAAAGTTTACACTTTTTCAATTTATACTTATTAGAAGGAGTTAGACAGGGGGAGAACCTAATATCGTGTACACCTACATCCATATCCACTTTCATTTCCAAATAGAAGACAATGGATGAAGGGGCATTATCTAATGAATTCTAAAATAATTCAACATTATTTCAAAGACGTGTACACCTAATTCCAATCGCGGTTCACCCCTCAAGTTACACCAAAGAGATGTAGCTAGGCCTGTGATTAGTCTCTGCATTGTAAAAAGGAAAAGAAGAGGTAGTGATAATAGAAGTTGGCGTCGAAGGTACCTGGGTATGCGGGCCTGAAAAGTAAGGGTTATAGGTCGCGAGAAAGACGGTGGCAGTAAATGAGTTCCAGTTTCTAGAGGTCATACTGATACTGATTTGGAAAAAACGATGGTTCGAGTCTTATTTTTATTTTATTTTTATGATAATGATGAGAGAAAGAGTTACACCAAAAAGGTGCAACCCCTAAAGGCCTGTGTTGGCCCCTCCATCGTGAAATGATGAAGAAAGAATTTTATAGGTTGGGCGGGGGTCGAAGGTATCTGTGGATACGGGTCTTAAATAGCTGAAGGTTATAAGTTGCGGGAAAGATGGTGGCAGGGAGCGAGTTCCAGTCTCTGGAGGTCATAGGGATAAAAGAGTTGGCGAAAGCGCTTGTTCGACTTTTATCCAATTTGACAGCGAAGGGTGCTGAGCGTTAGAAAACCGCGTTTCTCGTAAAGAGGGCATTAGGGGGATAATTGATTTCAGCTCGACTGAACAGACACCGTGATAGTATCTGTAGTACAGGGAAAGGGCAGAAACGGTTCTTCGGTGAGCCAGGGAGTCGAGTGAGTTGGTTAGAGCCGGGTCTCCTATTAGTTTAATTGCTCGCTTCTGAATTGCATCCAGTGTAGCAAGAGAATGCTTGGAGGCATCCCTCCACAGATGAGAGCCAAATTCGAGAGAGGGACGAATTTGAGCCTTATACAGTATAAGAAGTTGACTGGGAGTATAACAGCGTCTAGACCTAAATAGGAGACCAAGCTTGCGCGCTGCAGCTTTAGCAGTGGTTGAGATATGGTCATTCCATGAAAGGTCAGACCCTAGAGTTACGCCTAGCATTGAAATTTTATTTCCAAGCGAAGAACTAACTGTTAAGCGTTAGAAAATCGCGTGTTTCTTAGGAGGGGGATTATTGACTTTATTTCGTCAGGATAAACACCATGCTCAGTGGAGTAACAATAGGGTGACAGGACGGGAAAATGCTACGGTCCCCTGGTCCGAGAGGGCCGCGATTACAGGAGGATATTATAACAAAATTTAGTAAAGTTTTTTAGTTTTGTATTCAATTAATTTAACTTACCTACTAAAGTACAGACACAAATTAAACAAAAAAATGTATGAAGATTTGAACGCATTTGTAAAAAAATATTACGTTGCTTTAGCTTCTTTACAATGAGGGAAGGCCCCATCGGATGAATTTGCCACGGGCCTCAGCGGTATAGTTACGCCACTGACCATGCTAGTATCTATAGTACAGGGAAAGGACGGAAATGGTTCTCTGTTGATCCAGGAAATTGAGTGAGAAAAATTTAATTGCTCTCTTCTGAATTAAATCTAAGAGAATGCATAGATATCCCTCTTCACAGATGCGAGTCTTATTCGATACAGGGGCGAATTGGACGCCTTATATAGAATCAGAAGCTGATTGGGTGTAAAATAGCATCTGGAACTGAAGAGAAAGCCAAGCTTCAACACAGTTTAGAAGCAGACGTGATTTGGTCATTCTAAGAGAGATCCGGCCTCAACGTTGATAGATACTTATATGTTTTTGACTCTAAAATCGCATGTATAATAAGAACAAGTTTAGTGATATGAAAGTTTATTTATTTGTTGGATATAAGCACAATTTTAGTTAAGCTCGATTGTAAGCATTTGAGAAAATATTAGTCGATTGATAAAGTGTTATTTTTGGTAAACTGTTTTAAATGCTCAGTAAACAAGAAATATACTTTTAATCAGCCCCTATTTTTATTTTATTTTTTTGAAATAGAATCCCGAAAACTGATTTTCAAAGTTCTAACACTATTCACAACCTTCTCTAAAACGATTATTTGGTAGTTAGAAGCGCGGATTTTTACTCCTTGCTATCGAAAATGCGAGCTGAAGAACTCTGTCGTCACACAATGAATGAATTTGGAAAATTCCTTATTTACACCTTGGTAATATTTTCAACACCTTTATGAGACAAATGAATAACATAGTCATTTTGTTGGTTAATTTTTCTTTTAATTGTAAAGGTTTTCTCGTCTGAATATGATTATTCCGCATCATCAGTCGTTTTATTCTTGATCTTCTAATTTTGTATAAATTTTTCCGTGAGTCACTGACCGGTTCTACTGATAAGTCTCAGGTTTTAAAGTCAGTCTTCTAAACTTTGGCTTTTGGGTATGTTTATATTGTTTTTCTTGTGGGCAAGAATATTCTGTTTTTGTAGAAGGTTTCGGCAAATTCTCTGAGTAGCAACTTTGATGCCTAATGGAGTACTTCAAAATGGTAAATATCCTAATCATCAATAACAAAAAGTATAGAGATTCTCTTAACAGTTAGACGAACAAGTTTTTGGCCAGCTTCAATGATTGCGACAAAGAGAAATTTTCTAACGACTTTCGAATGCAAAATTACTGATGAATTTTTCTTTGATAGCCCAGGGCGTTTTTTTCTCAATAAACTATACAAAAAAGGAATTATTTAACAGATAAGATTAAAGTTCTACTTTATTTCAAAATTAATAAGAAATTTATTAAAATGAAATAGAGGGAATACAAAACTTAAGGCCAGATTGTATAATAAAAAAAAACGGAAGGAAATTAAAGTATTTTTCAATATCTCCAACGTTTCCTGATGAATATTAAAAATATTTATCTCATCATTCTTAAACAGACATTGGAGTTTGGATATATTCAATTGTTTAACGAATATGAGATCTCATTGTTTTCAGGATTTGCTTGTAATTATAAATAATATTTTGTTTGAATCTCAGAAAGAAAGAAACATCCCTTACAAGCCAAAATAAATATGAATCGAATCCTCAATTGTTTTGGCCTCTTGACTTTTCTAAAATGAAATCTTTTCGATGTTTCCATCAATATTACCAAGTTATGCAAACTTGAACTTTTCAGGAACGAATCCACAAATACCTCTGACTTCGAAAATTCTTTCCATTCCAATATTTCAAAATCTTAAAATTTATAGCTATTGCATCTTTTTGAATCCTTATCACAGAAAAAGATTAAAAGCGCTTGTTTTTTTTTAGATATACACTAGAGTGAAATGCGATATATCTATCCTCTTTAAAAGATTTATTGAAATAATAAAACAAACCGAGGGTGCGGGGGAGAGTTCCAAGGGGAGTTTTTCTTGATGGGATTTACAGTGTTTTGAAGCATTATGATAGGATTTCGGAAATCTAACAAAGATTCAATTATATTCACGAGCAAATGGACATTATTTAATTCTTATCCTGTTTGTTCTATTTTTTTTATTTATTAAACTAAAAAACACACGACTAAAAAAAGATATTCATAAATAATAATTTTGAAATATTATAGATATTAATAAATAATTGATTAATATAAAAAATGATAATAGATGAGTTTACTTTTGGATTAGTCCTGTGGTGATCATGGGAAAAATATAAAAAATGTATGGTATTTTTGAATAATTAAGTTATAAATAAAATGAATTAAATACATTGAATAAAAATAAAAAGGAAAAGAAAGGAAAAACGAAAAAAAAGGAAAATTTGAAGAAAAACTTCGAACTTTTTCACGGCTCCCATATGCTCTCGGCAAAGTTTGGTGATTTGACAAATTTTTATCAGCAAACGGTTTAAAATAGAAAGTTGAAACTTGCCTAAAAGATGCAGTTTATTGATATAAATTCTTATAGGGAATTTCAGCTCAAAAAACCATTTGTACCTATAACTATAATAAAAAGAATAAAAATTTTCCTGAATTGTTTATCCATAAGAATTCTAAAGGCAGGAAGTCAATATCTAAGAGTGTTTTAATTTTGGAAAGAGCATACATATTTTGATACCCAAACGAACTTTCTATGACATACCTTTTATTTGAATTATTATTATTATTATTTTATTTACATCCAAAAAAAATATTAAAGTGTAAAAATGATTTTGATATCAGACATTTCTAAGGACAAATAAGCACTAAAATTGAAATTTTTTAAATTAATCTAAGCTCTGGACGTCCAGCAAACATTGCTCATATTTTTTTACTCCAAGAAAACAATTAGTTGAAAAATCATGAATTTAGTCTTGATTTGTCAATATTAAGTAAAATTATTTAAAATTTTTAAAATTGTATTTTTTCGCCAATAAAGATGAATTTTAAATCCGATTGAAGCTCCTAGCGATGCAACCAGCAAAGCAAAGCGTTCTATTCGAATGCATATCTTACCACTCTAGAGGCGGCGCTCAAGATTTCTAATCAAATCCTAGCATAAATATGCTAACTCCTGTGACGATCTGAGTTATAAATCGCTCAGAAATCAACGCAGTTAAGGCTATAAAACTAAATTCTATAAAAAAAGTTTTTAAATAAAAAGTAATAAGCCCTACCAAGAAAAAATTGCTTTTATCTTAGTTATCTAAGATCAGTTAATTTTGCTTTGGTCATTTTTACAAAAACAAAGTTAGATTCAAAATACATCAGATTACAAACAAGATCGGTCCGGTTCACTTCGGATGTATTAATTTCGGTTTGGTTTTAATCCCATGAAGTGCATGGCTATCCGAAACGCAAACAACCCAAAGCGAACAGCATAAATGAATAAATTTTATACTAGATATGTACTCTTTTATAAAAGAAAAAAATTCTGTATTAAATATGAATAAAGTTGTTGTAGGAAATAAGGACAATATTTTATGCAAATGATTTTTATTTTTTGCCAACGTTTCGCCAACTTTGTTGACTTCCTCAGGGCTCAAATAATTAACTTCCTTAAATATTTGTCATTTTATCAATATTTCTTCTTAGCAAACATATAACAGTATGTTTGATGACTGGCCTGATATGTTTGGTAAGAAAGAATATTGATAAAATAACAAATATGCAAGGAAGTTAATTATTTGTGCCCTGAGAAAGTAAACAATGTTGACGAAACGTTGGCAAAAATAAAAATTATTTGCATAAGATATTGTCCTTATTTCGTTACAACAACTTTATTAATTTAATCGATGAACATAAATAATCAAAATAATTAAATATTAATTTTATTCACTATTATATTGAAATGAATCTATTTAATTGAATTAGAACAAGTAAGATACCAATTATTCAAATTTCAAAATTTTATTCAAAACCACATATATGTTAAATACCCGTAGATGATCATATAATAATTAAAAAAATAAATATAATAAAACTAAAAACATTAAACTATTACATATGGTCATTTTAAGTGAGAGACCCAGGAAACTTGAACCATATATAATCCACTTGCTTATAAATCTAAATTATTCTGATAAACTTTGGCCGAAGTTTTTTTTTTAATTTTAAATATTTATTTCTTTTATCACTATAATCCTGGTGTTCCAGTGAATATTTTTTGTGACTAAAATTACTAATATTCTAGTCTAGAGCAAGCATAATATCAACAGCCATCTCAGATCATAATATTATGATCTATATTGCAAAAAATGATAAACATTTTCAAGACGGCTTTGTTTTTATTTGATATATTTATCATTAGAAAGAAGAACGATATATTTCAAAAACGTTAACAGAAATTAGAGTTATATTTGAAATAAGAAAACTGATGTCATTTTCATTTAAACTAAAAATGTCAGATCATTCATTTTTAACCGACTTCAAAAAGGAGGAGGTTCTCAATTCGACTGAATTTTTTTGTCTACGTTACCTTCACATCTTCGCCAATTGTGAATAGATTTTGATGATTTTTTTGCATTGGATTCAGTCTAGTTTCCGATTGGTCCCGTTTTTTTTTTTCATTGGTATTGGACCTTTTTTGATATGTTTGTTCAGGCATAACTACTTTGTTTATGAACAGATTTTAATGATTCTTTTTTATTGGAAAGAGTGTACCTTAGGGGTAGTACCATATTAATTTGGTTCTGAAGATATGATCAATGACGAATTAACGTAAATCTCAAATTCTTTTGAGCAAATAATCGAAATTATAATAAATAAAATCTTTTATAAAAAAAATCTTAAAACATTCATTTAAAACCCGCAAACATTTCGAGAGAATTTCTATATTTATGAATTGAATTTTATTATCATTTCCTGATTCATCCGTCCGACGCTTTCTCTTACGAGATGCAAGCAGTTATTATATTAAGTCACTATTAATAACATCACTAAAAAGAGAAAAATAAAAATAATTTTTATAAAAAAAATAAAACCGGTTTCAAAAATGAAACAAATAAAATAATAATAACTTAAAAATCAAATAAAATACAATAAAATGTATAAAATAATAATCTAATTTAGTTACAATTAAACGACGAAATATTAACATGAAATCACTTTTTAAAGTCGGTGCCAAACATATACATTTTATGAATCGACGGATCTCATTTAGTACGTTTGGCGGGTACGCTCGCTTATAGGTATAGTTTGTTTGGCACCGACTTCAAAAAGTAATTTCATGTTAATATTTCGTCGTTTAATTGTAACTAAGTTAGATTATTATTTTATACCTTTTAGTGTATTTTATTTTATTTTTAAGTTATTATTATTTTATTTGTTGCATTTAATTTTTTTGAAGTAGGTTTTATTTTTTTTTTTTAAATTATCAAGTCCATTGGTTCTTAGATTATAAAAGAACTAATTCTCTCACCTAAGCAACTAAATCAAATATTCAAGTCGGTTTTATTTATTTTTATGAAAATTATTTTAGTATAAAGTCTTGTACGTCTATAAGTTTAAATATATGATCTCTAACCTGAGCAAAAGTGCAAATGGAAATAGCATGACCAAATAGAGCGAACCAAAGAAATACATATTTTAATGAGGTGAATAAAAATTTGCATGCAAACACAAATAGCACAAACCCCTTTCCGCTGAAGAAATACGTCTGATATACTTCTTGGCACTCTATCATCAAATCTGAGAACGCCTGGTATGAGGAAATCTCCACGTTTCCAAACTTTTCCAAAACTCTATGAAAGACTCTGCGTATGTAAGTCGTCTTCTACTGCTTGCAGAATATTCAGCTACTTGTTGGACTTGTCTGCTTCCTCAGAGCTAGCTAGGTAGATAAACTCTTCTGTGGTAACAGTTTGCAAATATAATTTCTGCCACCATTTACTAAGACTTTTGTGATACTCTGTGAGATAAACACAACGTGACCTTTCTTAAAGTCTATGTCTAGTGAAGAAGCAGAAACCCCTTTTCTGCCACAGCCTCAAAGAGGTCAAGTTCCCATTTAACAGTGTCTCCAAATATCTGGTACTGCAAACGGCTGTTCAACTCTTAGTTGAAACAAACAAATAGTTGTTTGGCATCCTCTTTTCAGGCATCTTTTCCCTTTATAAAAACATTCAAATCTTGAAACTGCAATGTACATTTAAACCTATGTGTCACAAAGTTTCTGTCACTCTAATGTCGTCCATGTCATTTGCAAACGTGTATCTGCTTCCAATTGAATCGTTTCCAAATATAACTGCTTCAAAATCGCTTTAAAAGTCCAATTCTACTAAAAGTGTTTCGTTTCCAATCTAGGCCTATGGCAGAAATATCTTCGTATAAAAACTACACACAGTATCTCAGAAACCATCTCAGCTCCGCAGCTATCTACTCACACAGAGAAGTCGTCCCTTTTGCAGTGTTGAAACAATCTTCTAGAGCCTTTTTTTCCAAGGACATTTCAAGCGCATTCACATCCTTCGTTGGAAACGTCTTCATATTATGCATTCACAAAACTCAGAAACTGCTTTGTGTGCATTCCACTGACAGAGTTAAACATCACTTCCTTTTGCAAACCATCTCCTCTCCTCTCAATGGTTTTATAACTTCATGATGCCAATCAACTAAACAGAAACTAGAAACCTTTGTGAGAGATGTACTCTCACAGCGCTCTGCCTATTTTGCAGAGGCTGTTTTATCTCCTTTTGTAGTACTAAAGGGCAAGCGCTTCTCTCCCATTACAACATCATACGTCTTTGAAGACATTCACAGAGCCTTCAATCTCCTTATCTTCTCAGAAACGGGAAATATTTCTTCCCATTTCAAGACAGAAGCATTCTCAGAAACTACTTCTGCTGTGTGCTTTCAACTAACAGTAAATCAACTAACACACAGTGGAATCTTTCTATAGCATTCTGAAACAGCATTCTGTAATTCTTGTGCTAGTTAGACCTTCAATCCTTTGTAAACGTCTTCGTATGTTCATAAAATCAATAAACTGTGAGAAACTTCTTTGTGTTTATTCAAGTAACAAACAGCTCAATCCTTTCCCAACTAACAGAAGGATCTTCTCCTTCAACACACAAAGTCTACTTGAATACATCAGAAACAACACAAACTAAGCATGCTGCTGCTTTTAATATGAAGAAATCCCGTTTCCAACGAACGAAAGCGCTTCTGTCTAGCATCCAC
>JALMQS010000153.1:26117151-26334609 GCA_024734495.1 Forficula auricularia
TTAAAAAATAAATATAATAAAACTAAAAACATTAAACTATTACATATGGTCATTTTAAGTGAGAGACCCAGGAAACTTGAACCATATATAATCCAATTGCTTATAAATCTAAATTATTCTGATAAACTTTTGGCCGAAGTTTTTTTTTTTAATTTTAAATATTTATTTCTTTTATCACTATAATCCTGGTAGTTCCAGTGAATATTTTTGTGACTAAAATTACTAATATTCTAGTCTAGAGCAAGCATAATATCAACAGCCATCTCAGATCATAATATTATGATCTATATTGCAAAAAATGATAAACATTTTCAAGACGGTTTTGTTTTTATTTGATATATTTATCATTAGAAAGAAGAACGATATATTTCAAAAACGTTAACAGAAATTAGAGTTATATTTGAAATAAGAAAACTGATGTCATTTTCATTTAAACTAAAAAATGTCAGATCATTCATTTTTAACCTACTTCAAAAAGGAGGAGGTTCTCAATTCGACTGAATTTATTTTTGTCTACGTTACCTTCACATCTTCGCCAATTGTGAATAGATTTTGATGATTTTTTTTTGCATTGGGTTCAGTCTAGGTTCCGATTGGTCCCGTTTTTTTCATTGGTATTGGACCTTTTTTGATATGTTTGTTCAGGCATAACTACTTTGTTTATGAACAGATTTTAATGATTCTTTTTTTATTGGAAAGAGGTGTATCTTAGGGGTAGTACCATATTAATTTGGTTCTGAAGATATGATCAATGACGAATTAACGTAAATCTCAAATTCTTTTGAGCAAAATAATCGAAATTATAATAAATAAAATCTTTTATAAAAAAAATCTTAAAACATTCATTTAAAACCCGCAAACATTTCGAGAGAATTTCTATATTTATGAATTGAATTTTATTATCATTTCCTGATTCATCCGTCCGACGCTTTCTCTTACGAGATGCAAGCAAGTTATTATATTAAGTCACTATTAATAACATCACTAAAAAAGAGAAAAATAAAAATAATTTTTATATAAAAAAATAAAACCGGTTTCAAAAATGAAACAAATAAAATAATAATAACTTAAAAATCAAATAAAATACAATAAAATGTATAAAATAATAATCTAATTTAGTTACAACTAAACGACGAAATATTAACATGAAATCACTTTTTAAAGTCGGTGC
Source organism: Forficula auricularia (assembly GCA_024734495.1). NCBI lineage: Eukaryota > Metazoa > Arthropoda > Insecta > Dermaptera > Forficulidae > Forficula > Forficula auricularia. Next base: position 26,118,323 of record JALMQS010000153.1, read on the forward strand.
CAAACATATACATTTTATGAATCGACGGATCTCATTTAGTACGTTTGGCGGGTACGCTCGCTTATAGGTATAGTTTGTTTGGCACCGACTTCAAAAAGTAATTTCATGTTAATATTTCGTCGTTTAATTGTAACTAAGTTAGATTATTATTTTATACCTTTTAGTGCTATTTTATTTTATTTTTAAGTTATTATTATTTTATTTGTTGCATTTAATTTTTTTGAAGTAGGTTTTATTTTTTTTTTTTAAATTATCAAGTCCATTGGTTCTTAGATTATAAAAGAACTAATTCTCTCACCTAAGCAACTAAATCAAATATTCAAGTCGGTTTTATTTATTTTTATGAAAATTATTTTAGTATAAAGTCTTGTACGTCTATAAGTTTAAATATATGATCCTCCCTAGCCCCTAGGCAAAATTCTAAAAGTATTCCTTATTCATCGGCAGACAAAGTACATATTTACAATGGGGTGAATAGAAATTTGCATACCAAAACTTCATCCAAACATTTTTTCATGAAATTTAATCGTTCATTGACTCAAAATATAAATGATTAATTGACTGGATTTGTGAATTCAGGTAGATTGATTTAAAAATCGAAAGAGAAGGAGAATGCGTTTATATATTTAAGTTGAATCTCATGATGCGATTTCCGAAGACAGCTTTACCAGAATTGCCGGCCGGCATCAAGGGATATAATGCGAAATTAATTGGCAAATGGCAACGGGACAAAGCTTTATGATAGTTTAAATGGACCTTAGGGAAAGGGTGAGGGCGGTGTGTCAAGGGAGGCGAGGAAATACATTGCAGAGCGACGCTTAATTCTTGAACGGAAGGGCTTAACCCTTTTCAATGCTGCAAAAAGGGATGGAAAGTTGTTATTTAGAAAAAATATTTAATAGGAATGCATCGTTGGCATTTCGATTCCAACCTACGCGACGGCAAAAATAATTAGTTGATTTTTTTATATCCGCTGAAAAAATATTTCGAAAAAGCTCTTCCTTAAGGAAAATAGACTAGCGATTGAAAAAAGGCAAGACAAAATACCTACATTTAAATTTAATAAATTAAAGGGATTTTTTTAGTCACATAAAATAAATAAAAACAGTAATTTTAAACAATTATTATTATTTATTTGATTGATTTACCAACCAAAACTGACATCGGTAGAATTTAAATTGTAAAAATAAAGGGTTTTTTAGTCACATAAAAATAAATAAATAATAATAATTGTTTGAAATTTGTATTTGTGTATTTATTTATTTTATCTAACTAAAAAACCTTTTAATTTATACAACTTTTGGAAAAATCTTAAAAAAAAAATAATAATAATCCCAAGTTTTTTAGGTTAGTATGGAGATATTAGAATTGAAAAATTAATAAAAAAAGTTGAAACTTCTATCGCAATTTAGTGATATTGATTTAATTTAATAATTTAATGAAATGAAGTTTATAAACAAGGAATCAAAGATTGCTTCTGCTTGCTTGTAAATAAGTATCTACATATATATCTAGTAGATTTATATAAAATATGTAATGTATCAGTGGCGGTTGGTGACTTTTCAACAAGGAGATGCTGTCCAAAAAAGTATGCTTCATTTTTTGAAATTTTATTTTAATCATCACTTTTTTTTGCAAATATCATCGAATACGGCATCATTTTTCGATATTTTTAAAATTTAACATTAGATTTTTTTAAAATATATTTTGAGACCTTAGCTCCAAACGGATACTGCTTTGTGTGAGTGAGGGTAGGTGTCAGAAATTAATTCTTGTGACTTAAACTCCATATTCTCTGAGATGAAAATCGACCATCTTTCACAATGAATCAGCCTGTCCTATAAGAAAATTTTAATTTTCTCCTAATTCAATTGCTATAAGCAAGCTATAACTTGTCTATAGCACATCACTTAGTTATTTTCGATCTTATATATTTAGAGTTCTTTGAAATGGATTATTCCAAAAATTCTCGAACCATCTTTATTTATTCATTTTTTGTAATATTACTATTTTAATAGATCCTCAGCGAGAAAAAATTTTATTCGACTAAAACTCGTCTGAACTTGTCTTTGACATGCTTGAACTGGAAGATATACCAGGCAGGGACAAAACCTTCTATCAGCACCCTTTTCGGAAAAATCATTCATTTTAATTGCTCCTTGAAACTATGTAACAATTTTATTTCATTTCAAAAACCAATATACTTTTCAAAACAAAAAAGGCTTTTTAAAGAAATATTTGAAATAACTGATAATAATTTGAAAATTTAAAGATCTTCCTGAAATTTTGAAGTCGACCTTATATATTTATGAAAATACTCTAAATGTTTGAAATTTTAGGGATGCGCCGCATCCACAGCATCCATGGACCGCACGCCACTAGTAGGTATATAAATATTTGATTAAGGATTAGGTTAAGGTTTCGAAGCCTTTGTTATCAAATTCAGTCGAACACAAATATTTGACAAGAATAATCAACAGCGGCTTATAATAATAATAAACTAATCAAATCTGTTACTCTCGGCAAAAAAACTATGTTGCTTACGGTTTTAGTCGTAATACTCATAATATTACCTACGATAAGTTATTATAATAAAAAAATTAATTTTAATTTAAATCTGAAAATATGTCGACTTATAATTTCAAAAATTATTTTTGTTTTTTCGTTTGATTAACAAGTTATTATTTTTATTGTATTGTAAAAAAATTATTTTAAATTTATTAAGAATTACGAAATTTTCCTACTTTTAATGATAAAACTAACTACTATCATTGTCAATTGTTAATTTTACTTTATTTATTTATTTTTTATAAAGATTTTATAAAAATTTAATTATAAAAACGATAGAAAATAGTGCAATAATTAAATTAAATTTTAGTTATATTTCTTATTAGTTTTCTTCAAAAAAAATATGTATTTACGATGATTAAATTTCATTTTAAGCAAAAAATTGTTAGTAAAGTAAATAATTTATCAAATTAAAATTAAATTTTTTTGCTTTTAGATTAGTCAGGTGGCTAGACAAAATTTAAAAAAAATAATGTAAAATTGAAATGTCTTTTCGCAATCATTTAAGGGAGTGAAATCAAAAATTTACTTCCTACTTTCGAAATCAGTAGTTATCTAGCCAAAGATTTAATTCAACAATTTTACTAATATAACAGACAAGATGAGTATTTAATTCAAAAAGTATAGATTAAGCGTACTTATAAGTTGACCATAATTCTCTCTTATATATGATTGTATACCTACAATAAAGAAAAAAATCCAATAAAATAAAAATTTTATCTTGTACTAATTAGCAAAGTTTTCTGCTTAAAATACTAGATATTTTTTTATTATTTATTCGAGAGTAATAGTTCGGAAACCTTGTCTTCATATCTAATATCAATATTTGAAATTAATTTAATTAATTTAATTCCTCTGTCCAAACTTTTAAACATATTATAAAATGATCTTAAAAATGTGGACAATAGTAGAATTGTTATTGTCTAAATTTTCAAGAAGGATAGTCAAAATTGAATTTATTTTTTGAGAAAGAATAAATAAGTGATATTTTTTCATTCTTCCCAAAATAAGGTTTAAATTAAATTTTGACTGTAACATTCAATGTGAAATCTAAAGATGAATACAAACTTCTAGTATCAAATAAATAAAAATAAGAGCTGAAGAATAAAAATATGTTCTTTGATTAGAGACAAGTTGTTTAGTTTTTCGAAACGCAGTAGAACTAAGCCGAGTTAAAAAAATTTGAGCTTGATGAATTCGTTTTAATCACGATTTATAGGAGGGGATTGTAGAAGATAATCTTGTTTTGTGGTGAGGGCGATGCAACCGAGAAAGCGACAGATGGCTATAGATTGGATTGATGCTGACAAGGAGGGAAAAAACACCCTAGGGGGTGGTATCGGCAAGAACAGACGGGGCTGCTAATAATTAGATGATTTTTTTTTAATTTCATTGTTTACATTTTAGCGGTCAGAGTGAACAATTTTTTCAAATGAGGGATAAAATTAAATTTTTTATTAACAATATATATTCTAATATCGTGAATAAAATTGAGAGCCACAATCAACAAAACTAGTAAAATTATTTTTTTATTGTTAATAGAAAAATTTATAAAAAGAAAATGTTGTGTTGTGCTTACCGTGAGGTGACAGTGACAGTGACAGTTGAGGAAGACGAAAAGGCTCGTGCGAATCGCCTGGGGTTGATTTCGTTCTTTGGAGATGTCGACTCTCCGACGGACTCGTGTCAGCTGGAGCCGCGCGATTTCTCTCAGCGGCTTTATACCCATCCGGGGGTGAGTGTGGGCGTGGTCTTGGGTGACCAATGAGCGCTAAGGGAGGAGCCGAGCCACGCGACTTTCAGCCAATCGCATCCGTTCATAAGACATAAGGGGTGCGATAGAGATAGAGACACAACAGGGCATCGGTCCAGACTCACTTGGACTTAACAGATTTGAGCTCTTTCCCCAATTTATTCAATTCCATCAATTAGGTCGTCCAGATTCTCCCCCCTCGATATCTTTTCAAACACCCTAAGTTGAACTCAAAAAATATGGAGAAAATTAGATGAGTATATGATTAAGCAATTCATTTTCTATAGCACGAACTTTCGTATTCAGTATATAGTAAAGACGGGTGAGATAGCTATCACTTTAGAAACTATTTATAACTTGTAGCTAAAGTGTAAAAATCTGGTTAATTTATTTATTCTGATAATTTAATAGTACAAAATAAAAGCTAAAGAATTCAATCTATTATTTTTAAATTTAAAAAGGTTTCTATTGGGGCATCTATTTTAATATAAGTCAGCCCAAAATAAATGAAATTAATATATATATGGTAATAATTGTGTAAAATTGAGAAACTATAATAAAAGAATAAACTTCTTTTCGACGTTTTCATTTTAAGGGCTTATCGTATATTTGGCTAGTAGGTAGGTATAGGTATTTAAAAAAAGTAATTTTCTCAACATTCTGAACATCCTGATTAATAAAAATTAATAAATAGACATTCTCGTGAGATATTTTATCAGATTAAACATTCTTAGAAAATCTAGACAATTTTCTTTTATTTCGGCTTTTTATTCTCTAAGAACATTTGATGGTTAGAAGTCATCGATCTTGGTAAAATATGTTACGCCTTATATTTAGAGTCTAATTGACTTTTTATTCTACTAATTTAGAAAGAAGATTCTGTGATATGACTAAATAATTTTTAACTAAATTACATTACATTCTTTCTACAGAAAGAAGACACTGATTGATTTTAGTAGATTTCCATGAATGAGTATAGGTATGTTTAAATCATTTAACTTTATCACTTATAATTTTTTAAGAATAAAAGCCGAACCGTCATAAAAATTACCAGAAATGTTTAATTAAGATTCTAATTTTTCTATAGATGATCTAATTTGAAAGAATTTTTAACATCATTTTGAGGATGGAATTACAGGTTGGTACCTATATGTGAAAGTAGAGATAATAAGGACATATCTACGCCTGAACCTGATTAGGACACCAAATTAAATATTTTCAAAGAGTCTTTAAAGAGGTTTTTGATTTCATGGCATTATAAACACTATAGCAAGGTGATATATAAAATAAAAAATGGGACGAGAGAGAATGTTATATACCATATATGGGCAACCCCCGGCCCTCCACCAGCTTCAATCAGGCCCGCGAGAGATTCAGAAATTTTAATTTTATGGAAATGAAAGAGAAAACATTGCCGCAAATTTGTGATCCAAAATGGCTTTGTGACTTGGTATTCCTGGTAGACATCACAGGACACTTAAGCGACCTGAACTTGAAGCTTCAAAAACAAGGGCAAATGCTAAATCAGCTGTACAGTCATCTTAAAGCTTTTCAAAACAAAATTCGCTGGGAAACACAAATGAGAAGTAAAAACTGTTTTCATTTTTTAACATTATCCAGTCACGAAAACAGTGAATAGGGTCGCTATGCTGAAAAACTGAAACTAGTGTCAGAGAAATTCACTGATCGGTTTTCCAATTTTAAGAATATGGATATCACTTTTAATATTTTTGCAAATCTTTGTAAGTGTAATATGGAAGATGCTAGAATTCGTTTCTCCTACAAATGGAGTTAATCGAGCTTCAAGAAGACTCATATTTGAAGTCTAAATTTGATGATGTGGAACTAAGCGAATTTTACAGAACATACCTTTCCGAAGAAAAGTATCTACAGCTGAGAGATTTCGCACGAAAAATAATTTGCACATTCAGAAGAACGTGTAAATGTGAGCAGCTTTTTTCAATCATGAAAATTAATAAAAATAATCATCGTATTCGGTTTATAGATGTTAATTTAGAAAACACTTTCCGCCTATGTACTAGTGATATTGACTCCAATATTGATCATCTTGATTCTCAGCTTCAAACTCAAGTCTCTCATTAATTTTCATTTGATTTTTTCATCTTTTTTTTGTTAATTTGCTTTTAATGTTTGATTATGCTAGGTATTATAATTATTAAATAAAAAAATATAAGCATTTGTATAGCTATTTTATTCACTATACTACCTACTTATTCTTACCTACGGCCTTCGACCTGATTAAGTCCCGAAATTACCCCCTCAGCTAAGCAAAGGCTGCCCATACTTGTTTTATACAATATGCCAAAGTATGGTCAGCCAGGGAGGAATTTCTTAAATTAAATTTTCTTATTCTGATAAAATTGTATTAATTAATCTAACAGATACTCAGCTCTCAATAGCGGTTCTCTGCATTTCTATAAATGCTTATACCAAATACTAAAATTTAAATACTTCACTAATACTTTTTACTAAATTTATTATTGAGTATAACGCAGCCCTCGTGTGTTTCCATCACTCGACTTCATCTTAAAGATGAAATCTGAAATGCTCCCTTAGTATACCACATTTGTTCTAGAGTCCTAAACACTGTTTATTATTTATAGATACATTTTTATTTTCTGGTAAATTGTTAAGTATATAGGAATGTTCTAAATACTGGTATTAGTATTCCCTGAATTAAATGACAATACTCAAATAGTACAAATTAAAAAAATGATTAAACATTATACTAAATTGAATGATAAAGGATGAAATATTAACATGATTTATTTAGACTAAAATAAATAACGAAGAACAAAAGAACTATCAATAAAAACAAGTGACTAATTGAATTTTTGAAAAATTATGGTAGGTATTTTTCAAAAATGAAATATCTTTAGAGAGTGTGATTTCACCATAATATAAACTTTACATTAAGATGAATGAATGCAGAATCAGAGATCTTATTATAAGATATGTGTGATTTCAAGTCAAACCCAACTACCCCAGCTTTGCATACTGGGCAGTTGCTGTAAATATTCAAAGTATTTTTTCTGAACGGCTCTGTCCCCAGAATGACCAATGTAACATTACCAATGTCATTTTCAGCACACTGTTTCCAGGATTGACATTAGTCGAAAAATGAGATGAGAGAGATGGTCGTTGTCCAAAAGATATGTCCATAATATAATCTGATATGATTTTACATAAAGATGCTTCTTTAAATATGGTCCTCAGTTCATGGTTCCATCTTTTTCTCCTCTAGCCATTTTCATTGACGGGGCGATATAAATTATTTGTAGAATCTTGATATTGAATGTATTTAGCAGGTCTGCTGAATAAGGATCCACCTCTCTTTCCGGCATATGACAAACTTTGACGGTTCAGTGTCATATAAGTTTTGTTGTCCTAGTTTCTTTTTATAACATAGCTCATGGAAAAATAGGACCTGTGAATCCTGCAGCAACGCATTTTTTTATTTTCATCAATTCCTCGTTTGGTGATGTCACAGTAAATTATAGATAAATGATATTTAAAACTACTTCAATCTTTGGTTAGAGTTTGAAGGGGACAATAAAAGAGTGTCTTCTGCTGGAATTATAAATTGTATTTATAACGAAACTTTAGTCTCGTTATAAATAAAATTTATAATTCCAACAGAAGACACACTCTTTTATTGTCTCCTTCAATATATAAAAATTCTGTTATCCTCGGCACAAAAACTTTCAATTTGGTTAGAGGCTTTGTAATTCTTCACCAAGCCCAAATCTCTTTCTCGTCATTTTAATTATTTTGGTTTTTGATTCATTGACCATACCTAAACGCAGCATTTTTACTACCCCACTCATTGACAATCGAATAAATGCCAATTCCATATCGGGCTGAGTTCTTTCAACAATGAAGTAGTGACTATTCACTTAAATATTTTGTGTAGAAAGACTCATATTCCACGCGATTAACTAAAAATAATAATAAAATTTATAATTCAATATTTTAATAATCATTTAATCAATATTAAGTATAAAATTATAATTATTAGTATTACGTTAGCAGTTTTTCTTTAGAGACGGACTGAAAGAATTATATCTCAGGATTGGATGGAAAAAGCAGTCCAGAAATAAATAAGAGACTATTTCCAATAAAAGAGTAGGTATTTGTTGAAAATGTTTTCTCTTTTTATAATATTTTGAAACCGACGTTTCCGGATGATCTTCTCCCATTCTTCAGGATTCAAACAATATATCCACTGAAAGAGAAGGCAGGAAGGAGGAATACCATAATATATGCTTCCTTCATTGACCCTTTTTAAACACTGAAGAATTAGGGAAGATCCTACGAAAAGTCGGTTTCAAAATATTATAAGTGGGAAAACATTTCCAATACAAAATACTCTTTTATTGGAAATCGTCTCTTAATTATTTCTGATCAGCCTTCCACTTCCATCCAATCCTGAGCTATTATTAGTAATTTTTTCTCATTAAAAAAACATCAACGGCGATTGGAATTAGGTGTACAATCGTCTTTGGAATTATTTGGAATTACTTTGGAATTCATTAGATAATCTATTGTCATCTATTGTCTTCTAATTGGAAGTGGAAGTAGGTGTACAGGATTTTTAGGGTCGCGGTTCACCCGTCGGCGAACTTATAGAGTTATTCATATAACTATACGGATGATAATCGCTCTTGTCTTTAAAAAATTAAATAACCATTTGATTCGAATAAATTCTTTTGAGAAAATTAATAATTCCATGTGTTTAATGTTCCAACAAGTGACCCTGACGATGAATGTATTCCTCCTTACTTGAGATCGAAAAAGAGATGAATGTTAGTTCAGTGTTTTTTCGTAGCAGCTGGTGATTAATCAGCAAATCGCTGTTCATTTCCAATCTCAAATCAAGATGATATTTTTCACTCGAAACTAATGGGAAAGTGCCGGAGCATCTTTTTGAAAATAAAAAAGCACCCCTCCCCGGTTGCGTTGGCTCGTTTGGTCCGCTAATCGATGGCCGACCCTTTCTCTTGAGCTCTTGGGTTCTTGAGTAGTTCGCCGGCGCCAGCCATTTAGCCCTCAATTGATTCATTATTAATAACTATTGGCTGCTGCTGGCGTGACTTGGCTTCTTGTTCTTGCAGCCATTGAGCTTTTTTAATTGTGATGAAATGGATCTGTGATCACATTTTACGTTGCCGATTGACGAATCGACTTGTTTTTGCAATTCATAGTGCAAATGGATCTCAGCTCGCGCTCTAAAATACGAATTTAAATCTATTAGCGAAAGGAAAAATTAACCAGCCATGTAGAATTTCGAAATCTTATATATGCATACTTGTAAAATCCATCCAAAGATATTAAAACCAACATCAATATAATTATTCAAATAGTTTGGGCTTTTTTTTATTAAAACATTTTGATTTCCAAACTTTCTAAAAATTAGAAAATAAATTCTTCTATATTACCTAAATTAAGGTTTTGTCTGTACATTGCTCCAAATCACGCCAAATTTTGGTTGCACACGTTTCAAGCAAAGTTATGAACGAAAACACCCTCAACAAAATTCCTGTCTGTATGTATGTCTGTATGTCTGTGTGTATGTCTGTCTGTTTCAGTGGTTTCCGACGTTTTTAGCTATATAACGTTTTGATATTTTGACCCCAGAAGGGGGTTTGGGGGGGGGGCGCACGAATGGAAATTATCAAATAACTCCTAAACTATTAACCCTACAGCAAATTTTATGATAAACAAAGTTGTAGAGAATGCGATTTCTGACAACTTTTGTTTAAAAAAATTTCCCCAAAAAACCTTGCAAAAAGGGGGAGGGTGAAAAAATGTAAATTCTTGCCCTTGGGACAAACTCAACCAAATTTTGTATACATAATCTCTGGGCCTCTAGAGAGCTAGAAATGCAAAAACTAACCAGCAAAAATGGGGGGGGGGTCAAAAAATGAAAATTCTTTCTCTTGGGCCAAACTCAACCAAATTTTTATACATAATGTGTGGGTCACTAGAAGGCTAGAAATGCAAAAACTGGGTGCGGGGGTGGAATGGAGGTGGGGGTGAGGAGTGAGGCGGAGTAGGGTGGGGGTGGGGGTGGCAGTGCGGGGTGAAGTCCAGGGAGCTAGGCGGGGGTGTGGTACGCAGGGTTGGAGGGCGCGGGGTGGGGTCCGGGGTGGATGGGGTGCGGGGTCCGATGTGGGTGGGGTTCGGGTGGTGGTGTGGAGGCGGTGGTTGGGAACGGGTGCATGGTGCGGGGGTGGGGGTGTTGGAGGGGTTTTGGGGGCGAGGGGGGTTAGTGGGTTAGGGTGCGGAATGGAGTGTTGGGGTGGTGGCGTGGGGCCGGAGGTTGGGCATGGTGCGGGGGGTGGGGTTGCTGGGTGGGTTGGGGGGGGGCAGGTGGCGTGCCCCCTGGCCAGCAAGAGGGCCGCCGAAGGCGGGCCTTGCAGCTAGTTACCTAAAAGTTTACATATTTACAGTAAAATTCAAGTAAAAAGAGCCCATAATTTTAGTTCTAGTCATGTATAAGTATGAAATTTTTTTAGCTACTGAAAAATAAAACATTATCTAGTCTTTAGTAATGTTGGAAATCAAAGCGTGTTTTTTAAAAATATTTTCTAATAGATATATTTTAATTTTTCACATTTTAGTTCCTACATTATCCATAAGGTAATGGAATTGATTAAATATTATCGTTATTACGTATGTGTACAAAGTTTCAAGAAAATCGGCTTGGGAAGTCAAATAATTTTAATTACAAGATTCTATCAAGACAAACAGACAATAGACTGAGGATCCAAGTTATCATATATAAAATTATCTAATGAAAAACTATTTTGGGATAGTTGGAAAATTACCTTTTATATCAAAAACCAATAGTACGCTCGTGAATTTGTTAAATCAAATCCCATTAGGCCAAAGATTTTTTTCTTCTCTTCTTTTCTCAAATAAAAATTATTTAAAATAAATATTTATATTATTTATATTTCCAGTAGTAACTCCTAGAAGTGACGGGCACTTTCCTTTTTTAACCGACTTCAAAAAAGGAGGAGGTTCTCAATTCGACTGAATTTTTTTTGTGTCTATGTTACCTCATATCTTCGACAATTGTGAACCGATTTTGATGATTTTTTTTGCATTGGGATCAGTCTAGTTTCCGATTGGTCCCGTTTTTTTCATTGGTATTGGACCTTTTTTGATATGTTTGTTCAGGCATAACTTCTTTGTTTATGAACCGATTTTAATGATTCTTTTTTATTGGAAAGAGGGTACCTTAGGAGTGGTACCATATTGATTTGGTCAAGTTCTGAAGATATGATCAATGACGAAATAACGTAAATCTCCAATTCTTATGACCAAATAATCGAAATTATAATAAATAAAATCTTTTATAAAAAAATCTTAAAACATTCATTTAAAACCCGCAAACGTTTCGAGAGAATTTCTATATTTATGAATTGAATTTTATTATCATTTTTTTGATTCATTCGTCCGACGCTTTCTCTTACGAGATGCATGCAAGGTATTATATTAAGTCACTATTAATAACATCCCTAAAAGAGAAAAATAAAAAAAAAATTATAAAAAAAAATAAAACAGACTTCAAAAAAATTAAATGCAACAAATAAAATAATAATAAATTAAAAATAAAATAAAATACACTAAAAGGTATAAAATAATTATCTTATTTAGTTACAACTAAACTACGAAATACTAACATGAAACTATTTTGAAGTCGGTGCCAAACATATACATTTTATGAATCGCACTTGACGGGACTTGCTTAGTACGTTTGGCGGGTACGCTCGTTTATATAGTTTGTTTGTCACCGACTTCAAAAATAATTTCATGTTAGAATTTCGTCGTTTAGTTGTAACTAAATAAGATAATTTAAATAAAAAAAAAATAAGATAATTATTTTATACCTTTTAGTGTATTTTATTTTATTTTAAGTTATTATTATTTTATTTGTTGCATTTAATTTTTTGAAGTCGGTTTTATTTTTTTTATAAAAATTATTATCGAGTTAGACCTGAATTCAGGAAAGAGATCATTATCGTTCAGTGTCATTGTCTCATTTTTGGTGCTAGTTCATCTTACACGATGGACTTCTACCTATTGGATTCGCTCGAAAAGTCTTTTTTTTAATGTTTATAAATTTCAGAAATGTGGAGAAAAAACAGTCTTAAGCATTTTTTCTGGCTGTCTGGATTTCGATCTCATGACATTTCAAAAAGAGAGCTTAGTAGAATTTTCGTTCTCGTTCCAAAATATTTGTATTCTTAAAATGAAAAATTGATAAAACTTTAAGCTATATAGCTTCAGAATTTCCAGTTGAAAAAATCAGAAAATATCAAATCATTATACACGATCTCAAATAGTTGTAGGTAATAATAAGCTGAAACTAAGCACACAATGTTTGTATTAATAATCTGAACATTTTCACTATTCAGCTTTCTTGCTCAAACTGTTGTTCTCTTACAAAAAAATTATCGAATCCCCAAAATATATGGAGAGCAAACCTATAGTTTTAAAAAAAAATTCCTCCAATTTTGTTTATTTTTATTCGTAATATTGGTGGGACGAAATACTTTTTGTAGAGAATCTACTTTAACCCTCCGGTAAAATTGATTACAAATAAAACTTGACTGGCTTCTATTGACGAGAAATAAAGAAATTATTTGGTAATTGATGATGGTTCGTTCCTGCGAACTCTCCGATATGCTTCGTAATAGTGGAGTATTTATTTAATTTAGGCATTATTTTATATTTTTTTAATTTATATTTTAAGCTGAAGACACCACCTTTGATTTATTATTCCTGATATATAAAAAAACGTTAATTTGGTTAAATGCAAAATCCAATTTTGATTATTAAAATAAATAAATAAAAGTTAAAAAGAAAAGGAGAAAGTGAAAGATAGAGAAATAAGAGGAAAGTTTCTCCGGACTGGACAGATTGATTGAATTCTCGTAGCCAGAGAGAGACATGATTGCTTTCAGAGATCAATTAAATGAAGTTGTGGATTTTTTAGGTGAACTGAGATTGTGCAGTGGAGGACGGGGTGGATTGGCGACCGACAAGTAATCGAGTGGCTTGATGGAGCTGTTGTGCTTCTCTCTCGGGATTCCCACCCAGAACCATCAATAACAACAGAGAGACAGCACCAGCCCCACTCAGTTAGTTCTGCTGCCGCAAGGGCACAAGTCACCCCCACAATCGGCCCACTTGCACCTACCCTTTACCCTTCTTATGATTTTTCATCAACATAAACATAGGAACCTATAGTATGTCTCACAGAGATAACATTTTAAATAATTACTGATTTCTTTCTATAACTCACCATCAAACAGGGATGGGGAACTTGGGAGCTCGAACGCCTTGTAGAACATTAAGGTCTTTGAATGAAACCAAATGCATTCTGTAATGGAAATTCTTCTCTTGTTAGGAACCACATACTTATATATTCTTGCTGCGGATTTCGTCACAAAGGAAATGTGTTCAATCGCATTTGGATCCAAGACATGTCAGATGCGATTGAGAAGCCCAATATGGACGGTCTGCCACACATCTTCAGGGTATTTGAACTAGGAATGTTACGGAGGTGGGTTTACCGGAACCAGGGTCGTAGCCGGAGATTTTAAATTTGATTTGTCGGAGCCAGAGTCGGAGTAGAAGAGAGAGATGTATTTAACTAACTGTTAAGGGCAGGGCTAATGAAATAATAGAAATATTATTAAGTAATCACTCTCTTTAATCAGTCAAATATAAATAATAATACACATATTTAAGTAGAATATATGCAACAATAGAAAAATTAGGGGATCCTTCGCCCGACAAATCAAACTTTGTAGGTCCACGCTCTGACTGGCCGAGGTCGAAACTTTTGATCTTCGTTATAACCTGCGATTTAAAATTATCTGAGTCAAAATCGGAGCCGGAGGTGTAAAACCAACCGGAAGTTCCGACCTTCCGGAGTCGGAGTCGAAGCTCCGTAACATCCCTAATTAGAATTAAAGAGGATGTTAGAGAAATTTAAATTACCAGAACCTGTTGTTTTAGGAAAAAAGAGTCTATTTTCAACTACATTGGTGATTTGAGTTAAAACTATATATTTAATTTTGTGTTTGTATCTTAAATTTATTGAATTCTAACGGCTTATTATATCTAACTGCAAAAAGAAAAATACCTAGTTTAAATATATTTTTGAGATTTTATTTTCAAGGTGTCAATTATTGGATCCCCAAATGTCAATAATTCAATTTTCAGGTGTCAATTTCTAAAGCAAAAATAAAAAATAAAAGTTTTTTTTATTAACATTACATTAATTCCTAATCATAAATATTCAGTAAGAATAATTGTACATTTGAAACGACTCTAAAACTAGTGTATTATATTCAAACCAACTGCGAAGCTTGTCTTCGGCTGGCATCTTGCTGTCCGGGAGGCTTCTTGATTTTTTGATCCTGAAAATTAGTGGGTTTTAAAATAATAGTTTAAATTGAATGTAATGGAAGGCAGCCCAGGGGTTTTGAACACTGCTGTGGAGAGAGGAAGGAAGATTTTATTTGTTTCATTCATTGATCCTTTGAAACCCTGAAGAAGGAGGGAAGAATCCTCCGAAACGTCGGTTTGAAAGGAAAGGAGGAAGGCTTCCAATAAATTACACCTTATTTTATGTGTTAATTTTTTCTTTCCTCACTACCCCTGGGCTGCCTTTCATTACTTTCAATTAAAAGTTGTACCAGTCCGTCTCTCTCCAGAGAAAATTTCGTTGCAAAAATAGTTTAAATTTTGTAATTTTAATAAATTTCACATGAATTATGTGTGGGTTTTAAATGAGTGGATGGCGAAAGACAGCTTAAGCGCTTTATAATAGAAGTTTTTCCCTTAATCTGTCAATTACTGGTACCTTCACCCCGAGGGGTGATCCACTATTGGAAGTAGGTGTACACCTCTTTGGAAGTATTTTGGAAGTACTTGGAAATATTTGGAAGTACCTACTTGGAAATATTTGAAAGTACTTAGAAATATTTGGAAGTACTTGGGAATCTTTGGAAGTACTCGGAAATATTTGAGAATTCTTGGAAATATTTGTAAGTGCTTGGAAATACTTCTAAGTGCTTGGAAATATTTGGAATTACTTGGAAATATTTGGAATTACTTGGAAATATTTGGAAGTACTAAGTGGAAGTAGGTGTACAGCATATTAGGTCGTGGTTCACTCCTCGCTTCACCCTATGTCTGTGAGAGGTTTAGATCCAGACTAGGGATTTGTAAAAATTGTTGATTATAAATGAATTGGTTTCGGAGGAAACTTCTCAACCTACTGACTAAATACTTGCTAAAATTGAATTTCTTCATGAATAAATAGAAATCCACAGGATGAAGCTCTCATCCCTGTTCTCAGCGACTATTTTATTAAATAGAAAGGCTGATATTTTCATTTTTATTTTATTTTGAAATGTTAAATTCTTATCTTTTTATTTTAGACAAATTATGGAATTCTTGAAATGGATTGTATGACCTGAATCTTGATTGCTCTTTTCCTGGAATTTTTAATTTTCTATTTTAAATATCTCCGTCTCTTCTTCATTATATATTTCGATCTTATGGACCGAATCAGTCAATTTGTATCGCTTTTTTTACATGGATTAAGAGTTGTTGATTCTTTTCCTCTTGGTCTAAGTGGCTGGATATGAAATGCCATGGTTCCCGGGCAAGCCACCCGCCTTATGCAAATGCCTTCCTGCCTGGACCCTATATCACCGAGATCTTGCTCTAGTAAAAATACAGACGGAAAAGAAGAAAGGAAAAAAACAACATTGGTGGAAATCATAGAACATTAACCATAATTTAGCGTGGAGAATTATGCAAAAAAGCCGTGTGCTGCCTCCATCTTCAACCCCGTCCCGTCCACCCCGTCCAACTTCTTTCCGGGAATAAAAATGCCACATTTTTATGCGAATCTCGGAAGTGGGGGCTGGGACAAAGCAACTTGGCAACTCAAGGCTCCAAATTATAATATCATTAAGGGTCACAGAGACCAGAGTAATCTATTATACGTATTATGGACCTAGAGCTAAGATAGAACATCTTGCTATAATTTTCAATCACAGTCAAAGTGAAGATTTATTAATGTCGATAGTTAAGTTAAGGTAGTTCTTTCACGACAATCCACACAAAAAGTTTTAGCCTCGTAACCACTCTATAGCATATGAACGGTACTAAAATTTTAGGTTACTTACTTACTTAGGCGATCCGTTCCTCAGTGAGGCTGTTTGGTGCACGCGGGTCCCAATTCTCAGGCCAAATTTTAGGTTATGTATTTTTAATGTGACTGTACTTCTCACACTACTATATCCTCTAAATGAATACACATTTTATGCCAATAGTTATTTTCTAATAAAGTTTCTAAGTATTTTGTTTAAAATTTTAATTATTTTATATTTTCGTATTATATCGTCGTTTTATTCCGCCATATTACTCGATACAACGTTGCTGGATCGTTTCCAAGCGACTGTTCTTATGATATATCCCCTCCACTAAAAATAATTCCCCAAATATGCTTTTTTTATTTTTTATCAAAACTACGAGGTAATTTTTTTTTTTTTTTTTTTTTTTTTTATTTATTTAATGTCACCGGGAACAAAGCCCATTTAGACAGTACATAAGTAGAGTGTTAGTAGGGTTAGTGAGGGAACCGAGTTTTCATCCGGTAGAAATTTTTATTTGCCAGCTAGGTTCGAACCCGGACCTCCACCTCAACATCGTCATAATCGATCGATGCCGAAGCGAAGCCAGTGCGTTAGCTGACTGAGCTACCCGACTCAGCAATTTTTTTTTTTTTTTTCTTTAAGTTACTGCGAATATATTATTCTAACAAATATTAGTTTTTCATCAAGGTGGTGAAAGTTCTTCTATGATTCTTTTAATGACATTGTTTACTTAGCTTAAGCTTGCGGCTTACATTGCGTTCATTAAAATTATTATTTTACTAAAAATAGCCTATGTTCTAAATGAGGGGTCTTCAAACTATGCACAGCGGTGCACAGTGTGCACCCCGGAGAACTTTCAGGTGCACCGCGACGATGTTGTCACTTTACTACAAAAAATGTTACAATTTCAAAATAAATAAATAAAAAAGCTATATAATAAAAAATCATTAGAATCTAATCTGATTATTAGATAATTAGGCGGCATTACAGCTATTATGTAAATTGTAAATATACCTACTGAAGTTGTTATTCTCTACATTTTGAGAGATGTGCGTGCACCGCACAACTTTTACTGAAAATTTCGTCCACTGATCGTGAAAAAGTTTGAAGACCTCTGTTCTAACTTGAAAAAACGTCCAATATGTTCAATTTGAGCACCAAACTCGCAAATGCAAAAAAATATAAAACAATTGTATGCGATCTTAAAATAAGAAAGAGAGATTGAAAATTCTGATTTAGATTTTACGAATAAATACAAAACCAAGAAATTGTTGAATAGTGTTCAACTTGTTCAAGACTGGTATTGGTACTCTCTCTGCAAATTGTAAAAATATGTACCATGTTTAACCCCATTTTGGCCGTATTTTTTAATGATATTGTTTACTTATCTCATGCCATTGCGTTCATTAAAATTATTATTTTACTAAAAGATAGCCTATGTTTTCAATAAAGAAACTACTTAATTTGGAATAAAATAAGTTGACGTGTTCTGATGTGGCCATCCACTTGACTTTACCATACAACCTGGCCCCTAAAATTATTTATAATCATTTAATCATGTAGGGGGGGGTTAGTTTTGCATTTTTATACTTCTGGGGTGCCACTGATTATGTATACAAAATTTGGTTGAGCTTGGCAAATGGCCAAGATTTAAATTTGGTTGAGTTCGCTCAAACGGCCTAGACTTAATTTTTAACCCCCTCTTACCCCCTTAATTTTGGGTCGATATGCACCAAAATCTAATCAGCTCTTAATCTC
This sequence comes from Forficula auricularia, assembly GCA_024734495.1. Classification (NCBI taxonomy): domain Eukaryota; kingdom Metazoa; phylum Arthropoda; class Insecta; order Dermaptera; family Forficulidae; genus Forficula; species Forficula auricularia. The sequence goes on from JALMQS010000153.1 coordinate 26,136,614, forward strand.
AATGGACCAAAACTACGTGAAATTTAGTGTCGATATTCACACTAGTGTTTTTGGAGCTAGCTAGTCCACAAAATTTGGTAACGCACAGACTAGCAGACAACCAGACTTAACTAACTAACTAAATAACAGACATTTTGACAAAACAATTATTATCTCGAAAAATATAATTTGTATTATATAATTTTGTAGAGCGAAATGCCATGGTTTTGCTCAATTTTTTAATCAAAATAGTTTTAGCCGTTTTTGAGATATTTCGAAAAAAGAAGGAAAAAAATCACTTTTTTCATGCATGATTACTAATACTTGACCATACCCTGTATGGTAAAGAAAAAAGTTAATAAAATTAATATGAAAACATTAAATATGAGTATGAGCTTTGTAAATTTATTTATAAAGCTAAAATAAAAACCTAAAAAGCAAATCTATTGATCAGAGTTTCCCAGAAAGAACTTCTACAATCACTGGCTCATCTGAGTCCATCACCTTCGAATACGGATATATTGTAAACTGCCAAGTGGATGAATCTGAATGGATGGCTATCATAGACCTTTAACTGCACCCTTCCTCCACCTCGCCACCCTCTCTCAACCTGTTGTGGGCGTTTGATTCTCCAATATCGCCATATGTGTCATTGTAACTCAAGCACAATATGTTAAGGCAATGAGTAATACCCTTGAACTATAGGGTGACACAAATCTAGGCACCCAGACACGGGTGAAAATTAACCTACCATAATCATCCGAGGGCGCATTATGAACAGATGAAATGAAACCGGTTTATTATTAAAATAGCATAAGAGTTCAAATTATCGAAAGAAATAGATTTTAAATTTTCTAAGAAAATCACAAGAGGGTTTCATCTATCAGATCCGAGATGGAATGTATTATTTTTCGGCAATTTTAATAACTCTTTAGTTATTCCATTGCCCTTTCGAGTTTTGAAAAAATTAAAAATGTGAATCACTCAACTACCTTTATTTAAACTATATATCACTAGACCTCGAGATTTTACAAATAATGATTTTAATCTTTGAGTGTAATATGTAGCGGGTTTACATGTCAGAGAGATTCGCCGCACAGGCTAGCCAATTGGTCTGAAATATCCCTTGAAACTATTTTAGAAACTACCCTTATATTAAGATTGAAGTAATTTTCGGAGACGGACTGATAAGTGAAATTGAGTGGATATTGATGAGGCAGTCCAAAAAAAGAAGATAATTTATATTATCTTATTATTCATAAACAGACGTTTCGGAGGCTATTCCCTCCTTCTTGAACCCTCAACACCATTATATTTTTCATTAACCAGTTGAAAATTATTCAGCATTTTAGATTCCCAATAACTGATTATAGTTTAAGTTTGATATAATGTCCAGACTTATAATTAGGATATATTCAATTTTATTATTTTTATTTTATTTTTTTTAGATTAAAAATAAAAATATTTTTATATTAGATAATCATTTTCAATGAAGTTTTGGATATATGATTGGTACAAGGTGACTCGCAACTAGCATATTGATTTTTATTTCTAGAGAGTGGCATATTTTCATTAGCAATAAGCTCTATTTGAGGCCCCGCTTGTAATCCAGGGTGCATGCATCCAAGACAAAGCGTGTTTCTTCTTGGCAATTTCGTTCAAAGGCTAAACCAATGAATAGGGGAGGTTGGGGGTGGCTTTATTGAACAAGTCATATTCAAAGCAAACATACGGGCGGCCCTTGTCAGATTCTATTTAACGCGAAATAGAACAGATGTTGTCGGTTTCTGGTCAGTCAAAGAGAGGTCCTTGGGGATGCTGCAAGTGGAGGGCAAACTTCCATATGGCAGATGTAACCACACGACTTAGCAGGTGAATATGTCAGTCCTCATTTACCCTCCCTCTCGGGAATAAATAGCTCTTTAATTCATAAACTATTATAGGATCCATTTTAATTAAAAAAAATTTACCAAATAATTTATAAGTTTGATCCAATTTCAATCTGAATTTGATCCATTTGTCAATATCTAACATTAAATACTGATTACATACGGATTTAATTTAAAACTTTTAAGATTTTATTATTACACTCATGAAATTATATAAAGAACACGAAACTGAGGAGACCGAAATATTTCTTCTTGTTAAAAGAATTACGTGTTAAACATATTGCATTGCATAGAAAAAAATATGTAATATATACTCACCAAAATTACATTTATTATAGTACATAATATTAGATACACTACATTTGAAATTATGTATTATTCATTTTGTATATATATATATATATATATATATATATATATATATATATATATATATGTATGTATTTAATAAAAACCAATAAAATGAAAAAAATATTAATAAAATTAATAAACTTTAATATATGTAAGTATGTAATTTTAAATATTTTTTATAAAAACAAATAAAAATTTATTGATTTTTTGGAAAATAACATATTTTGTTCATTCCGAGCAGTGAAATCTTTTTGTGTTAATCGATTTTTGTTTCGTGTTAAAAGAAAAAATGTAAGAAAATACCTAGTATTTTGTCGGGACCGCATTTTTATTTTTGTTTACCGATTTTTCATGTTAGGGGTTTTCGGGTTAAACGATTTCCACTGTATTGTGTAAATTAACAACGTCACTACTATATTGGATATAACAGTTACTCATTCTTAGACAGACTTTTTAGTGATTTTTTTTTATTAAACAATTTATACAATAATAAATTAGTGTTTTGTTCTCATAGCTGCCAGTACTCTGGAGGCACCGAGCGATGCTCGGTAACTTCTTCCTTCAGTTAAAATCTTTATTTTAATATTATTTTTAATTTAAAATTCTGATAAAAAGGTCGATTTTTATTTGAGAGCCTTTTTCAAATTAAAAAAATACAAATATATCTATATAGTATTCGACCACTGTACCCCCCACCTCCACCCTGCTCGACCCCACCCCCGAAACCTCGCCCTACCCCCGGATCCCCCACCACTGCCCCCACCTTCTGCACGTCCCACATCCACCCCCGCTCCGCACCAAGATCGCTTTCTCATCCTCAAAACTTGTTAATAGAGTTTGTTTCATCAAAATCGTTAGAGCCGTTTTAAAATAAAAAATACAAATACTTATATATATATACCTGGAGGACCGAGCTTTGTTCGGGTTTAACTTGACAACAACACACCACAATCACAAAGTTCTTCAAGGCCTTTGAGAACAAAGATTTAAACCAACCCATTGTCTGCCTGGGTACAAAAGAAAAGAGGAACCCTTTTTAAATCCCTAAGATAAGATTGGCATTTGTCTACCTGAGAATAATTAATTTGATTACGAAAAAAACCATCAAAAACAATTTTGTCGAAGATGAGACCGTGACAGATCGAATTGTCAACCCCAAAAACCCCTAACCCGTGAATTTCATCAAAATCGGTAGAGTCGTTTTCAAAATAGAACCAAGATACAAAAACAAATATATATATAAATAAATATACAATTTTTGCTCGTTTAATAAGAGTAGATACATTAAAACATTTATAATAAATAAAATATACAAAATTTAAATTTATATTTCACAAACAGAAAAATCTAATTACTTGTGTAACAGAATTAAACACCAATTTAAATTTATATTAGAATTTATTTAAATAAAGAATAAATTTAAAAATGGGTCATCTGATTACTATGATTATTTTTTATCTGAGATCATCCAGATTCGATAGCCTTGTTATACTTACTTAGTTACTTACTATAGACGACCCGTTCCTCAGTGCGTTTGTTTGGTGCACGCGGGTCCGAATTTCTACGCCATGCCCTTCCTGTCTTTTGCCAGGATTACTTTACTGCCTTGTTTTCACTTAAATGAAATAATATATGGGCAGAAATAAATTTTATTCTTAAATTACTTGTGGATTATGATATATATATATATTGAAATGAAAATTAAATCAAGATCTTCCAAACTTAAGTTTCAAATAAATGAATATATATATAAAGTTTAGGGAAAGCGGTGTTGGTTTATAGTGAAACATAATGTAATGCAAAGGAAGTAAATTAGACATTTAACGGGTTATAGTGGTAAAAGGTTACTAGAAGGCAGGAAGCGGAGCTCAAAAAATTAAAAACTTTTAAATTATTTTGGAGATTTTTATGTTTTATCTCCTATACATTGTTATGAACCCTTCATCGGGGGAGTGTATAAACAGAACACTGTTCTGTTTAACCTCCTGATGAAGGGTTCATAGCCCGAAATATGTATAGAGATAAATAAAAAATCTCCAAAATAATTTAAAAGATACTTTTTTTAATTTTTTTAATTTTATTTCCTCTTTTGTGAAACACCACTATAACCTGCTAAATAATAATTCCTTTGAATATATATATTATAAACTTTGATTTATTTCATATAAAATAAAATACTCTGTTACTTTCGGCAAATATCACTTTAGATGATTTTTTAGCCATATGATACTAATTTGTTAGAGTTAGTTTAAAAGCCGGATTATAGACAGACACATTTTTGCGTGAGGCTTGAATTCGACAAAATAGATGTTTTCTAATGGAACAAAATGTTTAAAATTTTCCAATACACAAAGCAAAAGTAGAAGATAGTAACATATTTTCTATCTGATAACTTGATTTTTATTGATACTTTTTTAAGTCAACTAATATTTTTTGAGGGTTTTTCAATTTTCTAATTAAATGCTGTTTTTTAAAAGCCATATGTGAACCCAGTGGGGCCGAAGCCGATATGGTGGTGTAATGGGCAATAGTGAACTTGAATGGTCTTCTAGGCAGACAGCTGGAGGTTTCTGTCCCTATAGAAAATCAACCCCTCCGAGGTAGGGAAGCGAAATTGGGATAATACATTCGCTCCACTTTAAAGCACAGGCTCTCCCTATTTAAATACCTGTCATGTTTACACCTCTATAAGTGGCAAGAGTTAAATCAAATACATATCAAAAATGCATTTTTTAAGTGACTGTGTCAAATGATAATATTACGAATAATTCCATAACTAGCTAGAAAGTAAATTGTTGTAAGATTTTTAAAATATTAAATGATTGTGTAACAAAACAAAATAAAAACAATATTTAGATATTTCAGATATTTCCATATTGCTTCTTGATTAGCTTCCTCTCACAAACTTGGATTTTTTTTTACTTTTATCATCATCGCCTATGTGATTTATCATTATCCATCTTTTCCACTGTAGGATTAGGATCCTATTCTTTTAGTGCTACGCACGCCTATAGACTAATCATGGTGTTGGATATATTAGAAACAGACCGAATTATCTTTTCTGAACATATTTAATTCATCCTTGAAAATCCCCTTTTCACTTAAATTTCAGCAACTGTTCTAACAATATTTTATCTATTTGAACACATTATATAACCATCTTTTAAATGTTTACAATCCAGTAGGCTTTTGTATTAGATGAATTAGGATGTATCAGCCAAAGATGGAATCACTGGGTTCAATAAAACACCTTTAATAAAACGTTTCGGCGTGAATTTATTTGGCCATCTTTAGTTAATTAGGAGTTGAAGATGGCCAAAATAAATTTATGCCGAAACGTTTTATTAAAGGTGTTTTATTGAACCTAGTGATTCCATCTTTGGCTGATACCTCCTCCTTCATCTGATACAGTTTCATCACAGCCACGAACTCTAACAATATTCATACAGCCAGTAGTCTTTTTTTTTAAATTCTTTACAGTGGTTTCTAAAAGTATTTTCTGCAGAAGTCCAGCAAATCGATTGTTTTCTACAATATTGATTCTTGTAAATGTTTTTCAAGTAATTAATTCGAATACACGCGTGTAAAAATTTCGTCGTTTAATTAGATAATTATTTTATACCTTTTAGTGTATTTTATTTGATTTTTGAGTTATTCTTATTTTATATTTGATGCATTTAATTTTTTTAAAGTCGGTTTTATTTTTTTTTATAAAAATTATTCATTTGTATTTTTACTTATTTGATTAAATATTAGATACTTCACTTCTTTTGACTCAACTGGAGCGGAAAGACCTCCTTAAGTCACGGTGATGCTGAGGATTCTCATAGGTGTTAAATAAAAACAAAAGCTTCTTTTTCAGCTATTTTTAATTCAAATGGTGGTTTAAATTAATCCAAATATTTCGGAACATTACAGTATTCCTTCTTTAGTGTACTTGCACCGAATTTAACAAAAATTCTATCTACTATTGTACATGTAGATACCCCTTTGGTAAGATATACTTAGTTGGTTGGCATTTGGACAAAATAAATTAATAAATAAAAATTGTTAAGTTTAACCACCATTTTGTCTCAACCCTGGTTCAAAACCAGTGTTTATATATTTACTATGGAACATTAAAAACAGCCAAAGTCTATTCAGCCGATTAAATTTTCCTTTTTGTTTTTGGTTAATCGTGTTTAGAAATGCCTGAAACGAGAATAATTTTTTTCTCAGCCTGGATTCCAATGTTCACAGAAACTCGAGAACAGATGGAGTTTGTTAAAAGTTTGCTATAGTGTAAAAGTATTGGTATCTTCAAAACAAAGCACCGATTAAATTAGGGGTTTCTAGATTCAGATCTTTCGTTTGAAAAACAAATAAAATCAAAAAAAATCGTAAGCTTATATTGGGAGCCGATCATTGATAACTAATGAAATGATAATTGATACAAAATTTTATATTGATATACTGAACTTTTATTCCAAGTTTCAGCTTTCTAACTCGAACTGTTCCCGACGAAAAAGTGTCAAATCACCAATATTTACTGAAAACGTACCGGAAAATAAGTTTTCAATTTTTCCTACAATTTTTGTTTTGAAAGATTTAAGCCATATATTTTGTATAAAACAAAAAATATATAATGTGGCCGCATCTCATAGCTTTACTATACACCAGCCTCTCCTCCACCTGTATATTAAAATTATTTACACAATAAGCTGACGTGTTCTGATGTGGCCATCCACTTGACTTTACCATATAACCTGGCCCCTCACTTATATTTAATATTTAATAAAATTATTTATAATCATGTAGGGGAGGGGAGTTAGTTTTTGCTTTTTAGACTTCTGGGATCCCACTGATTATGTACCTATACCTATTTATATAATTTTTAACTTTCTTTAAATAAAATGGGGGGAGCGGGAGGCCCAAGATAAAATCTTTCCCTCTAGGGCCCCATATTTTACTAATCCATCACCGAATATAATAATTTAAATAAAAGTAGTTGAGTGTTTTGAATTTTGAAGAAAATTTTTAACTATCTTCAAAATTTGAAGGGCAATAGAATGACTGACTTTCCCCAAATTGAATATAAAATACCTAAGTCTACTTCTATTGGCAATGTGAACTCTTATATTAAAATTTTTTAACGAGTTATTTGTTGGTTCTAGGTGAAACATTTTAATATATAATAATAAAACTTGAGTAAGATGCGAGCTAGGTAGACCTCAGCCTTCGCAATTCACTTTCATCAACCATTTTTTCATATGTACTCTTTTCATAGTCAGGAATTTGAAATGCTTTAATAAATCTTAAAGAAAAATAATAATTAATTTTTTTTTATATAAAATAAAAGACAAATTTAATTTTTCCTTCCCACCAAAGCCACACAACCTATTCTAGCAACGATTTAAGAAGAAGGAGTTTTGAATTGGTCAATTGTTTTCATGTTGATGGGAAATCAATAAATTATATCATAGTCTATCTGATATTTAGAAACACTGCAAAAGATTCAGGAAAGTATGTGTGCCTGCTGAAAGAAAGAAACCCTATCGACAACACATAGCTACATCTACCACACTGATCTCACAAGATGCTCAACTGTACCAGTGGTAATGATGAAGGTCAAATATTCGAAACTATAGTCTCAAACAAATAAATTATATATATATATATTTATATTCGTTATATGTTTATGTTTATTTGCATCAAGCAGAGGATAACCATATTGAAATATCTTTATGAATCAACAACTCTGCTAGTCTCAGCAAAACAAAATCTTTTCAAGAAAAACATATCGTCGTCTTAGAGTGTAAACCTGCTAACTCACAACAAGGAAATTTTACAGGTCAGAGAAAAAACAAACAAAATTTAATATTGTTGTTATGGAAAGAAAGTATTTTTCACATTTTTTCTTCAACATATGTTCGTAATTTTAAGTAGCAGTTTTACTTGGACGATGCTGCATCTCTTTTTCTTTTGAGCGCTAGGTATTAATTTGTCATATATGATGAAAATGGATTTAGCAGGTTTACACTGTAAGGCGACGATATCTAATTGATATGGTTTATATGTATGTTTTAAAATAAATTTGAATTAATTTTTCTTGCAAAGATTATTCGTATATTTGTAAATTTTCTGTTGTAATTTTTCGTACTAGGAAATAATATTAATTGAAAAATACACATTTAAAAAACGGCCCGGTCTTTTCTCTTTTGACTCTTGGATCATACAAGGAGCCAACAAACACTTGCTCTACGTCGTCGGTGAATTAAACTCTAGTTTGGTCAAACAACAGTTTAATGTCGATCAAATGAATAGTTTTTTGAACAGATGTGCTCTCTAGAAGAGGTGAGGGTTGAGGGTTGAGAGACTCCCTCTCGATGCCAAGGGGTAGAGATCCGTTCACTTGTTTGCTACAGGGTGATTATAAAATACGTTCAGTGGTTTATGATTAAACTGGTGTGTACAAGCCGACTTTTACTTTAGCCGCTTATATATCAAACAAACATTGAAAATTTAATTAACACACTACAAAAACTAAAATTCCTGATATATGCTACTGTACTTCAATTTATCTAGTAAGTCATAGTAAAGAGATAAAAAAAAAAAATTCTTCCTTTGACCTCGGTGGAAAAAGATAAAAAATATAAAATTGAGAGAATTTTTTTCAAAAATATCTACTTATGCTGTTTCCAAAATGTTATGGATATCTGCAATTTTTAAATTCATTTTGAAGAAAAAGTGAAACTCTCTTAAGACTCTGTTACTTATCCGCAAATTTTAGTGATTTGGCAATTTTTCGTTAGCTAATAGCTTGAGCTAGAGAGTTCAATGGTGTATTTTAATAATACGAACATGTGTGCCGAATTTCAGCTCACTAACTACAGCTGTTTGATAGATCTCCTTAAAATGATTTTATTTTTGGTGATTTTCTACATTTCTGAATCAAAAGCTCTAAAGCTAGAAAGGCAAAAATCTAATTAATTTTTTGTTTTAGAAATATAATCATTTATGCACTTGGAAAAAACTTCACTACCTTTACATTCTTTGATAACTTGACCCTTGCTGACAGCAATAGAAGAAGTGTTTCTGCGCTATCCCAATTTTATAGATACTACTGGTATGGTCTCTGATGCGATAGTACCAATAATTTTCCTCAAAGGTTGCAATTCCTCAACACTTCTTCATGGTCAAATTAGAGAATACTTAACTAGGTCATTTCCGCCAATATGTTTATCCTTATGGCCTCAGAGAACTCTCCCTGCTTCTCTCTTTTCATGGTTTTATTCAATCAATCTTTAGTTCTTCAAGAACCAAGTTCCATCAATTTTTCAGTCACTTATTATTCAATAGATTCTTTATCATGTACAGTAGGTACATAGTGGCAGGTTTTTGAATTAAATTAACTACCTATACTAATAAATCACGTTGGATAATCTTTTTGAAGTGCATGCTTTCTGCCTTTTCAAAAATAATTAAAGACAAACTAGATTGTATTAATAAAATTATTAGAATTTGCTCAGGAAAATTTAGATGACATCAAAAGGCCATAATAATGTCCTATAGCTCTGACTTAAGCACTATATTAGTGTTTGATTCGAAAAGCATTTTAAGCTTTTATCAAAAATTGGAAATAAAATAATAATAAAATGTTTCACTCAGAACCAACACCTAACTCCTTAAAAGTTATAAATAGAAAATAAATTACTAATATACAAAATAGAAATGATAGCTATCAAGCTAAAGCAACAATATATATTAAAAAATCACATTACAAATGAATTTAAAATTATTCTCTATGAGTAAGTTGATTTGAATAAAGATCATCTAAACAAATAATAATAATAATAATAATTTATCCGAAAATAAAAGCCTAGCGGATCAGGCGGGCTAAGCAATATTCTCGAGATCTTAAGATGATTTTTGTTGATAGACATAAATTCCACAATTGATAGCTATACTATTGATTATATCAATAGGGATTTATGTACATATTAAACACTATATTTGAATATGATTTCCAAGCTCATCCGGCCTATGGTGCAACGGATATTGAAAAAAGTGCAAATACAAAACATCAATTATTTTTATTATTTATTTATTTTTTATTCGAAATATTTTCAGAACTGTAAAAATGTTTTTGAAAAAACTAACTTTATGCGTTTTTAATCAATCGCACTGTATTCGAGTGTACTGAGGATGCGTATATTGAAATTTCACGCAGCTTAGAAATTATCAAACACTTTCTGATATTCTGATTTTTCTGTGGTCCTTATTTTTGGTATTTTCGAATTTTTACTCTGACAGAGGTTCATATGGTTCAGAAATAAATAAATAAAAATATCCCCCAGTTTTCAAGTCTCTAACTCAATTTTAACATGTGCCCCACAGTGAAGCAAGTTCCCCAATTAAATAACATGAGCGTTTTCGGCATTGAACGATCAATTTTCTAATTCCGGCCAAATCAATGGTTCCAAAAGTTGAAACTCTGTAAGATTTTATGCTTATCAATAGTAGCTATCGTTAAGAATTTTTATAGATTTTAGCTATTATAATTTTGGAGTTAGAGCTAGATAAAAATTCTGCTATATCTTAGTCTTAGTAAGTTATAGACTCCAAAATTATAATAGATAAACATCTGTAAAAATTCTGAGGGATAGTTACTATTATAAGGATAAAGACTACAAAGTTTGAAATCACTTTGGCCGGAATAAAAAATTTATGGTTCAATGTCAAAAACCCCATGTTATTTAGATGGGAAACGTTCATCGATGTGCAAAATTGAGATAGAGAGTTGAAACTTGAATCTATATATATTTTTTTAATTATTTCGAAGCATACGAGCCTCTGCTCTGTGAGCGTAAAAATTCAAAAATACCCAAAATAAGGACCACCTAGTGTTCAATGCTAATCACATCCGACTGCTGTACGATTGCATTAAGTTGAATCTGTCATTAGAATATACGAGTACGTCAGTATCTTGGAAACTACTATATATGGCCGGAGCCACACCTATTCCTAAAAAAGGTATCTCTTCACAAATCTTTAATTACAGACCTATCGCGATCACCTCTATTCTTTCCAAAATAATGGAAATGGTTATAAACCAACACGTCCTTCGTCACTTAGAAAATAATAAAATAATTCACGATAGGCAATATGGATTTAGACAAAATCGTTCCACAGGCGACATCTTAACCTATGTCACCCACACCTGGAACAAAACTCTAGAGACCGGAAAAGAAACCCTCGCTGTAGCCCTAGATATCTCCAAAGCTTTTGACCAAGTTTGGCACAAAAATCTTCTTGCCAAACTGACAGCCTTTGGATTCACACCAACACTTCACAAATGGATAGAAAGCTTTCTGACAAACCGTAGTATCAAAGTTGTGGTGGATGGAATATCATCTGAATCGTTCTCCACAAACGCTGGTGTTCCCCAAGGCTCTGTAATCTCCCCCACACTCTTCCTAATTTATATAAACGACCTTATCGATCAAACGTCAAACCCCACTCATTGTTACGCCGACGATAGCACTCTGCACGGCAAACCCTCACTCCCGAATAATCGAATCAATGTTGCCTCCTCAATCACTCTCGACCTAGACAAACTGAATAAATGGGGCTCTCAAAATTTAGTTAACTTTAATGCAAACAAGACTCAATGTTGTCTAATTTCTAGGCGCGAAAATAAAAATTTCCCTGATATTCACTTCGATTCGAATACCCTGAAAATGTGTGACAGCCTATCCATGTTGGGCGTCTCTGTCGCATCTGACCTGTCTTGGAATGAACACATCTCCTCTGTGGCGAAATCTGCAGCAAGGAAGATTGGCTACTTATTCAGGTCCAAGCGATTTTACAAGCCCCCACATCTTCTCACCATCTACAAGGCCCAAATCCGGCCCCTGTCTCGAATACGGCTCTCATCTATGGAGAGGAGCCTCTAAATATTCTCTTGCTACCCTGGATGCAATTCAGAAACGAGCCGTCAGGCTAATTGACGATTCTACCCTCACCGACTCCCTCGACTCGCTAGCTCATCGAAGAAATGTCTCTGCCCTTTCCCTTTTCTATAGATACTATCACCGCACGTGCCGGACCACTTCATTCGCCAATACGTATATCCCCATGACTTCAAGGAACTGGAACTCTCTCCCAGCCTCCATCTTTCCTAGCACTTGTAACCTTCAAACCTTCAAAACCCGAGTGCATAAACACCTACGTGTCCACCCTCTCACTTAATCAACTTTTCCATTCTCTTCGTTAATGCAAGCGTCTTTCGAGATCCATAGGGGCTGCTTCTTTACTAGTGCGCCCCTTCTTGCATTCGATTGCATTCAAAAATAAACTGCAACGGATCGTTGCTAAACTTTATCCAAATTCATTTGAAATATTAATATGTTTTTTGTTCCTTTATTATTAATCAGATATCACTTGCGAATTTGTAGTTCATATTGAAATTAATTCAAAAATACTCCTCATTTAAGAGTCGAGGAATAACCATTCTACATTGGATCTTTGACGTTTCGGTTTTTATTGGTAACCATTGCTGAAGACATGGAGGAATCGACTTAAAATCAAAAATAGCCATCGATTCTCATCTAATACTTGAGGAATAACAATTCTACATTAGGTCTTTGACGTTTCGATTATTATTGGCAACCATTGCTGAAGGCATGGAGGAATCGACCCAAAATCAAAAATAACGATCGATTCCTATCCAATACTAGAGGAATAACAACCTTACTGCATTCCATTTTTGATGCTTTGACTATTAATGGCAACCTCTACTGAAAACGTGGAAGAATAGACTTAAATCAAAAAGACTAAATTCTTTTATGGCAAACAACTCAAGCTTGAGTTGTTTACTTCAAAAAAGAATTTAGTCTTTTTTGATTTTAGGTCCTATTCTTCCACACGCTTTCAGTAGAGGTTGCCGCGATAGTCAAAACATCAAAAATGGAGTGCAATAAGGTTATTCCTCTGAGCATTAGATAAGAATCGATCGTTATTTTTGATTTTAAGTCGATTCCTCCATAGTCTTCAGCAATGGTTACCAATAATAATCGAAACGTCAAAAACCTGATGTAACGAATTTGTTATTCCTCTTCAAGTGCGTATCGTGTCCCGAGTTTTCTTCGATTTTCGGCGGAATTCTGTACGGATAATTGCGGACCCAGTATCCAGTCTACTCAGCATCGCAACAGCAAGTATTCTGCGTAAAAATTTTGATTTTATTTAATAAATTCAGATTTTTATAGCACTTTTATATTTTTAACCTAAATCTGGAGGCCGAAAGGCTTCCAGTAAGTCTTAATTTATAGTTAAACAGCCTAAAACTCAATTCTCGAGAGAAAGGTCTATAGCATTAGACAGGGAATTTTACCCCCCTCACGGGGTGTACCATTTCTTATTTGATTTGTCCTCAATTTAATTAATATAATAGATTTTTAGATTAAAAAAAAAATTTCCAAAGCCTGTAGGTTGAGGACGCTGACACGAGAGGGCAGCTCACGCGCAAACACCCAGGAGCGCCAATTTGGAAAACCAAAACAAATACTTCTCTCATAATTTTAAACTATATATGTGCTGCTGTCCCGAGAGGGCGCTTCCAGCCATAGTCTCCAACTGATACTTATAGTAATCTTGTAACATTATTTTTTGTAATCTTTGTAGCATTATTTTTCTTTCTGTTTTGGTGACACTGATTTGAGCTTCAAATCATCTTCACTATCCCCATTACACATACCTTCACTACCTTCATTATTAGTTTTATTATTATAACTATTAGTATAGGAGAGAGAAGACAAAATGTCCGGTCAAGAAAGAACTAAACCAGAAAAATTTATACAAGTGACAGGGAAAAAGACTAACACTGTAAAGAGAAATGACACAGACAGAGCAAAGACAAACATTAAAACACCCAGCCCTGCCCCTGCCCCAGTGACAAGGTCCAGGCATGCCACGTCTTCCAAAAATAAAAATCACGACTTAGCAATCAAAAAGCAGGACCCGAACAATTCGTATGAAAATTCACACAATGAATCCTCATCCTCATCTTCAAGTTCAACAGGCTCAGAAGTGAACCTAAACGAACATAACAAAAACACCAAAACTGACCCCAGCATAACAATCATTAATTCGGAGTCTGCGGTGACCAACAAGCCCAGCCTAGATCAAACATCTCAAGCCAGCTCAGTTACCACAACAAAACCCCCCTCCGAAAATAATAATGAAAATAAAAATAGCAATAAATCAACAGATTCTTCAAGGCCAGCACGCATAGAAGCAGTAATCTGGCCAAAAACTCCTCAGATTAAAATATGCGGCTGCCCGTGCCCCTGCAAGCCCCCACGAGACCTCCCAGAAATACTGAGAGAGGCCCAAGAAAAATACGTGCTAGCTCAAAAGCTAGCATCCCAATTAGAAAACGATAAAGGCCCGTCCATGACTCTAGTTCTGAACTCATTGGGAGAACTCTTCAAGGAAATGACCGAAACATGCATGGGAAAACCCAAGGCAAGTGATATCATCAGTGCAAAGATAAATACAAAACCAACCGGCCCCGGGCTGGTTAGTAAACCAACTCCAGCACAATGGCCACTCCCAGGACCGCCCAAACAGACAGTAAAAAAAATAGTAAACACAGCCATAAAAAATGAGATCAAACGCTCATCGAAAAACAACGGCTCCGAAAGAGTCGTTGTCATAGAAATGAGCGATGATCTCAAAAATTCATCCGAGCCAAAAAAAGCAATAATAAACTTTATAAAACCAGCAGAAAATGGCCTCCAAATAAAATCCCTCAAGCAAACCGACGGGAAAATAGTCATCGTGACTAACACCCCAGACCAAGCTAAAAAAATAAAAAATCTGACCCCCAAACTCAAGGAACTAGGCAAAATAAGATCACCCAAAGAAATCAAACCAAGGATGATACTATTAAATACCCCAGCGGAATTCAATGGCGAAGAACTCACCGAAACCATTATACAACAAAACCCCAATCTGGGCCTAACACAAGAAAATTTCGAACCTGTTTACAAAACAGGCAAAAGGGACCAGACTGTGTGCCATTGGGTAATCAATGTCAACCCAGAGTTAAGAGAGAAATTACTAAAAGTAAACTACATCTTCGTTCTCCACCTAGCATGCAAAATCCATGACTATACAAACATCAAAAGATGTTTTAAATGTCAGAGATTCGGACATTTAGCAAAACACTGCCGCGATACAGAGGAAACCTGTGCCCACTGCGCCTCAAGAGGACACAGGAATCAGGAATGCCCCTCTAAACTCAAGCCCCCCAAGTGTATAAACTGCACGAGACAAAATAAAAACAACTCCCATTCAGTCCGTCACGAGATCTGCCCGGTCTACCTAAACGCAACTAAAATAAACGTCAGGAAAACTAATTACCAAAAATATCCATGAATATACACACCCAAAAAGAACCGAACCAGCTGCTAAAGTTGAAAGTTATTCAACTAAACGCACAGAGATCCAAAACAGTAGCGGCGGAAGTTAGACATCAGACCAATACAGGGGTCGACATTGTCCTCCTCCAGGAACCCAACATAAGCAACAAAAACAAAAATAAACTCTCGGCATACACCGAATTATCGGACAAAATAATAATCCCCCCGGAGAAAACCCAAAGGTAGGAATCATAATCAAAAACAAAAAAATTATACCACTATACATAGACTGTGGTGGGAGCGAGCATGTTCTTGCGGTGCAGCTCAGTCTCCCGGGAATGAGCTTCTATGTCATAAACGCGTACTTCCAACACAGTTACTCTTTCGAAATGCGATCAGAACTGCTGAATCTCATTGAAGTCCAACTCACAAAAATTGGCACCAACGAAAAAGTGCTAATTTGTGCAGACTTTAATGCGAAATCAGTATTCTGGCACTCACCAAATTCCGACATACATGGTGAAAATATAGAAATTTTCATCAATCAACACGACCTGGCAGTCTTAAACAAACCAGGCTTCCCACCAACCTTTAGCGCAACACGGGGATCATCTTATATAGATGCGACCCTATCAACACAAAATTTCGCAAAATCTATACATAATTGGAAAGTGATTGATAACCTTACAATTTCAGATCACAACTCTATAACCTTCGAAATCTGGTCCGAAAAAGACCAGTCATCACTTACCGAATACGCGAGCAGTAGATATAATCTAAAAACTGCTCAATGGGATCTATTTGAATGTGGCCTCAACACCTACTTTGAGACACAATCACTCACAAAATTACAATCCGACCCTCCGAATAGGGCCGCCGAGATTCTAAACCTCAAAATTAACGAAACCTGCGAAATAGCAATTAAAAAACAAAAACACTTCAACCGCAAGGTTCCCTGGTGGTCAGAGGAATTAACACTCCTAAGACAACGAGTGAACCAACAGTCAAAAAACATTAGTAACACCAAAAAGGCGATTCGGTCCCTGTCCTACACTAGATAGGATGATAAACGAATACAAAAAAATTCGGAATAAATATACGCGACTAATAAAAAATTCAAAAGCCAAATGCTGGCAGGACTTTGTCACGGTTGAGGGAAATAGAGACCCCTGGGGACTTCCATATAAAATCATACGAAACAAAATAACAAGTGACTGCGTCTACCACGGGGCAGACGGAATCACTAAACTCGACGAACTAGGAAACAAAATGCTAACCAAAATGGTTCCCAGTTCGCAAGAGCAAACCACGTCGGATGACTATGCGAATGACAACTTGGAACCACCCATCGTGAGGGACGAAATTAAAAACTCGATCCTCAAGATGCGGAAAAAGACCGCTCCAGGTATAGACGGAATATATCCAGAAATTCTCGCGAAAATTTTCGAACTAAAACCCGAAATCCTCATCAACATTTTCAACAACTGCCTAGAAAATAGAACCTTTCCAAATCCATGGAAGGTGGCAGAACTCAAAATTTTACTAAAAAGTGGCAACAGAGACCCCAACAATCTGGGCTCTTACAGACCCATCTCACTGCTACCTTCAATCGGGAAGCTATTCGAAAGAATACTCCTCGGACGAATACAGACTGATTATAATAATATGAATCTGGAAAATAGCAGTCAGATGGGATTTAAAAAGGGACTATCAACTGATGATGCCCTCTTGCGAATCACTAAGCTCATCAGAGCAAACCAAAAACAGCAAAAAAACAAAAATATCCCCACAAAAAAATCAGGAAACGGTCCACACCATGGGACTGTTCCTAGACGTAAAAGGAGCATTCGACAATGTATCCTGGAGCGCTATCTTTCGAAGGTTGTCAAAAGCAAACATATCCAGTACGCTATACGAAACAGTAAAATCATACTTCACTAATCGTAGAATGATATTGAAACTTGGGGACACTAATAACGAAGCCACAATGGAAAGAGGATGCCCCCAGGGCTCAATTATGGGCCCCTTGGCCTGGAATTGGGTCATGGATGAGCTCCTCGACAAATTGACAGAGCTTGAATCCGAAGGCATACACGCCACCGCGTATGCAGACGATCTAGCCCTGATAATTTACGGGAAATCGCGAGACGACCTGATTAGTAAAGCCAACACAGCCATTACCGTAACCCAAAATTGGTGCCAAAATAGTGGCCTACAACTCGCAGAGGAAAAATCAATAGGAATCCTCTTTTTCCACACGCTTAAATTCAATAACAGAATCATTATTAAAATCAACGATAAAAACATACAGTTCAAAAAAGAAGCCAAATATTTGGGAATCTGGCTGGACGAAGATCTGACATTTATTCCACATTTCAAAAAAGTAAAGGAAAACATCAACTCACTTTCCAATAGCATTAAATCAATCGCACGACACAAATGGGGTCTTAATCAAAAAACAGTCGCCCTGTATTGGAAAAGTCTCTACCTTCCAATTGCTACATATGGAGCTGTCGTTATTGCTCAAAATCCTGAGCAAGTATCACTAAACAACGCAATGAATGCGATCGATCGAACCATTCTTCTTGGCTCAATAAGAGCATGCAGAACTGTGTCAACAGCAGCGCTTCGGGTATTAGCAGGTGCTGCTCCACTCCGACTAGAAATAAAAAAACTAGCAGCAAAACACAAAATCCGAAAAAACATCAACGCCACGTTAGGACGATATGAATTCATACAACATGAATCCATGGAAGACTACCGTGTCGAACGCGAATATACAAAACTAGATCTCGAAATAGGCAGACAATGGCAAGAGGAGTGGGAGTCAGGTGACACAGGTCACCTTACCAAGCGATTCTTTCCACGTGTCAACTACGGGAATATGCCTAAATGGTATAATCCCGACATGTTCACGCTATTCCTCCTCAGCGGTTACGGGTCAATAAATGGCACGCTTCACGCGAGGGGCGCGGCAGACACACCCAGTCCAAACTGCCCTCAATGTTCAAACACTGAAGAAACTGTCGAGCACATTCTCTTCGAATGCCCGCTCTACACGGATCTCAGATACCCTGAACTAGCTAATGAAAACTTTCGGAACAACCTTCCAAAATTAATAGAATCAAGCGATCTATTCAGTAAATTCAAAACCTTCGCTGGACTGGCCTTCCCCCACCGCAGACTCATAATACAACAACTAAGGAGCCTCACTCCAGACGCTTTTGAAAACACAGAATAGAAGACTAAGGACAAACGGCATTAGAAATACAATGCCTCCTATCCGCTCCTTCTCTCTCACTCTTATAATTAAGTGGGCCTGACCAACTATTCTGACCAGACCAACAAGGGGCGGGGACTGCAAAGTCCCGGCCCCTTCAAGCATGCTAATATATATATATAAGATTAACCTAGATTAAGCATCTTAGAGCAGCACTATTGCTACTCTGGGCAAGTAGAAATTCTAACCAATAGGGTTAGAACACACACAAATAGAAATAAAAACTAACAAATAGTTAACTATTTAACATAGAAAATTAGCAACGTAGTATAGATACTTTCCACTAGATTATAAGCTGATAACCTAATCAACAAAACCCTAGTATATAAGTAAAATACGAGAGGAATCGAGAGTTCACCTCCTCGCGGTAACACACGGAAACGTCCCTTCAGGGCGGCTAAGTAACTCTCACCGCGGTCGCAAAACAAACCGATTATGGATCATAAATCCATCATCAAAGTCACTTGTCTTAAACAAGTTAGTCAAAGTAATATGGTTGGTAATGAGCTTTCCGGTTGCTCGCAACTCTGCTCCCAGACCTCCATCAAAGCAGTATGTAGTATAGTGTGTGTGTGTGTGTGTTATTCCTCAAGTATTAGATGAGAATCGATGGCTATTTTTGGTTTTAAGTCGATTCCTCTATGTCTTCAGAAATGGTGACCAATAAAAACCGAAACGTCAAAAATCCAATATAGAATGGATTTATTCCTCACGTAACGATAGATGAGAATCAATCGCTATTTTTGGTTTAAAAAAGTCGATTCCTCTATGTCTTCAGCAATGGTTACCGGGGGGGGGGGGTTTTTTTTTTTTTTTTTTTTTTTTTTTTTTTTTTTTTTTTTTTTTTTTTTTTTTAAACCGGTGAAAAAAAAAAAAAAAAAAAAAAAAAAAAAAAAAAAAAAAAAAAAAAAAAAAAGGTCAAAATCCAATATAGAATGGTTATTCCTCAAGTATTTGATGAGAATCAATCGCTATTTTTGGTTTAAAAGTCGATTCCTCTATGTCTTCTGCAAAGGTAAGGTATAAGAAAACAACGCAGTTGCTATGGTTACTTATAAAATTTCCTCCCAAATTTTTAGCATTTCACAGAGAGAAGCCTATCCATTCTTACTTAAGCAAGGCTAAATGAGCTATATTAAAACGTTTCAAATGAATAAATTTTAAAGAATTAAAAAAATTAAAAAGTACTCTCTTACTCTAGAGTAAAGTACTTTAAAATATAATTTTACTAAAAACTTTATTTATCCTTTTTTGTGGTCCCCAAGGTACTTAATTAGGATATTAAATTTCATCAAAATTGGTTAAGTCATTTTCAAGATATTTAGAAAAAACTAAAAAAGTACTGAAATAAAGTACTAATGTTTGTGGGCCGATATGTACCAAAAACTAATCAGCGCTTCATTTTGTTAAACTAATGGTAGGTTTTCAATTTCATTTCAATCGGTGCAACGGTGTGGAAAAAATCGTGGGCCAAAAAAACGATAACATCCATCCATACATACATCCATACGCACGCACTAAATGAAAAAATCGCCCTTTTTGGCCTCTCGACGAGACCCCATGTAATTTTTGACAAAACCGTCACGTGTTAAAATTCAACCTATATGAATACTACAATTTGTGACTTTAATTGAATCCATGGGTTCCGTAGTCTTTACCTGAGGACCCTTTGAAGCCACGCTTGCCCCGAGAGCGATTACAATACTTTACCCATGCTTTGCATTGGATAAAGAAAAATATATATTATAATTGATTAATCTTTGATGTTACAATAATTAGAAAATAAATAAAACATTAGTTCTTTCTGTGGAAAGAGATGGGCAATCGCGGATAAAGGAATAAAGAAACATTGTTCAAGAACAAGATCCATTACGTTTATTTTGCCTTTTCTCTCTCATCTCCCTTCCTTAATTAGAATAAAATTCAAGTTTTATATTTAATTAAATCAATTGAATAAGATTCGTCTTCGTTTCTTTTTTATTTGATTTTTCATTTGAATAATTATGATTCGTAACCGTTCCAGTCAATAATGTAGTGTTATTATTTATGATGATGAGAGATTAGTTTAGAAAAACTTAAGAAGAAAATAAATAAAAATATTAGACTCGATTTGTGTTTTTTTAGTCAAAATGCCCATTTAAACGAAACGGATAAAATGGGATCAATTTTTTCAAAAGAATATGAATATTAAGTAAATGGAAAAGATTCCAATTTTGGGTTAAGAAATATTTTTTAAATAATCATAATTAACAACACAGAGACTTTAGGATTTTCAGACCAAGTCCAAGTTTCAAAGTTTTATTATTTTTGCTGACAAGATGTTTTCAATATGCCAAACATTTTTCTAAAATAAATATTTATTAAATTATAAGATTATATTATTTAAATTTAGTAAATTTGTTGAGATATTTATTGGAAAGAAAAGTTTCGGCTAAACCCACCTAGATTGCACATTTTATTGAGGAAAAGTAAAGTGACATTTATGGTTTGCACCTCTACAGTGTCAGTACTGTTAATTAAATACTTTAAATGATGTCACTTTGGATTTTATTATATTTCATATTGCAGCTAAAATTTTCTCAAGGAAATTTGGTTTTAGTCCAAGCTAATTAATGCCTATTCATATTCTTTACTATCCTGGGCCCAAATTCCCTTCTGTCTTATATAGGACTTGGAGTTGTAGAAAGGGGCTTGGATACAATTTTTTTTTACTTTTCGGCCTTTCTAGCCATAAGCCAATGTACGATACTAATTATTATTATTTTTTTAATTTTTAGCCTGATGCCTCGAGTCGGAGTCGAACCCACCAGGCTGTCAAGCTATTCTAGCCTAACGCGACCCCAACGGGGCATGGGTCTGGAACCCTGGAAGCTTACGGACCAAGTGTTGGTGGTTCTGTTTTCCCGGGCCCTTAAGCCCTGGCATCTTCAATAAAAACAATTAAAATTGTACAATTTATTATTTAATAAACGACGTGGATCTAATTAATTTTTTTGGGACAATTCCTTAATTTTAATTTTATTTTTGAAGTTTTTTTTATCGAATATAGCATATATCATCATGTTTATATTTATGAATATAATATAATATATATTATCCATATAAATGAATTCGATAAACTATTTTAAATTTAAATTTCTCTTTGAGATTTCCAGAGAAGAATCTAAAATAAAAATATTTTTTTTGCTTTTCACTCGAGAGGTTTAATATCAATTTAAACAAATAAATTTTGGATATTTAGTGGTAATATCCAAAACAAAGTTCGTTTATGGTTACGACTTGTGAAAATGAAACTATCCTTCTGCTTCCTTCATTCCCAATCCCAATACTTTATAAATCTTTTAAAACCAGAACCACAAGTATCTTTGACTCCAACCCAAATCCTCAGAATATTATTTATTCTATTTTTAGAATAAAAGAATCAATTTTTATCATAGTTTTTCTGCACCTTCTCGTTTCTTTGAAAGCAATTCTTTTCAGATCCAAAGTATATAGATTCTTGGTACTTTTAAGATATATATTTTAGAAAAAAATATTTCAATTCTGTGGAATGGGCACAGGCTAGAAATTTCAAAAGGTAAATAACGTTAAGAACAGGTAAATTGACAACGACCTATTTCTAGTAATGCTACTTGTGCTAATAGATGATTGTTTTGCGTTGATCCAAGTGGTTTATCTAATGAGAAACATTTCTAAATGTTCCATAAAAATTAGCCATAAGTTATTGCAATATTTCTCTTGCTAATTTTTCATCTGCTTTGCCAGTCTTTTGTCTTTGATAATGGAGCATTTATCTCTTGTAATTTCTCCACTGATAAGAGTTGCTTTATAATCCAAACTTTAGGATAATTAATTTTCTCAGTTGAAAGCACTTGACGAATTTCAAGATGATATTCATCCAGCTCAGTTCATCTTTATCTAAAATGTGAAACCAAGTTTTTATGAATAATATCTTTAGGTATAATGTTTCGTAATAATATAGGGGTTTTCGATTAATAATAAATAATTTACAACCAATAACATGATATTTGCAATCAATAATACGAGTACATTTTAAAATATGATTAATAAATTCAACTTTAATATTCTTATATCAATGCTTGAGACATTGACAAATCTAGAAAAAAAAATAGAAATTTTCTCGTTTAATACTGAAGGAACAACCATTCAACATTGAATTTTTAAGATCTTGTCCATTAGTGGTAACCATTACTAAAGACATGGCGGAAACGATTGTCATTGATTCCCATCAAATACTTAGGAAACAAACCATTCTACATTTAATTTTTGAAGTTGCGATCATTACTGATAGTCTGATAACCATTGAGGAAGAGATGGATGAAATTATCAGAAAGAAATATACATCACGTACTATAAAGAATGTCGGGTGAGAAAAAGTAAATATTCTGGAAAGGCTTCCATTAGAGGAGAGCTATTCAAAGTGTTGATCGTGACATCAGGTGGAATAGATTCGAGGTCTGAAGTTTTACTAATTTCAGACAGCTCTATTTTTCAAACTAATCATAGCAACCCGCTTAAATGATATATTTTCATGATAATGTACATTGTTAGTTAGTGTTTAGAAGTATTTTTGCTTAATTTTTTCAAAAAAAAAAAAAAAAAAAAATATTGGCAAGGGAATTCAATAGTGATAGTGTAACAATACAATTAGCTAGAATGTCAATTAATTAATCATTAATCATGCGAAACATTTAAAAGTAAAATGTGTCTTGAACCATAAATCGATGCTTATAGCGTTTTTAAACGCTATGGTGGTGGACTCAAAAAATACTCAAAAAATACTTATACTTTATATAGTGAAGTCCCGTATTCAACGAAATTCGAAAAGAAGTGCCAGACAAATGGTGTTAGAAAAAATCTAGCATGTTAGTTCAAAAGAAAAATACTGAAAAATCATCTTCGGATAAATGCATAGTATACAAGATATGAGAAACCCATGAAAGTATGATTGGAAAAAGTAAGAGAGTTGAAGCCTCTATAAATATCAATCATCGTCTTCTTAGATGAGAAAATTTTCCCAATTAATCAGTATGTAAATAAACAAAACAATCATGTTTGGTCACACGAAAGGCGGTGATAAGAGCCAGTTCAGAGTATGGTATGGACCGCAATGACTACCAAATGGGCTCTAGTGAGTGCTGTTGTTGAAGATTGGTGTAAAAGTAAAAAACTCCACCGTGAACTAGAAAATGGCTTTCGAAGGTGTATATTGAAGACAAACGACCATTTTGGTTCTAGAACCTACACGTTTCATTAGGACTCAGCACCATCGCCAAGAGCAGACGTGAATCAAGATTGGCTTGAAATAAAACATTTAAACGCTTATTTTCTTCTCAACAACGGCTATATTATCATGACACAAGCACGTGAATTTTGGTTCTTCTTGACTAGTGCATTTTAGAAGCAAGGATCTGCACTAAAAAATTTGGAAAGTTCCTAACAAAATAAGTTTTTTTATTTAAATTAATTGAAAAATCATGAATTTAATCATTAAATATCAGGTTTAAAATAATTTATTATTTTAAAAATTTTATTTTAAGCTTGAAAGCAGTTTTAATATTCAGCGCCTGCTGATGCAACCAACAGCACAGAACGTTCTATTAGAATGCATATCTAACCAATGTCCAGTTAACGCTATGTCTTTCCAATAAGATAAATATTTCATAAACTTCTGAGGATCATTTTATAATTTAAAACATTATTGAAGAACCCAAAAGAAATATTTTCCTTTTATTTAAGTGAGATTTTTAGGTTCTACCATATTTGTCTTAAAACAAGAGAGAAAAGAGAAATTTTTAAAATATTTATTTCTTTATTCGCTTAAAAATAATATTTTAAAAACGGTTGACTAAGATCAATAAGATTTATTACTTCTTTGTAAAGAGAAATTATCAATATAATTTTTATATTCAATTAATTTATTTTGTTTATGGCGCAAAATGGATAAATATAAAAAATTAAAAACTTGTCCCATAGAATTTCTTAAATAAGTTTTATCAATTTTAATTTTAAAAATGAAAACTAGCCGTAGTCTCAGGAATGATTACAAATAACAGAAATGCAGTGCATCTGCACACTTCAGGAGAGTTTGAAGACATAAACTGATTCTTTATGATTAATAAATCAGCAAGTTCACTTATAGAAGACTAGCTGCAAGGCCCGCCTTCGGCGGCCCTCTTGCTAGCCAGGGGGCACACCCCCTGGACCCCAGCCCTCAAGCCACCCCCTCCCCCCCCACCCCCAGAAACCCACCCATCACCCCCACCCCCCGCACCATGCCCAACCCCCGCCCCCATACCACCACCCCAAAGCTCCATTCCGCACCCTAATCCACTAACCCCCTCACTCCCACCCCACCCCAAAACCCCTCCAGCACCCCCACCCCCGCACCATGCACCCGTTCCCAACCCCCGCCCCCACACCACCACCCGCACCCCACCCACCTCGGACCCCGCACCCCATCTACCCCGGACCCCACCCCGTGCCCTTCAACCCTGCGCACCAGACCCCGCCTAGCCCCTGACTCCCCCTGGACTCCCCTCCCCCCTTTTTGGGTGGTTTTTGGGGGAATTTTTTTTAAACAAAAGTTGTCAGAAATCACATCTCCTACAACTTTGTTTATTATAAAATTTGCCGTAGGGTTAATAGTTTAGGAGTTATTTGATAATTTTCATTTGTGCGCCCCCCCCCCAAACCCCCTTCTGGGGTCAAAATATCAAAACGTTATATAGCTAAAAACGTAAGTTAGAAGACATCTGATGCAACTTTTTTGAAACCACTGAAACAGACATACAGACATACAGACAGGAATTTTGTTGAGGGTGTTTTCGTTCATAACTTTGCTTGAAACGTGTACAACCAAAATTTGGCGTGATTTGGAGCAATGTACAGACAAAACCTTAATTTTATATATATAGATGACTTTTCTATTTCGTGTCTATAAGTGGATCAAAAACAGAGATTTTCCTTAGCTAACGGGACATGAATTTTGTAATAATAAATTTTAGGATCCTCCTATGCTCGCGGCCTTCTTGGGCCGGGGGCCCGTGCCATTTTATCCGACATGTCACCCTATTGTTATGGCCTAGTCCAAAGTACTTTCATTCGATAGGGAGAGCAAAATTTTTTGGTCAGCAGTTTCAATGTTAAGGAAAAATGTCTCGTCTGTTTTTTAACTGATGTCGAAATATTATTAGGACTCCTAGTAGTTAAAAAACCATAAAAAGATCGGAATTCTTATGATTTTATTTAACTTAATAGGAAATTAAATTAAATTAGAGTTGGTGGTGTTTCACAAGGAGAAAAATTTAAAATACAAAAGATTTTTTAAGTTTACTCTATATGAGCCGTTTATTTTGAAAGTGGCCTAACTCCAATTTTGAAAAAAATGATTTAATGACAGATTTAGTTAGACATAGATGTCTTCTTTTCAAATTTATAATATCATAGCCAAAGGAGTACAATATCATAATGAATTCGTCAAAATAAATACATAAAAATATATATAAATGTATGTATTTATAAAAATATAAATACATATATTTCAAAATAACAAATAATGGACTCTTAACTCATCGTCAGGAGAACATTGACTGAAGATAAAATAAAATGATGAACAGAATTTATTTAATATGATGGACAGTTATTTATGAGTTTGTGTATTCTTTCATACCTACACAAACTCATAAATAACTGTCCATCATATTAAATAAATTCTGTTCATCATTTTATTTTATCTTCAGTCAATGTTCTCCTGACGATGAGTTAAGAGCTCGAAATATATAGAGTAAACTTAAAAAAATCTTTGTATTTTAATTTTTTCTCCTTGTGAAACACCACTAACTCCAACCTAATTTAATTTTAACAATGTTTCACTATAAACCAACACCGCGTTCCCTAAATTTGATTAATAGGAAATTTTCTACCTTCATTTCAACATATCAAAAATTAAGATTAATACCTTGTAATAACTTAACTTTTTTGTTGTTGTCTTAATTCTGCAAAAATCATAAAGTCAACAGCAATGATAATATTTCAACAATATTTAGAACTTCTAATTGAACTGCTTGATTTCGAATACAATTAAATAATATTAATTATAATATTTAATATTTTTAAATTTATTTTGCAGCCAAAATTAAGAGAATAAAAAAAATCGTTGTCGTCATTTTTCCGGATAAAAATTTAGCATTGCTTTACAATCAAGAACTCGTGCACGATTTATCATTATTATTATATTTTTTTAATTCAATATAATTTAGAATCTTTGCCAATTAAATTGTCCTGAGTACAATAAAATTAGATTGAATCTTTTATTCATTTCGGAAGTGTTTGAATTTGATTCGATTTAAAATTCAGGAAAAATTATTATCTGTCTTCTTTCTTTCCTTTTCTTATCTCTCTTTCTTTCCGATTTTTGTTTTATCAAATCCAAATATGAATGCATAAGTGTGTGGTGCATATTTGCCTATTCGATGGGGTTTCAGACAGGGAGGGGGCGCATTCATTATTATTCGTTATTGCCAGCAGTTGCTTTTGTTTGTCTCCTACAATCAATTGAATCATGTTTGTTTTTCGAATAAACTATTTAAAAAATAAAAAATAAATTCAAAAATTTAAATTTATGATTAATGATTTAATATATTGAAGTTCAACCATATCTTAATATATTCTCTGATAAGATAAAATAAAAATGACGTCTATATAATAACTATAGATATCCTATTCTATGAAATTATAAACTAGACCATGGGCTTCCAAACTTTGCATCCATGAAAATTTGTCCATGGCGTACTAATTAAAAGTACATACATATATCAAAACAAATACTGTATTTGTTATCTCTAAACACTATTGTATTAAAATCGATGAAAATATCTTGGGGATTAATAGTTTAATTTTCTATTAAAATCAAAAATTCAGACCACAGGGGGACCCTTTGTATACATTTCATATTTTTCCAAGGTGTCAAAGTTAAATTTTTCGGTTTATCTATGTCTAATCGTAAAAGTAAGAGATAAAAATGAATAATTAATAAATTTGTAGCTTCTCACTTTTGTTGTTTGTCCAGTTAGGCTAAATGTCTTGCTTCCATTAATTATGAAGCTTCACGGCGCCCTTGTGAAGAGGCTGCGGCTCCCCGGGCGCCGCGGCGCACAGTTTGGGAACCTCTGAGTTAATATTAGATGATATTTGTAGTATATTTTTATTTCTATTTCCCAACCTTAGTTTGTATAAAAAGTTCAATTTGCTGAGAGATATATACATTCAATTATCGTGGAAAAAAATCATGAGATTATCTTGTACTGATTCCGAGGTGCTATTGATAATATTACATGCCTCAGGGGGTGAATAAAACTCTTCTGACATGTCATGAAATCATGTATAACAGCTCGGATTCATTAATAAATAATCTCTTGATTTTTATTCAAATTAGTTTTTATATTAAGATTTAAATTGCATTTACTCGTATACATTTTACAATACTTGATTAGAATAAGTAGAGAAAGCAATCATATACAAAACATATCTTAAAAGAAAATTTCTTTTAATACATTTATTTACTTAGAGTTTATAATATAGGATTTAGAATAGATTTAATTATTTATAGAGAGAGGTTCGAACTCAAGCTCCGACTTGTTCGTAAACAAGCTCCGACCTGTTGGTCGAATTGGAAAAAAAAATTTCAATTCGATACTTCTACAATTTCCCTTTTCACTATTAGGTGCTTGAACAATAACTAGTACTCTCTATTGCAGGGTCCAAAGTTCACCCCCCACCATGACCCCATGCTCATTCAGCCCTTGCAACTTGAATTGTTAACTCCGCCAGGAAAAATCAACGTTTTCCAGCAAGAACTCCCGTCGTTATGGACTCTCCAGTAATTCTGCTCGTAGCCACCCGTCTTCCAGGTGAGATTTTTTTCGATGTTTTGAATTTTCTTTATCCTACCCATTCTTTATTTATATATTAATATCACAGTTGAAAAAATAAATTATCTCAATATTAATATATCGATTGCTACTACTTTTTAAAATACTTATCTAACTAGAATTAACATTTAATAATTCATATAGTAAAGCAATTTTAACCTTTTAAGCTGCGACCCAAATTGTGAGAAATATGTTCATTCAAACCAAAGGTAAATTTTTTCATTGCCTTGTTACTTTACCATATAGGGTATGATCAAGTATTGTAATCGTGCATGGAAAAATTGTTGTTGTTTTTTTTTTGCTTGGTTTTTTCGAAATATCTAAAAAACGGCTTAAACTATTTTGATTAAAATAATTTGCAAAACCATGGCATTTCGGTCTACAAAAAAGCCTTAATAAGTGAACACCGAAAAAATTATATTTTTCGAGATAATAACTGTTTTGTCAAGATGTCTGTTAGTACGTTAGACTCGTGCGTTACCACATTTTTGGGGCAATCTAACTTCCCCAAACAAATTGATCGAAGGTGGTGCCGCCATGCTACCCGCACTCAAAAGAAATTACCATAAGGTCATATAGAGTATAAAATTCATTAACCCACGATTAACCAACAACCTTCGGCTCCCTGAACGTTCATAAACCGCATTCATCTAGGCAAACAAACCCGATGAACACAAACCATGGGGCAACATCATCGTCAAGGCCCCTATAACCCTCTAAATACTCTTGTATTAGAATCAATAAGAAAATATTGGGAATTCATAGTTAATTTTTCTATGAAATTAAAATTCAAACCAGGGGATCCTTCTATACATTTCAAAAAATTTCATTAGGGGTGTCAAAGTTGAATTTTTTCGGCTTATGTCTAATCGTAAAGTAAGAGATAAAAATGAATAATTAATAAATTTTTAGTTTCTTACTTAGTTTTTTGTCTAGTTAGGCCAAATGTCTTGATTCAATTAATTATGAAGCTTCTAGGCCCACATGTGAAGAGGACGCGGTGCACAGTTTGGGAACCTCTGAACTAGACAATTTTATGAAATTTTAAAGCTTTTTTTTTCTTCCAACCCTTTTATTTTTCAAATATAGCAATACTTAAGGTGTAAAAATAACGATTATTATTTAACAATTTAATTTAAAAAAATGAAGAGGATACTTGTAATAAATTAATGCGTACCTAAATGAAAAATTTTTAATAAAAAATATTTTTTGCTCATTTTCAAAAGCTTGTGTATAGGCATGAAGGAGGGTCTTGTCCCTCGGGAGTCGAACCCAAGCACTAGTACGCTTTCCGGACAACTAGTCAGACCCTTGAGACCATCACCACCAAAATTCAATCTTTCTTTCTCAAATAGATACTCAATTATTTACAACAATATTAAATTTTGTTTGTTTTTTCTCTGCCCTGTAAAATTTCCTTGTTGTGAATTAGCAGGTTGACACTCTAAGACAGCGATATATTATTTATTATTACTAAACATTTAGTAAAAAGATTTCGGTTTTTTAATTAAAACCTTGCCTCATTTTACAGGGTTATTTTGAACAAATCTAAGCTTTTTCTATATAAACTTTGTCTCGTTTTGCACGGTTTTGATTTACACGTTTTCTCCTGGAATGTATCTATTGTGTAAATCGAGGGATGTGTGTACATTAATAAAATATTGTTTTTTTTCTTTGAATATTCTTGTTCTCGAATTATTTAACATCGCCTCACCAAATCAAGAAAATACTAACTTAAAGTACCATTTTAATCATAGAAATTATTATTTTTGATATACTGTTACTGAAGATGTTTTGTTTGAAAAATCGCATGATTCAAAAGAAGAAATCATTTTTTGAATTGAAAATAATTTCTCTAAAAGAAGAATCGAAGTGGTTACTAAAAGCGCATTTCGTTTTTTCGTTTCCGACTGATCTCTCTGCCTTGAAGAAACGAAAATGTTCGATAAATAAAAATTGCCCGTCCTAAATCGAATCTTGCCCGGTGACAGGGTGTCGAGGACTGGGGGTTGGGGGTGCACACCGAGGGGGTCTTGTTTGGGGGGCGAGGGGTGGCGTGTGCTAATGTTGTCCACAGCTGGACTCGAAATCGCATCAAGATTTGCCGGAGCGTAAAATTGGTTTATTCCCTAGAACAATGCGTTGGTTTGCTGTGGTCCCTCTGCCGGGGCTTAAGTTCATGCACATTGCATTATCTACCTAAGCTTAATACTGATTCAAGAACACAGGCGACAATCCACTTGACCAGAATGTGCATCTCGAATTGTAAATAAAGAACCGAGCACAGATCGAGGGCAGACTCGCAGCTTACCAAGAGATCCAATCATTTGAGAAATTGAATTAGTTACATTTTAGATTTGGATTATATCACTAGTAGAGAATAAAAAATATTTTAAATATGCTTTTATTCTTTTAAATAACCTGGTGTATTGTACACTCTTTGCATTTTATTACCCCTTACTCAATGATAAAAAATCTAGCAATATAATTTGATTAAAATTTGAATTTTTAGTGTAATCACACATAATCTATCTATATATAGTATATAAAATGGAAAAGTATATAAATATGTTTGTATGATCCAAACGATCTGATTGGCCAGTGCATAGCCAATGGCAAAGCGTTAAATTATTAGAACGATTCTGATTGGTCAGATAGCGATCGTGCTTAGCCGTTAAATAAATATAAAAAATAAACTTTTGTCCTTCTCGAGACGCTGCCCGGCAGGGCAACCCTCCCGGAGGGCCTGGTGCAGAAGGCGTGCCAAAGATATGCCTGGAGCATCTAGCTAATTATAATTATTTATTGAACACGAACAAATAATATAATAAAACTACTAAGTTTCGATCGACTTATTTTGCGATCGTTCTCAAGTATGAGCACCCAGGATTGCAGAATAAGTCGATCGAAACGTCGTAGTTTTATTGTATTATTTGTTCGTGTTCAATAAATAATTATAATTAATTATGTGTGATTTCACTAAAAATTCAAATTTTAATCAAATTAATTACAAAAATAAAAGCTTCAACATCTTCATTACTAATAAATAGAATTAAATAATTTAAAAAATATATTCAAATTAATAGCTTAACCGAGCCGAAAATCTGAAAACTATCATACATTTTTTTGAATATTCTATAATTTAATTTTACTATTAAGTAGGATAAATCAGGATCGTACCCTAAAATTTTGGGGGAAGAGGGTTATTTTGTTTGTTTTTTTGTTTTTGTTTTTAAATAAGGTATTTGTTAAAATAAAAATATGTGATATGGCCATCTCATGACTTTACTATACTCCTGTCCCCCTCCTGCTCGAATATTAAAATAAAATTTAATAAAATAAAATTTATAATTATTTATAATAAGTGTTCAAAAATTGGTCCGAATAGGACAAAGGATTCAAATATTTAACCTCCTCCTAATTTTTGGTCCGATTTCAAACAAAATCTAATAAACTGTTAATTTCAATATAAATTTCGTTTTGATATCTTCTTGATTTTTGAGCAAGACCATCAGTAAATTTGATAACATACTAATGCGCCAATTAACTAGAAGACAATTTGACAAAATAATTAAAATCTATTAAAATATCAATTTTTCGATGTTCACTATAAATGCTTTTATTGTAGACTGAAATGCCATGAATTGGTCCAATTTTTTTATCAAAATATTTTTTACCATTTTTGAGATATTTTCAAAGTAAGAAGCAAAAAACTACTATTATTCATAAGCGATTACAATACTTCACCATAACCCGTATAGTAAAGTCAAAATATTGAAATAAATTTTAAAAGATATTTTATATAAGAATTTTTTGGGTTTATATTTAAATATAGATAGTGTCAAATAAAGTATTTTTTTGATCTTTAAAATTTTCATTATTCATCAACAACAAACGCTGTTTCAAGATAGTAAATAAATTTTGAGTATCTTAATATCATAAATTATAGTTTAAAAAAACTTAAAAACATGCTTTAAATACAGTAATGCACTAAAAGTACAAAATAATAATGAACTTTTTATGTCCAATAACTACGTCAAAAAGCGTGAGGGCGCTTCTATTCGACAAAGTGCCCCACGCTTTTTGACGTAGTTATTGCACATAAAAAGTTTATTACATTATTTTGTAGTTTTTAGTGCACTACTGATAAAAGAGTGTTTTTTAGTTTTAAAATGGGTACAATTCTAAGCGTACATTGCTAAACTAAAACTAAATTTGACAAGAGTCTAGTATATTTTTCCCAATTTCACCCCCCTATTTTTTTTTGTATTGTTACTTCTGGGGGTCCACAGATGATGTATACAAATATTTTGGTTTCGTTTAGACCAAAGAGGGCTATAATTTCCAAATGTCCCCCCCCCTCGGTTTTTTTTCAGCTCGATTGTTTAAAATTATTGTATTGTCACCTGAATTACACATACCATCCGGAGTTTCAAATCGATACGACAATTAAAAGTAGTCTTTAAAGAATTTGGTGTCGGTTCTAGGTGAAACATTTTAATAGATAATAAGTAAAAATATATTTTTCTAGGTGGGTTTCACAAATAAAACAAATATATTTTTCTTTTGTAACTCCTGATGATGGGCTCATAACCCGAAATATATATCGAGATAAAAAACTCAAAACATATATTTGTTTTATTTGTGAAACCCACCTAGAAAAATATATTTTTACTTATTATCAATTAAAAGTAGAATAAAATGATTATTCTAGATCGGGTTTACAACTAGAAGCTGAAGCTACCCTACTAGCACAATGTTTCAAACTATATAGTAACTATATAGTGCCTATATAGATTCTCAAAATCTATATAGGGACAATGTTTCAAAATATATAGTAACTACAATTGTCCCTATATAGATTTTGAGAATCTATATAGGCACTATATAGTTACTATATAGTTTGAAACATTGTGCTACTAGGGTAATATAGAGCGTGTAAAAACCATCCCAACTTATTCGTTATATTTCAAATAATTATTTGTTTTCACCATGGGCGGTCTAATCTTAAAAAATCTTACTGATAAAAGTTTCTAGATATGTAAATATATTCTATATATTCGTATAAAAATATATTCTTTTTATAATATTCGGTTTTCTTTTCTAAACAAGAGAAAAGGTATTTTTATTCATACCTATTTTATTTTTATTTATTTTTTTTTTTAATAAAATTTTGATGAATGAGAGTAAAAAGAAAGATTAACATTGAAAAGAAAGTGCAAAAAGAGAAGAAAGCTCTCAAGAGACAAGACGCCTTGGTCTTCATTTGCTGCTGCTATTTATTTGAATATAAATATGGTCTCCTCGTTTCTTAGCCTGAGCAAGGGAATGCCTTTTGCGTCTTATCTCTTCGCGTCGAGCTGAAACTTTTAATTAGCTTAATGAGACGTTAACAGATACAGCCGACTTAGACAAATGCTTGCTTTAAGCGAATCTCAAGCCACTTAGCCCGATCTGCCGGCACATTTTCTTCGTCATTGTCGTTGATCCGGATGGGCTAAACCATATTACCGCCATTGATAGGCCATGTGATGGACAAGTAACTCAATAAACGTCGCTTTTTGTCAGCTATCATAACTTCGTTTGGAACGTTCACGAGCTGCATGGGTCGTCGTCGCCGTTGTCCTCAGAGGATAGAAAAAAATATCGAATCTTGATAGAATTACATTTTTTTATCCTTATGATGTCTGCAGAAAAATAAAAGTCCTCTATTTTCTTTCTCCAATATCTTCTTTCAAAAAATATTTTATTTGAAATAGAATAAGAAAAAGCCTTTCAAAAAGATTTTTAATAAATACCGAATGAGATTTTGTAAAATGACTAGCTTACTATTATAACAAAACCAATTTACTTAACTACATACAATAGAATATTTGAATGCATGGGAAACAATAGATATATAGTATAATATTTATAATTAAAAAGAAATTGGAGTTTGGAACACAAATAAAAGAAAAATTCCAAAAATTCAGACTTTTTCCTCTTTCAACCCCTAAAACAATTTTCACGATTGAAGGGTAAATTTGAATCTCTTATATATAATAGGGGAAGGCAATGGGAAACCTACCATGTGAAAAATTTCCCAGGGAAATTACAGTGGATATTCTCAACAGTAATCTCCGACGCTCGGAATCGAGTATGGCACTTTAAAAAGAAGAAGAATATATGCAATGACCCTAGAATGCTGAAATTTGCCAAAATGGAAGAGTTTGAGGTAATAATAAAGGAAAAATCGAAAAACTAAGAATTTTTCTCTTTAAATTCCTGAAATGAATGGGTTCATTTTGTAGGGCAAATTTTCATATCTTAAATATGTAATGAATCTAGGATGATAAAATTTGCCAAAATGGTGGAGTTTGAGGTATTAATAAAAGTGAAAATTAATCACAAAAACTTTTACTACCCTTACCCTAGTTGCACAATGTTTCATACTATATAGTAACCATATAGTGCATATATAGATTTTAAGAATATATAGGAACTATATAGTTACTATATAGTTTGAAACATTGTGCTACTAGGGTAACTTCTAAAATGAAGAGGTGAAAATAGTATGGTAAACCGCCCCTCTTCAAAAAAAAAGCTAAATATTATCTAACAAAAAGAACTGAAACACCACCCAAAATATTTATGTGAAATAACAGCCCAAGTTCGAAAAAATAGTGAAATCTAGGGGGCAGCCAAGTTAAATTCGCAAAAAATAATTAGGTTGATAAAATAGTACTTTCAATTAAAACGCATTCTGTCCATTTTAAATGACGATTCTGATTTAAGAATTCTATAATATTAATTTTAATTATTTCCCTGAAACTTGGCTGGCCACTAGTTTAATTTCATTACCCTAATGTCATAATGCGTAAACAGCCAAGTTTCATTGACATTTAAAATGCGAAGAATGCATTTTAAATGAAATTATGTAGGTACCTACTTTTTCTCGACTTAATTATTTTTGCCGAATTAAACTTGGATGCACCCTAAATTTCAATTTTTTCGAACTTTGCCTGTTTTTTCATAGAAGTGTTTTGGGTGGGAGATATATAGATATCCACCAGTGGCGTGCGGTCCATGGATGCTGTGGATGCGGGGCATCCCTAAAATTTCAAAAATTTATAGTCGACTTCAAAATTTCAGGAGGATCATTAAATTTTCAAATTGTTATCCGTTATTTCAAATATTTCTATAAAAAAATATTTTCTGCTTTGAAAAGTATACCTACCTATTGGTTCTCGAAGTTAAATAAAATTGTTGCATTGTTTCAAGGGGCAATCAAAATGAATTATTTTTCCGAAAAGTGTGTGGAAGAAGGTTTGAACTTCCTGTCTGGTATATCTTCCAGTTCAAGCATGTCAAAGATAAGTCTAGACGAGTTTTAGTCGAATAAAAATTGTTCTCACTGAGGAACTATTAAAATATCAATAATTCAAAAAAGGAATAAATAAAGAAGATTATTATTAATAATCCATTTCTAAGAACTCTCAATATATAAGATAGGAAATAAATAAAAGTGCTATAGAAAAGTCATAGCTTGCTTATAGCAATAGAATTAGGAGTAATTTAGGATTTTCTTATAGGACAGGCTGATTCATTGTGGAAGATGGTCGATTTCTATCTCATGGAGTGTGGAGTTTAAGTCACAAGATTTAATTTCTGACTCCTTACACAAAGGAATACCCGTTTGGGGCGAATATCCCAAAATATATTTTTTAAAAATTCAATGATAAATTTGAAAAATAACGAAAATGATGCCGTATTCGATGAAATTTGAAATTTGTGTTGTTATCGTCCATGTTAAATATTTTTCTTTGTTGCTGATTATTGGGTAAGTACTTGGACTTGAAATAAAATTAGAAGTTAAATTATCAAAATGTTGCTACGTTTCGCACTAAGTA
Source organism: Forficula auricularia (assembly GCA_024734495.1). NCBI lineage: Eukaryota > Metazoa > Arthropoda > Insecta > Dermaptera > Forficulidae > Forficula > Forficula auricularia. The sequence goes on from JALMQS010000153.1 coordinate 26,173,361, forward strand.
TATTTTTCTGCTTCCTCAGGCAATATTTGAACTTAACTTCCTCGTCAAAAGTAATATATACCTAGTTCATTACACCATATGTCGATCACAATTATCTGTATCAGCTGAGTATTGAAATACGATTGTGTTTTTTAAAAAAGGAATAAAAATGGAAAGGATGTCGTTGTTTTGCTGTGTCAATTGTTTTAATTGTGGTCGACATATGGTATAATGAACTATATATTACTTATTACGAGCGGATTAAGTTAAAATATTGCTCGAGGAAACGGAAAAATATACTGCGAAACGTAGCAACATTTTGAAAATTTAACTTCTAATTTTATTTCAAGTCCAAGTACCCAATAACCAGCCACAAATTAAAATAAAATTTCAAAAAATGAAGGGTACTTTTTTTGGACAGCATCCACTGTTTGAAAAGTCACCAACCCCCACTGATATCCACTTATAAGTAATATATTGAGGTATATTTTTATTTCCATCAAGCAGAGGATAACCTCATTGATTTCTCCGAGAATTTCTACTTAAGATAGCTTTAATAGCTAAAACTCGAGTTAAGGAAAAAAATCGTGTTTTCTGGCCCCAAACATTCAAAAATCCATTGGTCGATCGAGTGTGTGAAGTCTGCCTGGCTAGAGTACTGGATAAAAAAAATAATGAAATTTTAATATTGATATCATACATTTATCAAAATAAATACTTTTTTATTCATATTATTTTTTAATAAAAATAAATTACTTTCATTCAAATGAATTACCATATAAATATTTCCCCAAGTATTATTATGGGTCGGTGATTAGAAATGAGAAATAGAGACCTAGACAGGCTAAAGCTTAGCAGCGACAGCGATTTTGACCAGAATTCATCAATAATAATTACATGTCCATATAATCGCATTTAACAAAGCAAACGACATGGGTGTTAATATGCTAATATTCAAAACAGAATATAATACATATGGTAGAATTGAATTTGTTCGCATGTTAAGTGGGATAGAATTACAAAATCAGTTTATTCATAATTACTTTTATGCTTGATATATAAAAAATTATGTGAAATGGCCATTTTATGACTTTGTCAATCAATCACTTAAATAAAAATAAAATTTATATTTATTCATGAGATTTTAAGGAAATGTAAAAAAATCTGGCCCAGATCGAAAAATGGGTTGAAATTTTTAATACCTCCACCCCCTGACTTTTGGTCTGATTTCAATCAAAATATAATCAGCTCTTAATCTCAATTTATCAAAATATTAAATTTTGTTTTGAAACCTAGAGCGATTTTTGAACGAAAATTTCGTAAATAATTCGCCCATACACTAACAGACATTTTGACATAATAATTCATATCTCTTAAAACAGTGGTTCTTAACCTTTTATTAGACGCGCCTCCTTAAAATCCTAAAATATTTTCAGAGCCGGTACTCCGCCTCCCCCCCCCACCATTAGGTAACATACTCGTAATTACTCGTACAAAATTCATAGCATCATGGAAATGTGTCGCAGAGATGCGAAATGCAATGAACATAAAAATAATTTTTAAGAAAAAATAAAAACCGACTTCAGAAAATTAAATGCAACAAATAAAATACACTAAAAGGTATAAAATAATTATTATCTTATTTAGTTACAAGTAAACTAAGAAATATTAACATGAAATTACTTTTTGAAGTCGGTTCCAAACAAACCATACCTATAAGCGAGCGTACCCACCAAACGTACTAAGTAAGATCCGTTGAGTGCGATTCATAAAAGGTATGTTTAGCACCGTCTTCAAAAAGTAATTTCATGTTAATATTTCGTAGTTTACTTGTAACTAAATAAGATAATAATTATTTTATACCTTTTAGTGTATTTTATTTGTTGCATTTAATTTTTTTGAAGTCGGTTTTTATTTTTCTCTTTTTAGTGATGTTATTAATAGTGATCATATCATCAGAACTTGACCAAATTAATATGGCACCATCCCTAAGATAACCCCTTTCCAATAAAAAAAGAATAATCGAAATCGGTTAATAAACAAAGAAGTTAGGCCTGAACAAACCTAACAAAAAAGGTCTAATAGCTATGAAAAAAATGGGACCAATCGGAAAGTAGACTGAACCCAATGCAAAAAATATTTTCAAAATCGGTTCACAATTGGCGGAGATATGAGGTAACATAGGCACAAAAAAAAAAAAAAAATCAGTCGAATAGAGGACCTCCTCCTTTTTTTGAAGTCGGTTAAAAATGCTTTATCAGATTGTCACTAATAACATATTTCGTGAAAAATAGTATATTTGCAAATGAAAGTATATTTGATATAGTAGAAAAAATGGTAAACCTAGACTTATGAAAAATATTTACATGGTTTTATTCAACTTGTAATTTTGTCTGTCTGTCTGTTTGGGTCAAATTTACCTATGCGCTCAACGTTTTTATTTAGTTTAAGCACATTTAAGAATATTGAGATGTCATTAAATTCGTCTGTCACTTACATATGTATAACTTATAAAAACTAGTAAGATTTTTTTTTTATTTGTAAAGATATAAAAACTTAAAAGATTCTAATATTTTCGCGGCCCCCCTATCTACTTTCCGAAGCCTCCCTCTTAAGAATCGCTGTCTTAAAAATATAAATTTGTAAATGTTCACTATACTTAGATTTATTGTGGACCAAAACGCCGCGAATTCGCTCAATTTTATTTATCCAAATAGTTTCAGCCGTTTTTGAGATTTTTAAAAAATACTAAGTACCTATCACTTTTTTCATGCACGATTAAATACTTCATTATACCCCGTTTGGTAGAACAACATTGTGTTGTTGTAATCAAATAAATACAAACTTATTTTCTAAAGGAAATATAGGCATGTAAATTTACAACTTCATTTAAAAATTTATTTTAGAAAAAAGTGGTTTTTATAAAAATAATTCGAAATACTGCTCTATAATGTGTACTTTAACTTTTGTCTTGATTTCGATTAATATTTCCTTTACAATTCTATATAAATATGTATTTACAAACTATTTAATCAAATTAATTGTTTTTCTTAAAAAGTGAGTGTCAAATCACAAAATATTTTTTGAACAGGTAAAACCTTCAGTACTATCATGTATGAATAATATCCTAGTTGTTTGTTGGATCGATACAGGTGCTGCTTGGTTACTGTTAAGCGAAGCGGAACGCTTGCGCTTCTTAGCACGCGTCAAACTAGTTAATGGGGTGGTCAGTACACTTCTACCATGTCCTGTGATGGGTGTCTCTCAGTGGAAGGAACAGCCGCTCCGCGATCCAGACATCGAAACTCTCGGCCCATAGACCGAGCTCGTCTTTTGCATTCTACTCCGAATTCAACTCCGACGCCAAGAACATTACGCGAAAGTCCTGAACCTCCGAGGCCGACGCCAAGATCACCGTGGAGTGGTCTTGAAACAGCTAACTGGATCCACGCTGAGTCACCACCCTCTGCCATGTCAATCTTAAGTGTCGCTTCGGAGGGCAAATGCCAGGATTCAAGTTCAACATGCACCTGTCTTCCCAATTGGCTCAGTGTGCCCAAATTGAAAGAAGCAGCCTCATTTGCTCGACAACTAGCTGACGCCCTGGATGACGCCGTGTTACAGAATTCCAGTAGAGAACTGCTTACTCAAAGTCCAGTTATTCAATCTCAACAGATTGATATGGAAACCTCTAGTCAAGAGCTTGAAGAATTTATCCATTTAGAGCAAAAATTCTCCAGATGTTCAAGTGTTTCCTTACAAAATGATAATATGTTTATACCAGTCAAAATTCCTGAAACAGATTCAGAACTCTCTAAAGAAGATCAAATTAGAATTCAACAGATTGAAGAAAAGTATTCAAGGTGTTCCAGCGTAAATAGTTCAGTAGAAAACCAACCTCAGTCATACGTAAATGAATTCTTGAAAAGAATTGAGGAGAAAAAAATAGTGACACCTCAACTTAATTATGCTCCGAAATTACCTGAGTGGGATATAGACCAAAAAAGTGAAAGTGTACCAAATGTGAAGGGGAGTAATCTACTTAAGAACAATCCTTTTAATGATCTAATGAAAATGGAAAGCAAATATTTCTATTTAAATTTAGAACCAAAAGATTTTAGTGGAAAAGAGTTAAATGTGCAAATTATTAATAGTCTTGATAAATCCTATGACCATATTGAATTAAAAAATTCGATAAATGAATTAAAAGTACTAGAATGTACTCGAAATTTGAAATTACAATTAAATGATGAATTAAAAAATGTACTAAGTGAAAGACGATTGAGATTGAAACCAGTTCATAATTCCTCTATATCTGATATATCGGTAATAGAGGATTGTGATTCTAATTTTAATCAATTTAAAGACACAAAATTATTTGAGCTGTAATTAAGCGAATTTCATTAAAATTGTATGTATTTTTTAAAAATAGCTTTTTGTATCGAAGATTGAAAATTTATATTAACAGATTTAAAATATACTTTACTGAAACATTATAAAGATTGTTGTAGCTTAAAAATAAAAAGGCCACAAAATGATTGATTGAAAATATATAATGTAAAAGAATTCTTGATCGGAATGATCTTATGTAAGGTTTTTTCGAATTAAATTTTTTAACTTTGATTTATTTGAAATGATATCGTCCTCTTATGATAAGATTGTTAGATCTCAATTTGCAAGTTTTGAGAAAATCAAAAAGTTTTTTCTGATACTCTAGTTTCTTATAAATTCTAATTTTAAATGTATAAAAAAAAACTCATTTTTCAGAAATGTTACTACCATTCGAACGAACCGGATATTTCATTAAAAAATTATCTCTTCCAAATTTCCACCTGGCAGTCTTATCATAGAAGATTAGAGTGTTATAATTCCTTATATTTTTATGTATTATCTATCATTGAAGTTTTAATGAACTAGCTTTTTAATCAGTTAAATAAAATAGGATTCCCATATAACAGGACTAGCCACCCTTTTTGAAAGTAAGTGCGCAAAGAAGAATTTTCATAAATGTTGCGGGCGCAAATATATTAATGACATAATATAATTTTTTTAAATTCCACTTACAGGTTTGAATCTCATAGAATCTTTTTTTTTTAATTATAAAATTAATAAAAAAATATATATATATTTTTCTATCAATTATTTACTCAATTAAGATTGAATTTACCAAAAAATTTTAAAATATTAAATTCTAACTTTCTTCCAAACATTAACATTATATTTGTGCATACTGGATACCAGCTGGAAATATATAGGTATGTATTAGAAACCATTTGATAATTAATAAACATAATTAATGTAAGCGATTTAATTTAATTATTCTTAATTATTATCTTATTATATTAAATGAATACCTAATTATAAAGTCATTTCTGAAAAAATGGACTTGCCCCGTTCTTTCCCTTTAATTTTTATGTCTCATCGTGGAAATAGGCGGCGCTACACTAGTTCAACCGTGATCCAGTGTCTTTTATCGAGATTTGGATCTAGGGGGGGGGGCAAAGGGGACACCTAGCCCAGCGGAAAACTTTGAGAAGCGGCTCATTCTGGGAAGCTGAAATTTTTTGTATATATTATTTATAACATTGGAGGTTGGGGGTGAGCGGCGGCAAATTCAACCCCCCCCCTCCTGACAAAAGAGACAGATCCGGCTCTGCTTTTATCTATGCATGGTCCTGATTTGTGTTCTGAACTACTGACGATTCGGGAATCCCATCCGAAGGTATCCCTCAAGCGGGGGTTCCTGGCCTGTAGCACCCGCTCCACTTGCTCCATCATGAGTACATACTTACAGGTAGCAGTATTATCTGAATGGTAGAAAAGAAACGATATTAATATTTTAGTAGTATATGTGGTAGTGGTATAGGTATCTGTGGTCTTTAACTTTTTCTCATTCATTTATTTATACAACTTGTTAGGTTAGCAAAATTCTCATTGTAGCCAACATAAGAGTATAAAAACAATAGACAAAGTTTGCCTAAAACTTAATTTTATTATTATTAATTATTTTATCAAATAACAAGAAATTTAATTTTAATCAAAGCAATATTTTTTTGTTTATTATGTTGGTTTCTTCTGACGAATGTCAAATCAAACTTCTAAATTCCAGTTCATTATTTGACATATACAAGATAAATTTATTAATAACTAAATAAATTGAATAAAAATGATTCTATTTGAACATATTTTTTTAGATATAGATCTTTTAGGATTATTTTAAAATGGTATGTATATCTATAGTAATTAATATTTTCTTATCGCAAAATTTCAACCTCTGTCCTTGCTGCTTTTGACATTTCCCATAAAATTCTTTTTCTTTTCATATTATCTTACATCAAATCTTTGATTTAAAGATAAGGTGAATTATTAATTATATAATTGAATTATTTAAAAAATAAATAAAGGACTCAACAGCGTTTATTTTAAATATTTACTTTATCAATTTCTTTAGTAGAAATAAATGGATTAAGTAAATTGCGCATTTATTTTTAGTTATATTTTATAGTTTTAATGGACATTTCTTTATCTAATAATTAATTATTTTTTATTACGTTGTTTGTAAGAAGTTTTTTCCTACTTTTTTTCTATCAATAAAAATTAGTCAACGTTTATTTTAAAAACTTCATTGAAAAGTAAAATAGTAATGATTTTGTTATGAAATGTTTATAATTTCCATTAGAAATATCTTAATTCACAAAATAACTACTCTGAAATTTTAATAAATTCTTAAACGTTTAGTTATACTACTTTTAATAAAATGAAAACATATAAAAACTAATTAATTATATAATTGAATTGTGAAAAAATAAACAAATGTTATTTAATTTAAAAAATGTTTTTAATATTATTAAATAATCAAATTATTTTCATTTTCTATTTTATTTTAGTACTAAAGGAATGTGGTTTTTGAAGAATGGGGGGCGCGGTCAGGCACTTTTTTCAATCTGGAAGTGCCCTTCTCTCGTCTGGAAATCATCGTTCCGTGTCCCCTCAAACTCGAGAGAAGGTTCGTATTATTTTTGATGCTCTCCGAGCAAATCCTAAAGTGACCGTTCAACGGCTAGATGGTTTACTTTCACAAATCCCCAAGGTTAGTATGTCTTTATTTACTTTATAATATTAATAAAATAGAACAATATAACGTCGCCTTAGAGTGTAAACCTGCTAACTCACAGCAAGGAAATTTTACAGGGCAGAGAAAAAACAAACAAAATTTAATATTGTTTTTATGGAAAAAAACTATTTTTCACATTTTTTTCTACAACTTACGATCGTAATTTTAAGTAGCAGTAAACTTAGACGATGCCACATCTCTTTCTTTCGAACAGTATTAAGGTAGTTCTTTCACAAATGCAAAAATTCAAGAAGTCTTCGAAACTTGGAATATTCGTCATTAAAAGCATAATACACATACTGTTAAAATTTGAAGACGATTTACCACACCAAACATCAAATAATTGCGATTAAAAATGAATTTTTTTACATATGGTAGATAGGGAAAGGGTGGGAGAATGATCATTATTTTATTTTTTTTCATTGAAGGACTTTCACCATCTTGATGAAAATCTAATATTTGTTAGAATAATATATTCGGAGTAACTTAAAAAAAAATTGAAATTATTTACCACGTAGTTTTAATTAAAAAAAACATTTGGGCGATTATTTTTAGTGGAGGAGATAAAATATCAATGGCTTGGAAACGATCCATTCGTAAATAGAATATAGTACCGTAAAATATACAGTCACGTTAAAAAAACATAACCTAAAATTTTAACAACGTTCATATTTATAGAGTGGTTACGAGACTAAAACTTTTTGTGTGGATTGTTGCGAAAGAACCTAAATATCTCATATATGATAAAAAATGGATTTAGCAGGTTTACACTCTAAAAGCTTCTTATGTGAAGGGTGTCCGAGACGAAACACCCTAATTTGAACTATCTGTAATACTACAGGTATTCGATGCATTAAGAAAATTAATATAACAATGGATACACATAGATATAAAGTTTTGTTTGTACAATCACACCATTTCTACATGTGCATTTCAAGATGTCTGACCAGTGATATTTGTCTCTGCAAAGTAAAAAGGTCCAATAACTTCATCCTTCATTAAGCCACGCCAAACGTGGCATATGAGTCGCTCTGAAGCCAATTCTGTTAAATCCATAAATCAACAATCGACAAAAATGATCTTTTATACATACCACCTCCATAAGAAAACATATTCAGAAAAAATTAAAATTAGCCCCTAGTGAGGAAAAATGAAGTAAGGAATAAAACTTTTTGTACTAAAAAGAATAAACCTAATTTGTTGGAAAAGAATTTACCAAATTTAGAAATGTTCTAAATGTGGACTTAATGCGCTTAGCATTGGCTTGTTAGAGACTCATATATCTCTAGCCCATTTGCCGGGAGATTTGGAATGGAATTCTTATTTGCATTTAGTTGGGTAGTGGAATATCTCTGCTTTAATACATATGAATTGACTCTCTAACTGCTGGAAACATCTTTCAAAAATCCCTTGTATTTGTTTGGCTAGCCTTTAAATTAAATATTGTTGAATTTTCAATTAATTGAATACTATACTTAAGTTATAATTAATTAATTACATTTTTGAATTTTTATTAGAGTGAAAATATACTCTTGGTTCATAATGAGGAAGGATATAATCTTCTACAAAGATGCGTGGGCGTAAATAATACGGAACTTGTACGATGGATTCTTTCAAGAAATCCCGATTTAAATCGAGCTGCTTGTTCTTTGCCCCTTCACATCGCTTGCCTTAAAGGGTGAGTTTTTAATTGTTATTGTTTAAATAAAACTGTTTTTAAAATCAATCCATTAAATTTAAAAATCAATAATAACATTAAAGTTTTATAAGAATCGATACACTTTATGCAAATTCTAGTGATTTTACAATTTTTAGTCATCGAACAGTTTGAGCTAAACAACAGAAACAATATTTGTTGTAAGGACGTCTAGTGAACTAATTTTTATGATTAAATTTAATATACCCCTTGATCAAAACGTTTCAGGAATTTATTCAGAAAATCAAAAATACAAATTTATTAATCAAAATCGATATTGTCTCCTTCAAAGTACTCCTTATCCACTCCAACGCACTCATGCCAGCGCTTGATCCAATCCTCAAAACACTTTTTATATTCGGTTTTCGGTTTATCCATCAGAGCCGTCTTCGATTTTTTCATTTTCTCCACTTGGCTGCTAAATCGCGTTCCCCGGAGCGATTTTTTGAGTTGACTGAACAGGAAGAAGTCACAGGGAGCCAAATCAGTCGAATTCGGTGGCTGTTGGATGGTATTCGTTCCGTTCTTGGTCAAAAAGTTGCGGATAACGATGGCATTGTTCGACCGCGCGTTACGTGATTCCCACAAATCCGGTCTTTTTTGGTGTCTCAAAGCCAAATCATTAAACAAAATGTCTTGAACGGATTCATAAGCGATGTTCAAGTTCGCTGCCATCTCTCCAATGGTCAATTTACAGTTTTCGGCCATCATTTCTTTGATTTTATCGACGTTTTCGTCGGTTTTCGATGTCGACTGAGTCATCCTCGGCAGACTCACAAAAACTTGTGACACACATAAAAGTTGGTTTTCGATAAAGTAACACTTCTTCAACATTTTCGCACCGTTTTTAACTCAAAATTGAATACAAACTCGTTGATACTAAGACGATTTCATTTTTCAAATTATAAAAATCGCAGACAGCTCTGAAGGCCATACCGAAAACCGACTATAAAAAATGTTTCCAGGAATGAATCAAGCGCTGGCATAAGTGCTCTGCACTCGATGGGAAGTTCTTTGAATGGGATAATATCGATTTTGATGAATAAATTTGTATTTTTGATTTTCTGAATAAATTACTGAAACTTTTTGTTCAAGGTAGTATATATTTACCAAATTTATTTATGTTTCAAAAGTATTATTAAACATATATAAATGTAGATACGATCGATTAATATATCAAAGACAACTATTACAATTATAAATAAATACTTAAGTTCTTAATATTTTTAATAAAAATATTTAAACCTATTACATATGAATTTAGGTCAAGATATATTCTTAAATTAAACTTTTCAAATTGTTTTTTAGATACGATGATTGTGTAGAACTCTTATTAAAACATGGGGCTCGGGTTGATGTTGAGGCCCGAATGTGCTGGCCAGGACCCCATAATCAAAATTGTGAAGAACGAGGACATGATGATACTGTTCTCGTTGCTGATAGATCTAGTGATAAATTACAAAGTGCTGTATTTTATGCCATTGACGGAGATCAGGTAGATATTTAATTCATTATTTAGAATAATAGAGTGATAACATGAGGTGTAATCTACATTTCACTGATTAATTACTTCATTTTCAAACAATATCTTAAATCTTGAAATATTGTGACTAAGTAAAAACAAATCTTCGAAAATTATAATTAAATTTATTTGCAACGAAATTTTCTCTGGAGAGAGACGGAATGGTAGAATTTTAATTTAAAGTAAATGGAAGGCAGCCCAGGGGTAGTGAGGAAAGAAAAAATTAACACATATCAAATAAGGTGTAATTTATTGGAATCCTTCCTCTTTTCCTTTTAAACCGACGTTTCGGATGATTCTTCCCTTCTTCTTCAGGGGTTCAAGGGGTCATTGAAGGAAATAAATAAAATTCTTCCTCTCTCCACAGCAGTGTTTAAAACTTTTTTCTTCCTTTGATATGTGTTAATTTTTTCTTTCTTCACTACCCCTGGGCTGCCTTCCATTACTTTCAATTATAATTAAATTTTTTCCATTTTACCTTTCTTTTATAATATATGTATTTCTATTTTTTGTAAGGTGGATATTTTAGAATTGTTGACACAACAGAGTGATGATCATTGGCTACCCTGGCAACAGAAGAGACCTTTGTTGCATATAGCCTGTGAAAGAGCTGCCTGGCTTTGTGTAAAATTTCTTGTTGCTGAAAGATCTGAAGAAATTAATCAATGTTATGATGAATATTATCCAATTCATCAAGCTGCCCTTCATCATATAAAATTTTTAGAATTACTAATCAGGTAACCATCAGCACTGTGTTAAATTTTTTTAATCAAATTTACAAATTCAATTTTAATAATTCGTATTTGATGTTTTGCTGGATATTTTTGAGAGAACAATGTAGGAGTCACCGCGCCTAAGTAACAGTATTAACAAGTCCTTTACTTAATTCACAAAATATAGACCTTTCATATAAATGAATATATGAGCCGTTTATTTTGAAAGTGGCGTAAGTCTATTGTTTGTTATTTCGAGATATTTGTATTTATATGGTACTTGTGTATTAACGCCACCGCAGCTACAGATTTGGCGGTTTTTAAATTTCGCCAATCTACACCTAAAATTTTTGAGATAAATCATAAAATAGAATAAATCAGTTCCCCTCTGTCAAAAAACAACTTGAATAGGTTCGGTTTATGATCTCGGTTTGATTAGATAAAATAATGCGTTCCCAAACAAACCTTGCAAACAACTTGAATAGGTTCGGTTTATGATCTCGGTTCGATTAGATAAAAAATGCGTTCCCAAACAAACCTTGCTGTGGCGTTAATGTACCCGCATTTTTTATCTAATCAAACCGAGATCATAAACCGAACCTATTCAAGTTGTTTGCAAGGTTTGTTTGGGAACGCATTTTTTCATCTAATCAAACCGAGATCATAAACCGAACCTATTCAAGTTGTTTTTTGACAGAGGGGAACTGATTTATTCTATTTTATGATTTGTCTCAAAAATTTTAGGTGTAGATTGGCGAAATTTAAAAACCGCCAAATCTGTAGCTGCGGTGGTGTTAATACACAAGTACCATTTATATATATTTCGATACTTTTATTTTGACAAATTCATGGGGATATTGTACTCCATTGACTGAGATATTATAAATATGAAAAGCTGACATCTATGTCTAACTGACATTAACTCAATTTGTTCAAAATTGAACTTACACCACTTTCAAAATAAAAGACCATTTTCTAAAAAAATCGAGTTAGCTACCTTAATAGTTACATTTTTACATTCTTTTTTAATTCTGAAGCAACTTGTTACTAATATATTTAAAATCATTAAGATTTTTTGATTTTATAACATAAAAGTGGATACTTTTATTTTTATTTCAAGGGACATTTACCTACTTTTCCTATGGACTTGTGTGTTCTTAAGAATTGAAAACGTCATTTCATTGATATTGAAAGTGGCGTAAGTCCATTCATAGCCACTAAAAACATATTATTTCTTAAATAATATTAATTATGCTAATTGGGATGATAAATTTGACACCCTTAAAAACCCAAAAACATTATTTTACTATTATATCTGTTACCCATATTTTTAGATTTAATCCAACGCAAACCCTTCAATATCTCGATTTGAACATAAATGGACTTACGCCACTTTTAAAATAAACAGCTCATATATACTATATATATATATATATAATTATATTTATAATTATAATTATGTTTATGTGAATCAAGCAGAGGACACCCTCATTGAATTCGTCTTAAAAATCAACACCTCTGTTACTCTCGGCAAGAATATCTTTTCAATTTTATTCTTGACAGATAGTGTGAAAACAAATTTAATTTACGTTTACTCAATGAACTTTTTTCATATCTATATATATAAAATTAAGGTTTTGTCTGTACATTGCTCCAAATCACGCCAAATTTTGGTTGCACACGTTTCAAGCAAAGTTATGAACGAAAACACCCTCAACAAAATTCATGTCTGTATGTCTGTCTGTCTGTATGTTTCCGTCGTTTCCGAAAAGTTGCTCACGATTCACGTAAAAACGGCTGAAGGGATTCTTATGAAATTTCATATTTACATCAGATGTCTTCTAACTTTCGTTTTTAGCTATATAACGTTTTGATATTCTGACCTCAGAAGGGGGTTTGGGGGAGAGCACAAATGAAAATTATCAAATAACTCCTAAACTATTAACTCTACGGCGAATTTTATTATGAGCAAAGTTGTAGGGGATGTGATTTCTGACAACTTTTGTTTAAAAAAATTCCCCCAAAAAAACACCCAAAAAGGGAGAGAGGGTCAAAATATGAAAATTCTTGCTCTTTGACCAAACTCAACCAAATTTTGTATAGATAGTCTGTGGGTCACTAGAAGGCTAGAAATGCAAAAACAAATCACCCAAAATGGGGGGGGGGGGATCAAAAAATGAAAATTCTTACACTTAGAGCCAACTTAACCAAATTTTGTATACATAATCTGTGAGTCACTAGAAGGCTAGAAAATGAAAAAACTGGGTGCGGGGGTGGAGTGGAGTGATGGTGCGGGGGGGTTTAGATGAGGTCCAGAGGCGTAATGGGGAGGGGGCTCAGGTGAGGGTCCAGAGGCGTAGTGGGGTGGTGCGGGGTGGAGGAGTGAGGGTTCAGGTGAGGATCAAGAGGCTTAGTGGTGCGGGGGTGGGGTCCGGGGGATGCTGGGGGTGGGGGTGGTGCAGGATGGAATGGGAGGTTCAGGTGAGGGTCCAGAGGCGTGGTGCGGGGGCGGGGGCGGTGGTTTGGGCACGGGTGCGGGGGGTGGAAGAGTGGGCTGGGGGTGTGGTGGGTGGGGGCGGGGTTCGTGGGTTGGGGGTCCAGGGGGCGTGCCCTCTGGCTAGCAAGAGGGCCGCCGAAGGCGGGCCTTGCAGCTAGTTCTTAAATAAATTATACATTTAATTTTGTTTAATGATATAAATGGAACAATGTTTGTACTTTTTTTGACAAATGTAAAAATAAACTAATTAGTAAGGGAGCATAGCCGTTGATTCTTAGTGCAATAATACTCGTACAATTATTAGAAAACATTTTATGCGAGTGGAAATAAGGTTTTTTTTATATTATCATTATCTGGTCATTTTGAATTGGTACCATTGTTAATTAGTCGAAGAGACCATCTGTATACCTTTTCAATTTTGTCTCCATTTTATTTTGTTACCTTTGCTTTAGTTGTGGTGCAGAAACTCGAGTCCGAACAGCGACACAGCAAATGACAGTTTTGCATATTCTTTTTCTAATGGGACGAAAATCAGCCGAAGATACTCTTCAGACTTGCAAACTTTTACTTGATAATGGATTAAGAGAACTTATCAATGAACCTGATTCCTTATGCAATACACCCCTTCATGGTCTTATAGTTCGTTATGCTCTTGAAGAGGCTCGATTTGGATACGATCATGATATTCAACCATGGAACAAATGGGATGTCTTACATTTGGTAAAAAAAATTTTATTAAATAATTTTGTACTTACATGCAATAGATATTTTTTTAAATTGAAAGTTGTTGTGCCGAGAGTAGCAGAATTTTTATATATTGAAGGAGACAATAAAAGAGTGGTTCTTCTGCTGGAATTATAAATTTTATTTATTTATAACGATAAATAATAATAAAATTTATAATTCCAGCAGAAGACACAACTCTTTTATTGTCTCCTTCAAGATATTTTTTTATTAAAATAATTTGCTTATTTCAAAATATCTTAAAATTTTGACTTAAAAAACAAAAACTAGTTATTACAGTGGGTGGCCAAATTATTATACTCAAATGATTTTTATCAAGTAAATTTATTTTATTCAAACTTTTCAAAAAATCTAGTAGTAATCTAGTCTAATAACCCTTTTGGACTGGCCTGACAACTCGCCAGACCTCAATCCGATCGAAAAAGTATGGGTTGTCCTAAAAAAAGAAATTTTCAAAGATAAAATAATTACTTGCAACAGCTTTCAATCACTTATTAAGAACTGTTTGTTTTATAAATCTCCTTTTATAATGTACTTTGTCTGAAATTTCTATGATAAAATATATACAAGCTCGGATAGTGTTGCCAGATTTGTCAAATGAGCACGGGATTGGCTAGTAGTGGTACATAAACAGCAAAAAGTTTTGGACTTATGAATTATGAATCCTTATTACTCTACCATTAACTTTTTGCTAGTATTGTCGCGAAACAACTATCTTAATTTCACTTTATCAAATGAATAGATTTATTTATTTTAAACCCCACTAATATTTACAATAATTATTTATATATTAAAATTATAGCATGTTAATTAAATTGGATAAAAGAGATATCTTTTATTATATATAAATTTATTAATAGGACGACTCTAACTTTACTATTACTGGATGCTCTAGTTCATCCCTCCATTTGCAAATAACATAATGATTTGAAAGATTTCAATTTGCCGATGGTAATAGATTCAAATTTACTAGAAAATCAAAAGATGGTGTCATCTATTAAATCCAGCCAGATGGCCCGGATTGCTGTTACTGGCACTCGGGTTCGATTCCCGAGGGGTGAAAAACAACCCCTCTCACATATAATTAAAAATATTCCATTCCATCGGATTTAATAGATGACACCATCTTATGATTTTTTAGTAAATTTGAATCTATTACCATCGGCAAATTAATATCTTTCATATTAAATTAGGAAAAGTCATTCCATTGCCCTTCGAATTTTGAATCTCTTCAAAATTCGAAACACTCAACGACCTTTATTTAAATTATTTGGCATGGCTATATGTTTAAATTTAGAATCACTATATCGCGAAATTTTACAAATCAAGATAACAATCTTTGAGTAAAATATTTTACGCGTTTACATATGTCAGAGAGCTTCGCATCCTGCAGGTGAGCCAGATGGCCCGGATTGCTGTTACTGGCACTCGGGTTCGCGGTTTCCCGAGGGGGTGAAAAACAACCCCTCTGACATATAATTAAAAATATTCCATTCCATCGGATTTAATAGATACACCATCTTATGATTTTCTAGTTAACATAATGATTCTTAAAAAAGTTTTCACTTTTTCCTCCAATTTTATTCATTTGGATTTTAATTGAATTTCATTTTTAGGTTCGATTTCTCCTTCAAAATGGAGCCCAGCCTTCAATTAATCAACCCGGCAATAGTGCTCTTGCCTGTGTTCTTCGTCACGTGCGTGATTGGGAGTTTCGTTATGAATTACTTTCGATGCTTTTAGCCGAAGGCGGCAACCCGAACGTTGTGGGCCGCGACGGTTCCGTGCCCCTCATGGTGTGCCTTGTCCCTTTAATTAATAAGGACCCACTCCACCATTTAACGCATACTATGAAAGTATGTTATTTAAATTGTGTTCGAATCCTATGTAAACATGGCGCCAATCCTAATTGTTCATCGCGATCTAATTTAACTCCTCTGCACGTCTTATGTTTTACTGCAAGTGAAAATATGGCGGTGAGCAATCCCGAAGATAAAGCCCAAAATTTTGAATTCATCCGCAATCTCTTAGTGGTTTTACTTCAGCATGGTCTCGATCTTAATGTTAGAATCTCGAAACGAACTCATCACATTTTACAAAAACTTATTGAAATGGTGATCAACGCTCGAAGTAAATTTCGTTTCCAACTATACAATTTTTTCATATCGAAAATAAAATCATCTAATATTTTTTTTTTTTTAATTAGGCCCATCTGATTTAAATCATATTTATGATATAACATTAACTTTGATTCGCTATGGAGCGAATCCAAATGCAATTGTTTCCAATTTGGACAACCCTCGTCTTGGTTGCCCACCTCAACTTTTCTTTCCAAAAAAATGGGCTCATCGAGTGCTTTTTCAATATGTATACTTGCTTTCGCGTAAAGATAAAGAACATTTACTTCAGGTATGTTATATAACTATTTTTTTTATAATACTATTACACAACCCTTTATCACTTTATTAATTAATTGGATTTCTTATTTTAAATCCCAATAATAGCTCATTATAAGTTCCTATTACTACCTATATATGAATTAAAATTATGAAAATCTAAAAATAAATTTTGAATAGTTTATTTAAATTTATTATTACGATAGCTCTAACTCTATTTGAGTCCGATAGTTTATATTTATACTCTTATACCACAATTATCGCAAGTTTTGCGGCAAAAGTACCGAATCTTAAAAAAGTTTTCACTTTTGCCTCCAATTATTGATTTTCTAACTTAAAATACACAATTTAGAAGATCCTTTTATCGTACATTATTTCTATAGTTATGTGACCTTATATGGGAAACATGTTTAATACATTTTTCTAACTTTCTTCTAACTAGTTTAAATTTATTTCTTTATAATTAAAAATCACTTCACTTATTTGATGCCCAATCTTAAATGTAAATTATCATAGAAGTCATTTTTTTAGGTCCTCAATTTAAAAAAATATTTTCTATTCCTCTTTATGCTTTACAGGACCCAGAGCAGCGTTTTTCTCGACTAATTTGGCTCTATTATCTTAGTATGGACCACGCTGAATTATATTCGTGTCTACAAGTGTTAGTGACCCAAGTGTCTGGATTACGGAGTCCCGCACTGTGTAATCTAATCCGTGAACTGCATTCTCGGCCAAGGACGCTAAAGCAAATTAGTCGTGTTGCAATTCATGTGGCTTTACAACGTCGACCTGGTCTCTACATTAATAAGCTTCAGTTGCCGGCTCCTCTCAAAGAATATATACTCAATTTTACTCCTTAAAAAATAATAATAAAATAAAAAAAATAATATTATTAAATAAAAATGTACAGTGAATCTTTAAAAAATTATATATACAGATTCTTGTTCTATATATATATATATATATATATATATATAATATATATAAAAATAAATATCCATCAGTTTTAAATGAATACTATTTTATTAAATGCCTTATTTATATTTATACCAGACTATAATTTTTCATTTACAATGTGGATTGCGTTCGTTCATGGAAATAAAATCTTATAGATGTGGGATATATTTGTTACTTTTTTTATTCAATATTATTTTTGTATTATATATATCTTAAATGTATACTACTTTTGATATGGCAGTACTAATAACTTGATTACAAAATGTTATACTTATAAAATAATTTATCTACCAAGTTAAAATGGCCAATTACTCGAGTAAATATGGTATATATATATACAACATATATATATTTCATTTTTCTAAAAGAGCAACACAAATCTAACTATGGGAAGTAACACTTGGTCTTTGATTACGTTATCCTCCGTTCCCAAAGGCGGATAAAATACGCTAAATACTATTATATAAATAAATATTGCATTATATATATTTATATGTATATATATGAGTTTGAGAAAAAAGAATTGGAATTGACTAATATTTATTCCTTCCATGACAGTAGAGAATTTTTAGGAATTTTAGGGTCAATTTCAAATACACCCTAGAAAACAGTCTTAGATGTCTATAAATGAAAGGAAAATTGTCTAGTCAATTCTAATCGATTTTCTAAAATATATCTTTTTCTACTTTTAATTGACTTATTTTAGACTGCTCTAATATATTATGATCAAAATATTTTAATTTCATATCAAAAAGCTTTGTATGGAGATGCCATAAAAATAATACATATTATTTGATTGAAACCTCTGGAAGTTTGGCTAATAGTTCCAAACCATGATGAGTTGAATTAACAACTGAACTTGAATGAGATTTAACATGAGCATTTAAATTTGCCTTTCTAGCGTATGATTTTGTGCATGAATCGCATTTGTACTTTTTAAAGCCAAAATGAGATCTTACATGAGTTAAATAGTTCCCGACTGTGGTAAAATTTTTTGTACAGATTTCACAGTCGTAGGGTTTTTCACCCGAGTGAAGTCTCATATGATTTTTCAATTCAACTTTTTGTCTAAATGCCCTATGACAAAATTCACAAGAAAATGGTTTAATGCCACTATGAATTTTCAAATGGGTGACTAAATTACTCTTTTGAGTAAAAAGTTTTTGGCAAATTTCACATTTATATGGCTTCTCACCCGAGTGAATTCTTTGGTGATTCTTTAAACCGCTACTATTATGAAAAGCTTTACTACAAATATTGCATTTAAAAGATCTATGATATCCTTTATAAACTTTATGGTTTTTCAAATCAAAATTATTACTGTCATTTATTCCAGATTCTTTAGTTGATTCTGAAAAAATGGGTTCATTCATTTCTTGATCATTTTCTCCACTCGAGTGTTTTTCTTCCTTGATCAAATGTTCCTCATCCTCTTCCAAAGTTGGCTGTACTAATTCTAATGGATCACAAATACTAAGTCCAAGTATATTATCACTTTCATTTGTTTCATCAAAGTCTTCTTCATCACTATATGTATCAATTGATTCTTCACTCTCTTCATCATCGTCGTCCTCTTCCTCCATAGGATTAGATATAGGGAAACGATCGATACGATCTAAAGGAAGAATTCGTTTCTCTGTTTTCTCCACTGTACGTATACTTACTATTTGCTGCGGCCTTTTTTCAATACTATTTGTAAGTTCCTAAAATAAAAATAATGAAATTTGAATATCCAATTCTTTAATTTTTATTTAGATAATAGTTTCTTTTCAACAGAATTATTCAACATTAAAAAGAGATATCTTCCTCGGAACGAATCAAAGATAATTTTATATAAAATATAAATTTGTTTCAGCAATAAAAACTGTTTTAAAGATATAGAATATGAGATAATCAAACATTAACTAAATGTTTTTAAATTGAAAGTTTTTGTGCCGAGAGTAGCAGAATTTTTATATATTGAAAGAGACAATAAAAGAGTGTGTCTTCTGCTGGAATTATAAATTTTATTTATTTATAACGAGACTATAGTTTCGTTATAAATAAATAAAATGTATAATTCCAGCAGAAGACACACTCTTTTATTGTCTCCTTCAATAAATGTATTTATTTATAAAAATATCAATTTAGATGTAGAAATTGGAGGACAGGACTCACTCAGTTGTTGAGTGATTTTTTTATTTTATTTTTATTTAGAGGAAATAAAATAAAAATTGTTCAATTTAAATATATTGTATGATATGGTTTAAATAAAAAATAATATAAAAAATCACTCAATAACAGAGTCCTGTCCACCAATGCCTCCAATTTCTATATCTAAATGATTATTTTTATAAATAAAACATAGAGGACACCAGCATGAATGCAAATTATAACTTTAATTCAAATAAAATGTATTTATAATACAGAAAAATCTTTTAAAAAATAAGTAATATTTAAACGTATTATTTCTTGATTTCTAAATGTAATAATATAAAAAAATACTAGAGATGGTGTTAAAATTTGACTAGAAATATTTTTATATTAAGAGGACTATATTATCAAATCTTAAATGAATCAAAATATTTTGCAACTTAATGAAGACAGCATTTAAGATAATAGTAATTTTTGAAAGTGGTGATTAAAGAGATGGTCTGAAGGTTTTTTCAATGTAACTTGTGGTGTAAATAGAGGTAGTTAATTAAAAATTTGTCATAAAGTTAATAATTTTCAAGCTACTGTTTTCTGGAGAGGCATTCAAATTTTATTTCATCCATGTACCGATTACTTTTCAAAGTTCTAGAAATAGAATACAGAAATATTGACTTTAATTAATTTTTTCCATTTACTTAGTTGTTTTGTTCAATAAACGTAAAAATTCGTGGAGATAATTTTAATTTATCTAGTCAAGGTTTTCGGTAAAATGCTTTTCTCAATCCATATCTTAATTTTGTTATATTCCTATTTTTAATAAAAAAAATCTGTTTGAAATAAACCATTTATGGCAAATAACATAAGATTCTTTAGGAACTTACTAATCAGAAATTTCTTAAATGGAATATAATGGAATTTCATTTATTTTTAATTAATGTATTTTATTAATATTATAATATTTTCTTCCCAATATTTAAATTTTAATGAAAAAAAAATGAATAACATGAATTTTAAAATGTTTTAATTTTTGAAAAATTACAATTGGTTGTGTCCTTATGAATATTATAATTAAAGCTCATATTCTTTTGGAAGCTTTTTTTAATCAACGACTCTCTTGATCTAGTGATCGTTGGTTCGTCGTGACCAATTTGAGTTACTTTATTTTCATTTTTGGTGGTGGGGATCATTCAATTTGCATTGAAAGGATGGAGTTGTTATAATTATGTAATATAGGGTAGCGAGTTTGTGGTTAATTTTACAGAAATTCTTTAAAATATTTTTTTTAAACATCTAAGCTTTACATTTACAAAGAAATGTGCATGTTTTTATTATATTATTTTAATATAGTCCATTTAATTGGATATTTAATTCCAGAAGCCGTGGAATGAATTTCCTTACAGGTAAAATTATCAGGGATAGTGTGAAGGTGTATATTATTTTGGGTTTATTATGTGAAGAGGCGCCTTGAACCCAAAGTTTAGCATGCTTGATTAAAAATCGCGTCGGCTCTGCATAGAATCCCGCTCGGTTCAGCTAATTTTCATCGTTGATATTACATAAAAAAGGCGCCTCACTAGTTTGATGTTAGGCAGCAGCGACATCAATAGCATCTAATTGTGGTGTAGAAGATGTGGGGCCACTAGTCTATACCCCCAGGTACATCCAATCAAGGTGGACTAAGTCCATCTTTTCAAAGGACCACATCTCTCCTTTGAGGTAAAAATATTTAAGAGAAGGAGCTTATGTATGCCATCTATATAATTAAGTACAATTTCTTATTAGGATTGATAATAAAGTCTTATACAAATATATAGAAGAGAAAGTGAACTTGAATTTGTTTAATTATAAGAGTATTTTTGCAAATAAATATTCAATATCTTGATTTGTTTAAATAGATTTAATTTTTTTTTGAAGTTAAATAATTTATAAATACCTATAGTGAACAATTATTAATAAGGATAAATTGTTATTTAGTATCAGTTGGAATAGTATATTTTTTCTTCTAATTTAAAATGCTTTAAAGATAAAGTTAAGGAAAATACTTAAATTTATTAAGACTGTCTGAAAATTTAATTAATTGTGCAATTGTTTAAGATATCTTTTTTCTTAATTTATCCTTATTGTTAACTTAGAATATAAAATAATAAAAAAAAGAAAAGAATGAATAAATAAAACAGAAAATTATTTTTGATAAAAAATAAAAATTTATTAATAAAAAAATAAAAATGCTCTAGGTAATTTTTTAAGCTTTAATTAAAAAAAATAAAAAGGATAAAAAAATAAGGTAAAGTAAAATAAAAAATAAATCAATAATGATAAAATAAAAACAAAAATACGAAAACAATAAACAAATGTTAATTGAATGGCATTTATAATACCTTTGTCTTTTGAGTTTGTTTAATATAATGCCTCAACTGGGAATCGCTTTTTTCACATAGATTTTTAAAATCGTAAAGACATTGAACAAGATTAAGGCATTTAGGACATATTTGATTTGGAAGACCGTCTCCTTGCTTGATCTATATGAAAAATTGTATATAATTAATAAAAGATACAATGAATATATTATGTATTAAAACCAACCTCTACGGATGCAATAGACATAATTTTAAGAGCCATATTATTCACATAAGTAGAATTTTCACTAAATATTGCAATCATTAAATTGCTATTTGCCAAACATAGTCGACAAATTTCATTAATTTTATAATTCATTTTTAATATTTAATAAATTACATAAAATATAGAAAATGGTTAGAATTTCAAAAAATTCTCTTTTTTACAAAATATTCAACTCATATTACAAAAAAGTTATATTAATAATTCCATAATTATATTGTCTTGATATTCTTGACATTAATTGATGATATTCTGAAGTTAGAAATGATTGGAAGCTTGGTATAAAAATTCGATTTTTTTACTGATTTTTTAAGATAATGAGGAGTGAACTTATCTTCATAATAATTAAAGGGGTGATATCCAAGGGGGGTGGGAGGTAAAAATAATTAATCTAAATAAATATACAAATAAAATATTTGAATACTGAAATATGTAGGTTTTTGATTGTTTAATTAGATTGGCTTTATTTTTTGCAAGTGTCTCATATTTTTGCTATTATTAAATATAAAATTTCATTTTTATCCGGAAGTTTTGCTCTCAAAAACTCAATATTCAAATTCGAGTTTCCACCGGAAACACACCTTTTGATACCACCTCAATCCAATAAACCTTTGTGGGCTTGTCTTTTATTTGGAAAACGCTACAAGCAAAATCAAGTTTTAAATTTATGCTATATAGAAAAGAATATGCATTGGATCCCCAAAATTTTGGTTCCAACTGGCTGAAAGTAATAAGTATATAGTTTAAGGATTAATTGGTGTTTTGTTATTTTGTGTATTCATTTAATAAGCGCTTCACACAAACATATTATAGGTATGTATACTTTTGTTTTGTTATGATACGTAAAGCATTCGAATACATTAACAAGATCGAGAGCCTGGGATAATTAACCGAAGACCTGATACAACCCAACATTTTACAGACGATCCACATTATAACATTATAATATAACAATATTTTTATAATAAAAGATGAAGATTTGAATTGTTGGCGGGATTTCCGAATAAAGAGTTTGATATTATTACGTCATTGAATCAACTGTCTTTTTTTTATAATTCTATTTTTGTTTTATATTTTGTAATTATTGTGATTGGTTATTTAATAAAGACGTACATTGTCTAATATACATCAGATATATAATTAATCACACAATTTCAATAACGCAATAATATTTTTAAATTAAATTTAAAATAATAAAAGAATGGCAAAAGAAGATGAACATGATGATCCACTCCCGGACAAAGATGCAGCCAAAGAATTTTATGCTAGATATGAACCAAAAGAAATATTGGGCAGGTAAATTAAATTCATAATTTTTAATATTATATATAACTTATGTTGATTAATGTCCATTATAATTAGTAGATTAAAAATTCAAGTTTATTGGACAGTTGAGTTCCTTCAATTTTTGTACAACGTTTCGTCTTCTCGAGACTTTTTCAGTAGTCAATTGGCTAGAACAACATTGGTTGAAATAAGATAAAAATAACTGAGACATAGTAGAATTTTTCTTTCTAGATTGATACCATAAGACAATATAAGTATAGATGCAATTGACGGACCTGTCAATTACATCTATACTTATATTGTTTTATGGTATCAATCTAGAAAGAAAAAATTCTACTATGTCTCAGTTATTTTTATCTTTATTTCAACCAATGTTGTTCTAGCCAATTGAGTACTTGAAAAAGTCTCGAGAGAGACGAAACGTTGTACAAAAATTGAAGAAGAACTTCAATAAAAAAACTTTGTCCAATAAACTGAATTTTTAATCTATTATATATAACTTATATAATGATACTATTGGTTTAATAATGAATTCATTTTGGTTTTTAAGAGGGATCAGTTCTACAGTTCGGAGATGTATTGAGAAAGAAACTGGTCAAGAATATGCAGCTAAAATTATTGATTTATCAATTGATGGAATGGCAGAAGGCTCCGCCACTTTAGAATCTACAATGCAAGAAATTAGTATTTTACGATTGGTTGCAGGACATAAATATATAAGTTAGTATTATATTTACTGAAATCTTTTTACTTCCTTCATCTCACAATTAATTTTATTTATTAAGTAGGAGTTGAGAAACTTGGAAACGTAACTTTATCTTGAAAATCAGTGAATCCCAAAATGTGGGCCACAAGCCCCTAGGGCAGTAGTCCCTAAACTTTTTTGATCTCGTACCCCTATGACAGAAAAAAAAAATACTCCAAAACTAATTAATCACAAATTTATTGTGATAAGTATCATAACAATTGACAAGAAATAATGAAGGTAGGTTTGAAACAGGAGGAGGGAATAAAGGGAGGCAAATTGGGCAGAGGGGATAGGAAGGGGAGATCGCCTCCCCGAAGGAAGAAATTTTTTCAAAAATTGCAATATGATAAAAGTGCTCTCCTGATATTTTAATATTGATTCGATTATTCGGGAGTGAGGGTTTGCCGTGCAGAGTGCTATCGTCTGCGTAACAATGAGGGGTTTGACGTTTTTAATATTTTAAATTCCTTCTACCAAAGCTCTACTCTCGATCAGAATTTTCCGTCCCCAAGACCTCCCTCTCTCTCCATTTTAAAATAAATTGATAATAGGTGTTTTTATTAATCAAGTTAAACTCTAAAGATTTAAAGAACAACAATGATTATTCACAATTTAACTCTTTAACTGTGGGTATTTTTTGTAGAACCAAGCCCTCCAAACGCAAAAAAAAAATAGAAAAAATAGTCCACATATTTATTGTTATACAGTGGCGTTTTTATATACCACACCCACATAATGTTAGCATGTGGTTTATAAACCACACCCGCAGTTAAAGGCTTAAATAAACTATACAAACTTGAAACTTGACTCTTAAATTTATCCATTATCCATGATTTCATATATTTTAATTATTATTATTTTTACTACTTGTTTTCAGTTTCTCTTCATGATGTTTTTCAATCGCCTACATTTATATTTTTGGTTTTTGAACTTTGCCGAAATGGAGAACTATTTGATTATTTAACTTCAGTTGTTGCTCTCTCCGAAAAGAAAACAAGGTTTCTTCACTTTAAATTATTTAATACATTATACATATATGCTTAAATATAATAAAATATTGTTCCATTTAGACAAATTATGCGACAGCTTTTTGAAGCTTTGGCTCATGTCCATGCACGGGGAGTTGTTCATCGTGATCTCAAACCTGAAAATATTCTTCTTGATGAAAAACACAACATCAAACTTACCGACTTCGGCTTTGCTCGAGTTCTTGCTCCAAATCAACAATTAACAGGCATGTTTGAGTATATTAATATAATTTAGTTATTAGTGTAATCAGAAAGGTCTAAATAAAGCGTGAAGAAGGTCCAGATACTATTTCTACGCCCATTCAAATTTTATCACCATACAATATATTATTTTTACGTCCATTCAAATTTTATCACAATACAAGATCCAAATTCTTTCCTATTTCGATTACTGTTTGTTTTGGTGGTTATATCAAGACAATTTTGCCTTAAATTTCTTTGACCATTTAGCCCATTGTAGAAAAGTTTCCTCCCCTATCTTTTTTATAGATACTACTAATGGCATATGTTCTAAATAAAATTATAATCCTCCGTAAAGTTTCGTTTTCTTGAAATGCTTAATTTACAGCAAAACGTTCCCCTTTCGCTGTCACATTATATGCAAGTCTAATATTAACTCATTTATCAATTCGTTCATCCTTATTACTTTTAAAGACCGTAACTCCCCTCCGTGATTCACTTTTCCCCGTGTCTCAAAAACTTCAAAGCTTAAAGACCTAGCTTCATAAACCATTCGATTATCCCTTAAATTTTCTCTTCTAGGAAGCAGGAGTCACTAGTGACTTATAGGTATTACGCCTTCTTGCATCCTTATAATTAAATATATATTATTTTGAATATACTTTGGTGCAGAGCTTTGCGGAACGCCGGGATACCTGGCTCCCGAAATACTGCACTGCAACATTTATCCAGGGCTGGAGGGTTATTCGAAGCCTGTGGACATGTATGTAGAGGAGTATTTGATTAGATTTATTTGCTAGCAATAATTAGCATCATTTATACACCATTGTAAATAACATTCTAAAATTTATCATTAATTATCGATAATATAATGATTAATTCGTGTTTTGTTATTTGTGTATTCATTTAATAAGTGCTTCACACAATCATATTTATGTGCTTCTGTTTTGTAATAACACTTGGAGCTTTTCAATAGCATTAAAAATGTTAATATACCATATTAGATATCACAAGTTTTTTTTTCATTAGAATCCCACAAATGTTTTTATTATGTGCAAATTATTTTTTGTTTGTTTGTTTTGTGTTTAACATATTTGTAATGTGTGCGATTTACAGAGCTGTGCGGCACTCCAGGCTATCTTGCACCAGAATTGATCTCTAACGTGATGCAGTTGTCTATCGAGGGTTATGGACACCAAGTTGATGTGTAAGACCTGTTAACAGCATGCTTGTTCCTCTTTCTAAATTATGGATTTAATCATGCTTTTTTTAATGCTTGGTTTATCTTATCATCTTTCTTTGGGGTATTGATAATTATGAAGATTTTCTAATTTTCATTTAAGTAATGGAAAGTTAATTTGAAACTTTGGAGATCTACTACTAATAATTTGGAAGGTTTTTTCGAGTTATACAACCCATGGTGTAAATAGAAAATTAATATTAATGATACAGTTGCAAGAACGTCCAAGTGCCTTTACACTGTCAAAAGAAGAGAAAGAAATTTCAGGGATTTGGTCGGAGTTAAAGGTACCTGTGGATGTGGGTCTTGAAAGAGTGAAGGTTATATGTCATCGAAAATATGGATTAGGGAAGAGAGCCCGGATTCGAATCCGACTCGAGGCATCCGGCTAAAATCTGACCCCGGGGTAGGGACAAATTTAATCAAATAAATAGTATCGTAAATGGCTTATGGCTAGAAAGGCCGAAAAGCCAAAAAAAAAAAAAAAAAAAAAAAAAAGGAAGAGAGTTCCAGGATCTAGAAAGCCGTTTATTCTGTTAGTATTTAATTTAATGGCGAATCGGTGTTAAATGTTTGAAAAGAGTCGCCCAAATGAGGTTTTAGGAGGTATTGATTTTTTTCTTGTATGAACAAATGAGATGGTAATATCTATAAAGAAGAAAAGAGCGGAGACGGATCTTCGATGTGCCAGGCAATCTACGAAGAAAAAGATGAGAGATTAATTAAAGGTCAGATAGGACTCGAAGGTATGGATATGTCAATTTAAAGAATAGAAAATTGTAAAATTCAGGAAAGATGGAAGCAAGAATAGTATTAAATTATCTAGAAGTTAAAGAAATAAACGAAGGAGGGTTAATGAATTAGTTTTGATCGTGGAAGTATGGGGAGTTTTTACAGTTTCCGAAAATGAGGCTTTAGTGAATAATTAATGATTTCAATTTCCATTACTTTATATTATTTGTATTTAATAGACAATTTCAATTAATTTTCTATTTACTCACTAGGTCGTCTAACAAAAAAGACATGATCAAATCTTCAAAGCTTTTCTACAATTCTACAACAATTTGAAATAACTACCTGAAGTAAAATTAATAAATTATACTTTCAATAATAACGTTATTGAAATAACATCTTCATAACTTATTAATAAGACCACTTATTAATCGAATTGCAAAGATTATATATTTTTAAAATTTATTCTGTTTGATTCAATCGGGTGATACCTCAATAATTTCACTTAACATCACTTTTCTTCTGTTTTTAAATTACCATAAAATAAACTTAATAATTCATAATCTTTATTATTAATTCTTTCTATTTTTTTCTAGATGGGCGTGTGGAGTTATTATGTATACTCTGTAAGTAATTTATAATTAATATTTTACTTTCTTATTTATTAATTATTTTAAAATTCTTAAGGCTCGTTGGCTGTCCACCGTTTTGGCATCGGAAGCAAATGGTAATGCTTCGCAATATCATGGAAGGAAAATATTCATTTGATTCACCTGAATGGGCTGATATTTCAGGTATATATTTATAATTCATTTATTTAATCATTTGTCTAAGCAGAGTGGAGAATTCGAACTCCCTCATCCGAAATAATTATAATATTGCTAAAATATTTCATAAATTATAACTAATGTCTGTCTTGGGTTCGTATCCCGGTTTGTTCTTGGTGTCTATCAATTTTTTTCATTTTCTAATTTAATATTTCTTAAATTACATTAGATATATAGATAGATAGAGAGAAACGAAAGCCTAAAATCTCTGCTAAAAAAATCTCTGACCACTCCCATGCAGAAAAGTGTATTTATATATTCTGATAGATCATAATATTTTCTGAATTAAAAAAATTAATTAAATGATCTTTGAATACCATGTATCAATGGCGGAATGTAATCCCGAAACAAACTCATAATCAAAGATGTCATCTCTTGAAGGTGATCCAGGGGTTCTGTTAAGTTATGTTGTTTTGGAGATTTATTTTTTTATTTTCAAGGGATGGACTTTTTATGTATTATCGTCTCCATTAATTTGTTTCTTTATTCCTTAATTTGAAAGTTAATAATGGGAGAATAAGGACAAGTTTTAATGTGTGACTTTTTTATTTATCACCCAACGTTTCGTCGACTTTGCCGACTTTTTCAGGGCTTCAAATAGTCATGCCACACATTCGTCTAAATTTTCTTGTTATCTTCGTTACCAATGAAGACCATTAGAAACACAATTTCAAAGAATCTTCAATAGTAACGAAGATAACAAGAAAATTTAGACGAATGTGTGGCATGACTATTTGAAGTTCTGAAGAAGTCGGCAAAGTCGACGAAACGTTGGCTGATAAATGGAAGAGTCACACATAAAAACTTGTTTTCCTATTATAAACTTTCATATTAATACATATTATGGACGGAAATGATAATAATAATATTCCTTAAAAAATTAAATTTCTGCTTTTCTATTTTTGATGAATAATTTTTTAAAACAATTAAGATTTAAGAATATTCAATTTTTATAAAAATATGGAAAATATATAAATCATTATTATAATATATAAAATTTATTCAACGATTGCATCTATAATTATTATATTTGAATAAACCTTTTAGAGTCGCCGAAGGATTTGATAAGGAAATTGTTAGTAGTTGATCCCAACAAAAGATTAACTATTCAAGGTGCTTTAGAACATCCATTCTTCCATATTATGGTAAAGTTTAGTTTTAAAAAAACAACATTTTTTCTTGATTTTCTTCTCAATTACTTTTTCATTTACTTTTTTCTTAAGCTTTGGGATCAAGATATCTCACCTCTTAAGAGTAGTCTTTCTCCTACATCTCGACGACTTTCTCGTATATCTCAGATGGCCTTGGTAAAATCGAATCTAACTATATGAATTAATAAATATTTATTCTTTATTGATTTATTCAATTTAGGAAGCTAAGCAGCATAAATTTAATGCTCGTAAACAATTTCGTCTTGCATTAATTGTGGTCTTGGCCTGTGTCCGTTTATCAAGGATTCGATACACTCCGGAACCAATCAGCCTAAAAACTGTTCAGCAAGATCCATATAGAAATCGAATGTTGCGAAAGGTAAACTATTTCTTCTTTATTGAATTTTAAATTATCACTGCTAAAGAATAGTTAATATTCTTATACATTCCACTATATTATACCTAATTTGTAGAGCAGAGCATTATTTCCTGTATCGGCAATAACAAAAATTATTAATCATACACCTGGGAGCAAAAAAATCGGCCCACCTCTAAATTTTTACATTCATAAGGAATAACTCGAAAAAAAACGCTTTTAATTCGAAAAATGATAATGTAAATTATTTTAAAATAAATTTCAAAGTTGATCTTTTTTTTAAATAATTTTCCAAATAAATATCGATTTGTTGAAATAAAAATTTAAAGTAATGCGACACCCATGATAGTTATCTGATATACACACCAATTGCTTAATTGCCGGCCAACATCAACTAGAGAACGTGACGTCATCAGCAGGCAAGAACAACGAGAATAGCATGGGCGCTATAGGAATTATTATACATTGAGATAAATTTATCGTAGTTTAGATTATTTATTTTGGATTCCAATAATCGCAAATTAATATTAAATTAATATACCAAAATATTTATTTATTTTTTTTAACAAAATGTTTTATTTAAATTACATATTTTACAATAATTCGGGCATCGAGCAACACTCCCTTCCCATGTCCATATATATACAACAATATATTTTATTATTTTAATCAATTGTAGGTTACCAAAATATTTATTAATTTCGAATGCTAAATCAAGTAAATAATTATTCATTTTAAATACAGTTTTTTTTTAATCAATTGACGGAACATTCAACCAAGTTCATCATTTGATTCCACCAAATATTTTGTCAGTATAAAAATCGTAATTAAAGTAAGTCGAAAAAAATTCGCAATATCATATTTATTAATGAAAAATATTTGAAAATTTGAGTTTTGAGAATTCGATATATTTAGGGGGTGAGCCCATCATCAGGAGTCAAAGAAAACTGAGTTTGGGCTCACCCCCGAAATATATCGAATTCATAACTCAATTTTGTTTTATTTCTTTTTTTGTGAAACCTACCTCGCATCTTGCTCAAGTTTTATTATTATAATAAAATCATTGATTACTAAACAAAATCATTTTAGTAAATTTACTCCTTATCCTGTTCGAATCTGTGTTTAAACATTCTCCTTGGTGTTATAATCTTATGTTACAATAATAAAAACTAATCATTTTAATCAAATTAATGATATGATTTGATTCAATATCATTATCGTACATATGTTCTTTATATGCTTCAAATACCGAGTCCCGAACATTACCCATAATAGATATTATTAATTTGGTCATTAAATTTTTAAATAATAAATTAAATAAATTAAATAGGTATATCGAATTCTCAAAACTCAATTTTTCAAATATTTTTCATTAATAAATATGATATTGCGAATTTTTTTCGACTTACTTTAATTACGATTTTTATACTGACAAAATATTTGGTAAAATCAAATGATGAACTTGGTTGAATGTTCCCTCAATTGATTAAAAAAACTGTATTTAAAATGAATAATTATTTACTTGATTTGGCATTCGAAATTAATAAATATTTTGGTAACCTACAATTGATTAAAATAATAAAATATATTGTTGTATATATATGGACATGGGAAGGGAGTGTTGCTCGATGCCCGAATTATTGTAAAATATGTAATTTAAATAAAACATTTTGTTAAAAAAAATAAATAAATATTTTGGTATATTAATTTAATATTAATTTGCGATTATTGGAATCCAAAATAAATAATCTAAACTACGATAAATTTATCTCAATGTATAATAATTCCTATAGCGCCCATGCTATTCTCGTTGTTCTTGCCTGCTGATGACGTCACGTTCTCTAGTTGATGTTGGCCTCACCAAATCGACACCAGGGCGTGTCTATATCTTATATGGTCTAAGGATTGACCTACTAACATCACATACTACTCCTCATTAAAAAAAATTATCAAAATGCATACCACTTTAGAAAAAGCCTCTCAAGCGGTTGCGCTTCTTCAAAGTGGACTGAGTCAGCGAGTTGTGGCAAGGAGGCCCAATTTGAGCCTATCAACTGTTAGAAGAACAAAAGATATCAGGAGACCGGGGCCTTTGCCAGAAGGTCCGGATCAGGAAGAACTCGATCTACCACGGAGCGAGACGATCAATTTATTCGCTTGACATGCTTGCGTAATGGTCACTGGCGTTCAAGTCCAACAGCAGCTACATGAGGTCCGAGAAGTGGCTGTCAGTAGATGGAGAGTGAGATGAAGACTTCGAGAAGGAGACTTGACTCCACACCAGCCTGTACGTGGTCCGAAATTGACCCCAGCTCACCGACAAGCGCGACTTCGTTTCGCAAGGGAACACCTTAATTGGTCCTTGGAGCAATGGAGGATTGTTCTCTTCTCAGACGAATGTCTTTTTTTCTTTTTTTTTTAATGCAATCGAATGCAAGAAGGGGTGCACCAGTAAAGATGCAGCCCCTATGGATCTCGAAAGACCCTTGCATTACCGAAGAGAAGAGAAAGTTGATTAAGTGAGAGGGTGTAGACGTAGGTGTCTATGCACTCCGGTTTTGAAGGTTTGAAGATTATAGGTGCTGGGAAAGATAGAGGCTGGAAGAGAGTTCCAGTTCCTTGAAGTCATGGGGATATATGTATTGGCGAATGAAGTGGTCCGGCACTTTTCTAATTTAACCGCGAAAGAGTGTTGGGAGTCGGCAAAACGCGTGCTACGTGCAAAGCATGCTTTGGGGGGAATTATTGATTTTATCTCATCAGAGCACCTGCCGTGATAGTATCTATAGAAAAGGGAAAGGGCAGAGACATCTCTTCGATGAGCCAGCGAGTCGAGGGAGTCGGTGAGGGTAGAATCGTCAATTAGCCTGACGGCTCGTTTCTGAATTGCATCCAGGGTAGCAAGAGAGTATTTTGAGGCCCCTCTCCACAGATGAGAGCCGTATTCGAGACAGGGCGGATTTGGGCCTTGTAGATGGTGAGAAGTTGTGGGGGTTTGTAAAATCGCTTGGACCTGAATAAGAAGCCAATCTTCCTTGCTGCAGATTTCGCCACAGAGGAGATGTGTTCATTCCAAGACAGGTCAGATGCGACAGAGACGCCCAGCATGGATAGGCTGTCACACATTTTTAGGGTATTCGAATCGAAGAGAATATCAGGGAAATCTTTATTTTCGCGCCTAGAAATTAGACAACATTGAGTCTTGTTTGAATTGAAGTTAACTAAATTTTGTGAGCCCCATTTATTCAGTTATGTAAAATTAATCTTCACGGTAATGACGGACGCAGAAGAGTATCGAAGAGACGGAGAACGTTTCGCACAAGTCTGCATCGAAGTAAGGGTCGCATTTGGCGGTGGCTCGTTGACGGTCTGGGGCGGCATTTCCCATGACGAAAAGACTGATATTGTTTTCGTTTCTGGGCTGAAATTGGGCAACTTAACTGCAACTCGTTACATTGAAGAGGTTCTGGAGAGTCACGTGATGCCTTACGCTGACTGTTGGTGAGAGTTTCATGTTGATGCATGACAATGCCCGGTCTCACGTCCCGACAACGGTTTGCACGTACCTGGGTGACGTCGGTATTCTGGTCATGGAGTGGCCAGCACGAAGTCTAGACTTTAATCCTATCGAACACCTTTGGGACGAACTCAAGAGAAGGATCCGGGCTAGGCATCCTGTAATTCAGTCAGTCCAGGAACTTAAAGTGGCCATTGAAGAAGAATGGGACAATATTCCACAAAACTTCATTGAAACATTAATAAAATCGTTGAAAAAACGTATGGTAGAAGCAGTTAAGGTCAAGGGTTCCAATACCAGTCATTAAAATACATATTCTTTTTTTATTTTATCTGTTTTTTCGTTTTTTAACACTTTAAAATCCCGAATTTTATTTAGTGTTTTTATCAACTTTTTTCTCAACTCTTTAAAAAAAACATCGAATGTCTTTAGAAATTTAAGTGTACATTTTTTTCAAGCCAAGAGTTCATTCTTTTCACTACAATTTCATTTTTCGAAATAAAAGCATTTTTTTGGAGTTATTCCATATGAAGGGGAAAATTTAGTGAGCCGATTTTTTTGCTCCCAAGTGTATATTCGGGCTTTGCATTTTATTTACACAGAGGTGATCTAGCAGAATGATTATTAAGTTAGTGCTGTTTAAATTAGTATAGAAATATTTTATAAAGATAAAATCATTTCATAATACATATTTAATTTCTTTTACAAAAAATTATTCAATTGTTAATTTCATTTACTATAATACTATTATTATATGTAGTTCTATGTGAATTTCAAAGAATTTTCTCGAAATATGTGAATTCAATTTCATTCCTATCAATATTTAAATTCCATTGTTCTAATATCTTTTATTTTTTGCAGGTGATTGATGGTTGTGCATTTCGTGTATATGGTCATTGGGTGAAAAAAGGAGAAGGTCAAAATCGTGCTGCGCTTTTTGAAAATACTCCTAAAACAGAACTTAGACAACTTTATGTAACTAATTTAACACGTTAATCTTTTTTTCAATAATGACTGTCTTGTAAATACTCAAATCTATATTAAATATTTGTTGATGGTTTTAAAGGGTGTAGTTTAATCCATCCTCGGTTTTAATATAAATTTTAATTCTTCTAAGTACCTACACAATGTTTTAGACCCATGTTTTTTTAGAGTGGAATTCAATTTCTATTATATCAAAATTTGAAAATGATTCTGAAAAAATCGGCTAAAATGTCTTGTAGTTGAGGAAAATTAATTTTTTTATCAAATTAATAATCAGTTAACGAAAAATCTGTGCTTAATAAATTTACTTATATATTTGAAAAGTAATAAAGTAAACATTTATTTGTATTTCTAAAAAAGTTAACACTGTCTTATTTCCTATACTTACTGTGCCTTGATCAAACTTACGATTTATTTTTGAATTATAACAAACCTATTTGGTAAATGAATAGCTAGGAATAATTTTTACAATATTTTTCTGGATAATTTTTTAACATATAATTATTTACATTTTTACTTGATGTTATTCATATTATCTATTTCCTCTGATTTTAAATAGTAATTAATCAATTAGACATGTCAGTGAGTGAGCAAAAATAATTTATAAAATTAGTTACTTAAGTGTTGTTAAAATAAAAAAAATAAAAAAATTGTAATTTTTTATAATTCATAGTACCTAATATCAACAAAAAGAAACATTTCTGCATAATTAAAGATTTTAACTCAATAAAATTCTTTCGAAGGAGGGAGATGAGAAAACAAATCAAAAGTAAAAATATTTTCCATATTGAAAAGAAAATAATAAAGTCCAGAATTATTTAATTAATTAATTGTTAATGTATTTTTAATAGAATAATAATATGAAAATGATAGTTGTTCTTATATATCTTTATTTGTTATTATTATCTAGTATTTCTTAATTTCAAATTAAATAGAAGGAATGAAACCATATAAATTAGAAAAAAATGGATTAAAGATGGGATTATTAAAGGTTTCTCTGTTACTAAAGGATCTCAATTTACAAAGATTTTTTAAAAACATTAATTTTATCTAAGTTTATATGGTGCAAAGCTGTTAACTACAAGCTTGCCAGCAGAAGAGAAATAACATTCGTACAAGAAGGGCGTCTGTCTGAATGACCACATAAATACCTATTTTGTTTATTGGACCTCCGAGGAGCGGGCCGCCTCTTACAAAAATAAAAGATAGATTCATAAATTTATTTACAACCAACTTCACACTTTCAGCTTCAGAACAAATAAATTCAGATTCAGAGCGGGTGGTTGAGAGAGTCAGGATTAATCCAGACCCACATT
This sequence comes from Forficula auricularia, assembly GCA_024734495.1. Lineage (NCBI taxonomy): Eukaryota > Metazoa > Arthropoda > Insecta > Dermaptera > Forficulidae > Forficula > Forficula auricularia. The sequence continues at coordinate 26,209,117 of JALMQS010000153.1, forward strand.
TTTTTTTTTTTTTAGTAAGTATTTACAATAAAATAATTATACGCCACCCGCTCTATATGTTCTTCTGCTGAAAGTGTAATTGTTTTTTCCCCATAAGATAAGAGTGCAATCTTAGTGGTCGTCGAGTATTTTACTTCCTAACTGAAAACTGGTTGGTTATATGGAAGGATTTGAAGTTAGTTAGTGAAAGATAAAAGAAATTTTAAAACAAGACAATATATTTTTATTTAATCCTAGGTAAGTTTAAATAATAACATTGCATTTATAAATAGATTATTCTTTTTTATAAATATTTATGTATTAATCTATTTGGAATTACTTAAATAAGTAAGTAAATCTGTCAATCCAGCAAATTCCGTGCGTCCCTGGGGAGGATCATTTTTGGGAATTTTCGGTAAAGCTTTCCCAATCTTTTCTCTAAATTCTTTCATCTACAAATTAAAGAAATTCTTGGTGAAATTAACATTGCGGGAGAAATTTCAAATTAAAACAATGACCGCACTATCTTACATCTTAGCATATAGAAAAATATTTTTTTATAGGATGATTTATAATATTCTATAATAATTAACTATTTTACCCATATAGAAAATTCTTATAAAGAATAATGATGAAACAAAAATTTTAATGAAGATTCGTAGAAGCCCAGTTTAATTCACCAACACCTGAATCGGATAGTGTTATATATTTTCTTATGATATCTAACCGACATTTCTTATACCGGGCGTTGTCAAAACAAGCGTATATTTAAGGAGAGGGTCATGACCCCCCCCCCCCCCCCAAAATGAAATATAAATTTTGGGGCAAGATTTCATACTAAATTCTTTGTTTGTAGAGATATTTAGTATAGTAATTTTTTCAATTTGTTTTTACTTTTAAGCCTTAAAGATTTTTTCTAACTCTTAATCGGTGTAAGTTTTCAAGTAATTAAATTAAAATAATAATAAAATAAATTTAAAAAATTAGTAACTTTGATCAAATTAAAAATGGGTTGATAGGATTATAGTTATTTCTATATCCAAATATTAAAATCATATTACAAAACAATTCCTGATAATGTAGCAATCATTTTCTACTCGCTAGCTCCTTGGCTTTGTGTAAATACAGACGAAGAGCGCATCAGTGATCTCATTTTGAGATATTGACATCAATGTCTATAACATTATTACAACATTTAGAAAAACAAAGCAAGGAAGTCTAAGGGCCGGTTGTTTGTCGCAAAGTAAAAAGCATTTACTTTGCGACATACAACCGGCCCTTAGTCCTACTTTTCGAGTTATATATTTTTTTCTTCGGATTTATATCATTTTTTTTTCTTAGATACAATTCATAATTGTTGAGTTTCTTAACAGCCACAACGACACACCTGTTTCCCAAATTTTAATTCTGGACCCTCCCTATCCATCCGATACATAATTAATTAACATGTGAAACTACATTTATTCAAATCCCTGCTTCTCTTAATTTTTTTAGATCAAAAATATTTAGAGTCAAAGATTAATCAAAATTAAAAGAATAAATACATTAGATACTGATTTATTTCTATTAAAAGAGCGAAAATGTAAAAGTAAAAAAATAATAGTTTTTAGGGTATAACAGAATCTTATTGGTGTCGATACAATTTCTGTCTGTAAGCATTGAAGTTCATGAATTAAATAAGATTTAAACTTTAAATTTACAAGTTATTTATTATATTAGACAATAAAAAAATAGTTTTAAAAGTTGTTATTCGAGAGAGGGTGCGAGCAGTGGCTGGTCTAACGGTGGGCGGTCCATGAACCCGGATGGGCCCTCAAAATCCCAATTAAGTACTATTGTTTTTATTAAATGGCTGTTAAATTAAAAACTTAAAATGTAATTAGAATGAAGGATGTAATTAAACATTTGCTTATTTCCAGTAATTTTGTTTTAATTAACTAATTATTAGTTCCAAATATATTGAGGGGTTGCCGTAACTACATATATTCATCAGTTTTTATTTGTGCGAACTGATGAAGTTGGCACATTGGTGAACTAGTGGTAGGTATCCACTGATGAAGAGGTGCTGCAGGCCCTCGAAATATTTGGATCTTTTAATCATTTAATTAAAATACAATGACTGGAAATAAGCAAATTCTTAATTACATTCTTCATTCTAATTAAAAATATCCAGGACGCATTGAGCCAGATAAAAGTACATGCATTCATTATGTATGAGCATTGTTTTGGATCTTATATTAAATAGTAAGATTAAAGTAATTTATGGAGACGGACTGATAAGTTAATTGACTGGATATTGATGAGGCAGTCCAAAATTCAAAAAATGAAGATAATTTAAAGTATCTTTTTATTAATAAAGTGACGTTTCGGAGGCTTATTCCTCCTTCTTCAGGGTTTTGAAAGGTCAATGAAGGAAATCCAATGTGACAGTCCCCTCTGATTCCTCTCCTAGTGACAGTAACAATAATTTGTTACACCCTGAAGAAGGAGGGAATAAGCCTTCGAAACGTCCGTTTATGAATAAAAAGATAGTTTAAATTATCTTCTTTTTTGAATTTTGAACTTCCTCATCAATATTCACTCAACTTATAAATAGTATTGGTAAATTTATTAGATAAATATAGAGATCCCTTTAGTTCTAAGGCCCAGGGCCCTACAGTAGGGGGGGGGGCTGCCCCTTTACCAAGATGGTAGTTACGACCATGTTGAGTCAGAGGGCGGCCAGCAAACTTAGTTTATTTTTGCTATGAGGTAGTTACGTCCCTGACTGGCTGATCTATAAAAACGCATTTAATATATACAATTAAAAGACGTTCTTGCACTTTTAGTTTAGCTTGAAAAATTATTGATTTTAATTTAATTTTTGTTTCTTACATTTTTGTTCCAAAAATATTATTTTTTCATTTTATTTATTGTCCATTTATGGTCACAACTGCAGAATGGATCCTCTCTCAACCCTTATTCTTAAGCAAGTTATTTGAGTAGATATTCTTCGGAATAATTTTATTTTCTAAACCAAGGCTCATTTGGGCATTTTTTACTAATATTGTTTATGTGGCTTTTCAAGTTTAGTTTCATAACCAACACGAGGCCTAAGAATTTGATTTCTTTTGATGTTGAAATATTTACATTATTTGATGTTATAGATGTTGGAAAGAGCATTTTATTTTCTGATAAAAAACATTGCCTTTGTTTTGTTTGTTTCCAAATCTAGTCCGTGATCGTCAGCCACAAAGAAATGGTTTTAAACATAGCAGCAAATTTTCTATTATTTAAAATAATTAGAAAAGCAGGAATTTGTACAAATGACATTTTAAATCATTGTATTGATGGGATAGTTTAAAACCGGTGTATTTAATAATAAAACTTACATTTGAAGCCCCTGATAGTTTCCATAAGCCATAGGCTAATGAAGTGGTGCCAATAACAGCGTAAAGGGTGCCCCAGCCCAAGGCTCTCAATGCGAGCGAAGCTCCTGTTTCCATTTTACTCAATTCTTTAGATCCAATTAACCCTTTATTAAATGAGACAGGGTCAAACTTTTTGGCACTAGCTAAAGTTGTACTAAATCCGGCTATTGCACCAATACAAGTTACAGATGTTAAAAATATTCCAGCTGAAAAATATTAAAATATATTATTAGGGGAAAAAACAATAAGTATTAAAGATTTTACCCTTGATTTTAAATTTACGTTCCTCTAAGGATTTCAGCTCATCAGAAGTTATATCATTTGAATTCATCTTCTTAATAGAATTTTCCTGAATATCTTTATCGTCCATTATAATATTTTCATATTACAATTTTATCATTTTTCTTGCACAAAAATATATATCTCCATATTTCTTATTCAAAATATTATTTAAATTTGACAATTGTGCACAATACTTACAGTCTCTGCCAGAGGCAGCACTCTCGTTTCGAAACCAGGTGTCTGCAATGAAAGGCCCGCTTCATTTAAAGAAAAATTCACAATCCGTGGATCCTTATTTTGGGTATTTTCAAATTTTTACGATGACAGAGGCTCATCATCATAATTGAGTATACAGTCCTAAGACTGGTTTGACGCAACCACCCGTCTCCACTCGGCTCTGTCCCCCGCCAGCTGTTTGACCTCTCTAAATGTCTCGCATCCCATAGGTATCCCAATTATTTGGTTGAAATATTCTAATCTGGGCCTTCCCCTTCCCCTTTTCTTTCCCCCTTCCCTCCTCCAAGATATCCCTAAGCAGTCCCCCATGTCTCAGTGTGTGCCCCATCATCTGACCTCTTTTCTTCAGACTCTTCCACAAGGTTCTACTTTCTCCGATTCTTCCAAGAACTTCTTCATTTGTAATTCTATCCGTCCATTTGATATTCATCATTCTTCTGTAGCACCACATTTCGAAAGCCTCTAATCTCTTTCTCTCCGCTTCTCTAATTGTCCAGGTTTCACACCCGTACATGGCTATGCTCCATACATATGTCTTCAATAGCATCTTCCTGTTTTCTAAGCTGATTGAGGAGGAGCATAGTAGTTTTTGTTTTGAATTAAACCCCATTTTTGTTTGGGCAATTCTTGATTTAATTTCGTTTTCGCTCCTCCCATCCCATGTTATTTTACTTCCTAGGTAGCGGAATTCCTTAACTCCTTCTAGGTTTTCTTGGTTAATTTTGATGCATTCCTGTCTCTTTTGTTCTTTTTTTGTACATACTAGGACCTTGTTTATTTTCATTTTGATTTCTTCTATTAGGATTTGGCTAATTCCATTCAGAGCGTCCTCTAATTCTTTTTTATTGCTTCCTAGAAGGTCAATGTCATCGGCAAATCTTAACATAGCGATGTTTTGACCTTGGATTTCGATACCTGTATCAATTTTGTCTTTGAATTCTTTTATCGCTTCTTCTATGTATAAGTTGAAAATCATGGGTGACAGCACACATCCTTATTGTCTTACATCTCATACCTATGGTTCGAAATAAATAAAAAAAATATATCACCCAAATTTCAAGTCTCTATCTCAATTTTACACCTGTGCCGCACAGTTTCTCATCTAAATACATGGGATTTTCGGCTTTGAATGATCAATTTTTTATTCCGGCCAAAGTAATGGTTCAAAAAATATAACAAAATTTACAGATTTTTAGCTATTATAATTTTGGAGTCTATAACCATTGGCGTAGTTAAGGAATTTTCCTAAGGAAGGCAGTCGCAGTAGCAGTGCCAGGGTTGAGCGAGGTGTGGCGACCGCCCAACCCAAATTGTTCTCGTCCAACCATCCATCCAACCTGTTAAATTGAGCATTTGAGCGAAAAAATATTGAAAAACGTTGATAAAATTAAAAAAGGGTAAATCGCTTTCAATATTATAGAGCCTATACAATAATAATAGTTATACATTATAAAATAAAATCTAAATTATACAAAAATCTGAATTACCCATAATAATTCACATTTTTGATGCCCACCATCCAAATGTTTATGCCGGGTACCGTCCATTTTTGCGTAAAACTTTGCAGAGTCCGCTGACTGAGAACAATTGCCTTCTCTCCTCGACAGACGTAACTAGCTGCGGCGAGACCGCTTGGGACCTATATCCTCATTGCCTTAAACTCGCAAATTCTCGGTGCCTATTAGCCCAGTAAATAGAGGATCCAAAAAGTGGTTCAGCTTACATTAATTGCTAGAAAATATTTTTTTTCTAGTATCTTTTAGTATAATGTGGGTATGCCAAATCTAGGCTTGCAACCTCGAAAGTATGGGCGACAACTTTTGGTGGCCGAAAAACCTCGATATTTTCGGACTTTTTCCAGTGATCCCGGGAGCTGTTTTTTGGATCCGCATTAAAAATCGAACTACAGGACCAATTTCGCATTTTTTTTTCTAATCGACGCTAAAATTGGTCCTCTTTAATTTACTATAGAACGGTTATTTACAAAATATGAACTGTTTTCGAGTTATAAGCGAAAAACTGGAAAAAGTCCGAAAATTTCGAGATTTTTCGGCCGCCCAAAGTTGTCCCTTGACTTTCGAGGTTGCAAACTTAGATTTCTCATACCCACACCATACCAAACGATCCTAAAAAATCTTTTCCCGCAATTAATGTAAGCTAAAACCCCCCTATTTATTGGATTATATGGAAGATAATTTTTTTGAATTTTTTCAATCTGTAGTTTTCATAATTTTTTAAGCATAAAATTAATCTCATAGCATAAATAGTTATTGAGATATTGACTCTATTTTTCTAGGGGGTGGGGGAAGGAGTTTTCTAGGAGGAGAAATGTCCCCTCTGCACCCCCTCCCCTTAACTACGCGCATGTCTATAACTATAGCAATATTTTATCTAGCTGTAATTCCAAAATTATAATAGATAAAAATCTGTAAAAACTCTGAAGGATAGCTACTACCATAAAGAAGATATTATAAGGAAGTCGGTGCCAAACATATACATTTTACGCACTCGACGGATGGTACTTAGTACGTTTGACGGGTAATGAAGACAACATCGCGTAAGCTCGCTTATATAGATTGTTTAGCACCGACTTCAAAAAGTGATTTCATGTAAAAATTTCGTCGTTTAGTTGTAACTAAATTAGATAATTATTTTATACCGTTTAGTACATTTTATTTTATTTTTGAGTTGTATTATTTTATTTGTTGCAATTAATTTTTTTGAAGTCGGTTTTATTTTTTTAATTACCTATTATAGTCAAAATATGGAAATATTTTTTTAATATTGTATTTATTCATTTTATCTAAAAATTATCAAGTTTCCGATTTTTTGATGTTGAGAGTATATATACAAGAATTGCTCATTGAATATAATAAGAAAGATAAGTTAGTGGAATTGAGTGGAAGCCTGTTTTCCCCTATATTTGGGCATTCAGTTCAGATGCCTAGCATTTCAGGTTGCATAATTTGCAGGGGTTCCCATGAATCCGCTCTTGTCAGCAGTTGGCTTCAGATCGTCACTTGCCTGGCTGCTTCTTCCTTCTTTCTTCTCTAGTCTTTTTACGTTATCTGCGATTTTAATATAGAAAATATTCCAAAAATGAACTTGAACTTAATTTTAATCACAACTTGAATTGGCTCCGAAGATTCTTAATGTTATTTTTATTTATGAGAGTGAACGCAATAGCTATATTTCTTCGAAATCTACCTAACAACTTGTTGAAGGAGACAATAAAAGAGTGTGTCTTCTACTGGAATTATAAATTTTATTTATTTATAACGAGACTATAGTTTCGTTATAAATAAATAAAATTTATAATTCCAGCAGAAGACACACTCTTTTATTGTCTCCTTCAATATATAAAAATTCTGCTACTCTCGGCAAAAACTTTCAATTTAACAACTTGTTAATCGCACACCTGTGTAATTGTTAAATTAATAATATAAATGTTCCTTTATCAAATTCAATTGAGATAGGGTTTTACATTAGAACCGAGAATCTTTAATTCCTTATAGAATTTTTGAGTCTTTTTTTCTATTTTCTTTTTAGGGGCTCGTAAAATCGAATCAATTGAGAAGGACGAGCCAAGTTAATATCCACCCTGAGGGGTGAACCGCGATTGGAATTAGGTGTACATGGATTTTGAATTAAGTGGAATTATTTTGGAATTCATTAGATAATACCCCTTCATCTATTGTCTCCTACTTGGAAATGAAAGTGGAAGTGGAAGTAGGTGTACACGATATTAGGTCGCGGTTCACCCATCGATCTACACCTACCCCTGAACATGCATAATAGATCCTTCAACTGTTTCTGCCTCCCTACCCTTATTTCTATCTCTGTCTCTCTCTTTTTCTGGTTCTTTAGGAATTCGATTTGCATAGCAGTAGCGCTGTTTACTCAATAATGAACTTTTCTTTACGCCTTGTAAAAGATATTTAAAAAGAAAAAAAAGACGAAAAGAGGATCTCTATTTATAGCATCCAAGAAAAATTAATGAAGTTAGTTAAAAAATAAAAACATTTTTTTTTTAAGTTGACCAATGGATTTTTGGCGTCTTTTGGCCTCTGGGGACTACAATTTCCGGTTTTTTGTCCTAAATCCGATTTCTATCTATTAAGGACATCGATTTCTTCCACCTAGAAGTTACAAAATTAAATTAACTTTTTTCATCTCTGAGATACAAGCTCTCAAAGAGTCAGCACCCAGACAGGGCATCGCAATACTTTAAATTACTGTATTCTATAGAATATAAATGTGAATATAATATGTTTAGTTATCGAGTATTAAATAGGAATCGATGGCTATTTTCGATTTTAAAATAATTGATATTTTCAATAAATTTCAGAAAAGCTCTGTATTATTCTAATTTTTATTAATAACTTTTAGGGACACACTGTAATTTTTATTGTAAATATATATTTGAAACACCCTGTTCAATCATAATTTACTGTGAAATAAATGTATAATGATAATTTTTATTTGTAAATAAATTAATAATAAATAAACTCTTATTTAAATAAATGATTGAACCACCATTTATAATGATTAATTTTATTGTAAATAAATTTTTGAACTACCATGTATAACATAATTTTATTGTAAATAAACTTTTGGATCACCTAGTATAATCATATTTTTTTGGGCCAGCCCCTATAAAGTTAATTTAATATGTGATTAATTAAACAAGCTGTTCGGGCAAGAGAAAGTATGTTTTAAAAAACTAAAAAGTAACAATATTAAGATTAAATTTACCTTTGGTTGACAAGAAGACCTGCCAGCCACCGAGAATTTCAAAGTGAAGAAACCAGCTATTTGATAAGATACCCACCAGTGCGAAATTCCCTTGAATTTCGTTAAATATTTTTCAAGTGATTTTCAAATAAACATTTATATTTAAATTTTCAGTAACAAAATAAAATAATAATAATAAAAATATTCATATCCCCTTACAGTTCTTATTTGCATTATTTTTTATTATTTCTATTTAACTCCTGAACAGAACAATCAACTCTCTTTAAGTTAATCGTCAGTCCCCATAAAAAAATCAAAGTAGAAAAAATTACAAAATCATTAAAAATTACATATTCTCAAATCCAATCTCATAAATATATAAAAAATAAATTCTAAACCTCCCCCTCACCTGAGCAACTCTATTCTATCACGATTTGTTCATAAAAAATTGCTATCAATAAAGTCAATATATATATATATATAAAATATTACTTATATAAAGATAATGTAATCTGTGATAATACTATCGAAGTTAATATGAAAATATCAAAAATAAATCATAAAATATTATAATTCATGTTAAAATTAACGTAAAATGACAAATGAAAAGAAATGATAACTTCTGGCATAAAAGATGCATCGGCAACAACCCTTATAAATTCAAATTAGGGTGAAGCGTTAAGATTGGAGTCGAAGGAAGTTAAAGGTACATTTAAGATAAACGTGATTTTATTAATATAAAATCTTATTTACAGTCTTAGATGATGGTAACAAATGGTAACAACGAACAAGAAGCGTGTTCTTGAGGGTCAAAAAATACATATTACATCAATTAATTGAATTACAAATAACCATTATGATGTTCAATACCTTAGGTTGTTATTATTGTCTCTTAAATAAAAATATTTAATATTATTAATTCTAAAAAATATATAATACAAGTCGAAAATAATCATTCATATAATTACTATCGTTTCTTTGTTTTTTTGTTAATAAACAACATCCCTAAGATAATTGATTTGAATTATTTATAAAATATATTTATTTCTATTTGTATATTACAATGTATAATGGCATTGAATTAGAATTTATAATCACAGATATATTTACAATAGTTTATAAGTAAGTAGTAGTAAGTAGAGTATAGATTAAGAAAATATTATCAAAAGTTTTTATAAAAAGATTTAGATGAAATAATATTTATTAAATCAATAATATTCCATCAAAATTTATATCTCTTAATTCTTTAATCATATCAGCGGTGAAAAGGAAATGGAAGCGACAATAAAAGAAACATTAAATGAACTTTCATTTAAATGTTTATAATATTTTTAAAGGGGCTCACGCATATTAGCATTAGCCAAGATCACAATAAAAAAAATAGGTAAATAGATTTTCTAGTCACAAATAATTCCTATTTGTATTTCTAGTACAGTAGAATAGCGGTGCTTGATTATCTCCTTTAAATTATACCACTTCAAAATAAAATTAATGTACGTATTTTCTAAATAATAATGGATTCTAAGGAGTGGCTCCTCAGGGTAAGGAAACCACTATTTCCGAATAAAAAAGCTTTAATCCAATGTTTTAACTTTTTTGTAATCAACGTTCCATTCTCTTTCTTCTTCAGGGTTCAAAAGGGTATAATGTATGCTTTTTTTCATTGAACATTATTAAAATTGAATCTGAAGAATTAAGGAAAAACTTACGAAACGTTTTATTTTAATATATTTCCTTTTTGTGAAACTTAACCTAGAAAATTCTCCTCATAAGTTAATTACGAAACGTTGGTTAAAAAAAGATTAAAACGACATTCAATTAAAGTCTTTTGGAAATAGTGGTTCAATTACTCTCAGGTATCACTCTAAGAATACAGTTTTAGTTTCCAGCCCGGCTCTAAGAAAATACTTTTATAATATTTTTAAGTAATGTTTCTAAAGTGAAATTTAAAAAAAAAAAAAAAATGTTCAAATTTAATTTAGACATAGGTACAAACTGTTACTCAGACCTTATCTGAGCGATACACGAGGGATGAACCGCGACCTAATATCGTGTACACCTACTTCCACTTTCACTTTCATTTCCAAGTAGAAGGATCATTCCAAAATAATTCCAAAGACGTGTACACCTAATTCCAATCGCGGTTCACCTCTCGGCGATATATGACTTATTCTTTCTTGAATGACTACAGTGCGCTTAGAGATATCTATTTTCGATTGAGAGATACGTGACTTAATTTAAGCTGGAGGCTCGCGTAAAGAAATGAAAATGTAATTTATAGGTCCTCCCAGTTTCAACCTTCTTTCTAACTCCTATATATTTTAAGAGACATCATATTTATTTGGTGTAGTTTTAATTTACCAAATAAATCACCAGCTTTGCATTTTGTAAATAACTACATCATCATTGAACGGAACTTTGAAAATTCCAACGAATTTTATAAATAGAAATTTTTTTTAGATGCCTTCTCTCACTTATTAATAATTTTTTAATTTCTTTTAAAAAGGGGGATTATAAATAAATTTACTAGTGAGTTATAGTAGTTTGTTTTAAGATATTAAGGTTCGTTTACGTTAGAGCTGTGATAAAAAATAAGAGCGATGTTTAATATTAAAGCAACTGGAAGAGCTTTTTAGCAAAGACTAGTTAGATAATCAAGATATTAATTTTCTTAGTTCTTTCACTTCGATTGGTGAAATTTAAATCAAGCCCCTCTCGTGGGACAAGAAATTCAAAACCAACATATTTTTAAAATCAAACGTTTCTACCTTCATTCTAATATATTGCACAAATTTTGTTACCCTTAAATAAATAGGATGCTTAGAAAATGTTCACACTTTTACAACTATAGGTTTTCACAAGTCGAAAAATTATTTCAGGATCATTCATTTTATAAAATTTTCTTTCGATTTCATAGAATATATTATGAGGTCGAACTAAATAATTTATCACTGCTTCAACTTAAAAGAAAGACATTTTGCGATTATATTTTTTTTGATCGTAGCTGATATCGTTTATCCTAGCTCCACCGTAAATCCAAACTTAGGAATACATTGATTCTAATTTAAATTAAGAAAATATATAGTTGTATTTATTTGTTAATAATAATTTTCAAACACAAATCAACTCTAACAAGATTTATTCTTGTTGAAGGAGACAATAAAAGAGTGTCTTCTGCTGGAATTATAAATTTTATTTATAACGAGACTACAGTTTCGAGGGTTTTGCCCTCTTCATCAGTCTATTACAATTGATTCACTTAATTAATTCGGCCTATATAGGAAAAACAGAACGAAATTTAAACACACGCATTTCGGAACACAAAAGAATTTTTAAAGGGGGTTCAGGCCATAGTGCAATTACAGATCATTTAATCTCCGAGAAACATTGTTTTCCAGATGAATCAAATATTAAATTAATTAGATCAGAATTAGATCCCCTAAAAATTAGTATTTTCGAATCGTTAAAAATTTTAAAATCATATAATAATTAACCAAAAAAATTCTTAAATCTAAAAATATAAATTCCCGAAAGCCTTATTTTAAAAATAGCCGCGCAAATAAAAACCTCATTAACGCCACCTACAGCCAAAAAATAAGACAAGTATAAATGGCAATTCTTAACTTGGCCACATGAAAAACTTTAACCTTCCATTCATAAATTAATTCCTGTGAATCAATTGTAATAGAGTGATGAAGAGGGCAAAGCCCCTCGAAACTACAGTCTCGTTATAAATAAATAAAATTTATAATTCCAGCAGAAGACACACTCTTTTATTTGGCAAAAAAACTTTCAATTTAAAATTTATTCTTTCGGTTTATAAATCAACGTTTATATTCGTGATTCGGAATTAGAAAAGAAAAATTGAAAAATTCTAATAAAATTTTTTTAAATATAATTCTACTATATATATAACCAATGTATCCCTCTGTTATTTTTATGAGTTCATAAACCGCGAATTATTATTATAGGTACTCTCTTTCTTTCTAGGAAATATTTTCTAGTAGAACTTCTTTCTTATATGAATAATTAATACTCCGAATTAATACAATAGATATAGAGGGAGTATATTAAAATAAATATCATCAAGTCACACACTCTCTCTCTCTCTCTTTCTTCCATTCCTATCTACAATTATGACTATTACAACATTAATTTAAATATGAACAAAAGAAAAAAATGACTTTTGAAAAAATATAACAATTATTTGAGAATTCTCAATAAAGAATTTTATAAATATTGTGCTTTATTTAGTTTTTGGTTTCACGATTTTTTTTTACTAGAATAAAGAAGTATAATATTGAAGCACAAAGAGGCAGAATTTTCTGTCTTGGCACAATATTTATAAAAAAATAACAACACCGCAAAAGAATACCATTAAATATAACTCTATGTTTCTATAGATATTTTATTAAATATAATTTTTTTCAGAGAGGGGTGGAACTAAACATATTTATGTTTTAATAAACACAAAAACGTAGTTAAGCAGCAGAGTAAAGTCGCTAAATTACTAGGGGCCAGTTGTATATCGGTTGGTAAACTATTTTTAAACGTTGGCAAAGGCTAAATGGCTGGGATGGCCAATCAGATGAAAGTTCCTGTCATCTGATTGGCAGGCACTTTCATTCGATTTTGATTGGCCATCCCAGCCATTTACCCTTTGCCAACGTTTAAAAAGAGTTTAACAACACACATACAACTGGCCCTAAGTAATCAATGATAAAACTTTATTCCTGTGGCTTACGAAACTTAGGCCCGGTTGTATATCGCAAAGTAAATGCTTTTTACCACTAACACAGGGTAGATGGTAAATGGAGGGACTGGGATGGCCAATCAGATGCCAGGCACTGAAAGTGACTATCATCTGATTGGCCATTCCAGTGGCTCCATTTACCATCTACCGTTTGTTAGTGGTAAAAAGCATTTACTTTGCGACATATAACCGGTCCTTAGAAAAGAAGCTGGATCATTTAAAAAATGCAATAATTTCATAAAGTGTGTGACTGAAAATGGTTAAATGAATAATGACATGAGTCAAACAGAATTCATAATAAATAAATAAATAATACCAAATCTAGGGGGTAGTTAATGCCCCGTTTGGTCCCCTCCCATGAACTCATGTTAATAGGATTTTTGATTTGTAAGATCAGAGTCTCTTTTTTGATGAAGAATGAAATTTTTATCATATGTATATTAGGGTGCTCCTTATTTTGGATATTTTCGAATATTTACGCGGACAGGGGCTCATATGGTTCTAAATAAATTTAAAAAAAATATCCTCCAAGTTTCAAGTCTCTATCTCAATTTTAACCCAGTGGTACAGAGCGATTAAGTTTCCCATCTAAATAACATAGGGGTTTTTGGCATTGAACGATCAATTTTTTATTCCGGCCAAAGTCATGGTTCAAAAAATTTGAAACTCTGTAGACTCATAGATGATAACATTATAAAAGTAGCTATCCCTCAGAATTTATACAGATTTTTAGCTATTATAATTTTGGAGTCTATAACTTACTAATAAAGATATAGCAGTATTTTATCTAGATGTAACTCAAAAATTGTAATTGCTAAAAATCTGTAAAAATTCTGAATCTACTATTATAAGAATAAAGTTTACAGAGTTTCAAATTTTTTAACCATTACTTTGTGCGGAATAAAAAATTGATCGTACAATGCCAAAAACCCCTAGATGGGGAATTTAATCGCTGTGTAGCACTAGGTTAAAATTGAGATAGAGACTTGAAACTTTGGGAATATTTTTTTATTTATTTAGAACCGTATGAGCCCCTGTCCGCGTAAATATTCGAAAATACCCAAAATAAGGAGTATAATAAATTAATAAAATACTTCAGAAGAAAAGAGGTTCATTTAATAGAATTCTTCTATGGTAGACCTTCGAAACGTTTTAGCCTATAAAGGAGAGATCGTGTAGTTTGAAGGGTGCGAAAGCGGAGGAAGAATGTCGTTGACGATTTCTGGGTGGCGGTGGTAGAAGATCGACCGGAGGAAGAGATCGGCCGCGGGTATTCGAAGATCCCACTACGAGTCCTCCACATTGCGCCATACAAATATCATCGCGCAGAATAGCTTCTCTGCTTGCCTCTCGCAGCAACTGTGTGCAGTCGGTGACTCGCAAAGACGCGCATTGTGCGCCTTCCACTGTACAGATGCAGCTGGTACAAGGCGATGGAAGTCCGCTGCCGCCCACTTGGACGTGACGTCCTCCGATCTGACATCCGTGCGAGGATTCACGCCAGGCTGAGAGGTCGATGCTTGGTAGAGAATGACACGATAATCGCGGGTTTCTGTTAGGAACAAACACAAGTTTTTTAATTCTGTCACCTTCATCGAGCACCCAGTCCTAAGTCGGGTTTGACGCAACCATCAGCCTCCACTCAACTCTATCCGGAGCCAACTCTTTCACATCTCTAAAAGTCCCACCCATATATGGGTCATTCTTTTACAAACCCTACAGATTTGAACAAAAATTGACCAACCCATTTTTGATTTGTCTGAAAAAATTTTTACGGATTCTATATCGAAACAAAAAGGAATAATGTTCGAGGATTTTTTTGGAAAATAGAGGGGGTCGGAAATTAGAGATTTTCATGATTTGCCTTGGATACTCATTTTCAAAAATTCATAACTCGGGTTCTTTTTGAGCTAGAGAAATCTATTTTTTTATTTAAAGGTAAAAGAGTGAATTTTATGAAAAAAATGGTTCCAAAAAAATTTATGAAAAATTTTACATTGTTATAAACAATAGAAATGTTTAAATCGATTTTTAACAATCTTTCCCACCTCGTAGCACTTTTTCAGGCAAATCAAAAATGGGTCAGTCAGAAAGGTGCTCGGTTTGTAAAAGAATTACCCATATAGGCTTTTAACTTCTAATTCGGACTTTTCCATATGAAATTCAGAATTTTCCATATCAAATTCAGGATTCTAAAAATCAAGTGCAGACTTTTCTATATCAAATTCAAGATATTAAAAATAAAATTCAGACTTTTGCAAATCAAATTCAGAATTTATTAATAAACCGTTTGAAAAAATAGAAAAAAAGTTATAGTTAAGAAAAAGTTTTAATTTAATTTAACTCTCAGGAAAAGTTTTCAGGTAATAAGCTAAAATCTAGTGTATTCTAAGATATTTGCGTATCAGCTCATTAACTAAAATCTTTCAAGATTGGCATTTTGTACTCTCAAGAATTGTTTTTCAGGTAAAAAGCTATAATTTAATATGTAAAATATGTATGGTTTTATAGAAATTCGGAATTTGATTTGAAAAAGTCTGATTTTGATTTTTAAAATCCTTGAATTTGGTTTGAAATATTGTGAATTTGATTTTTAATATCCTGAATTTGGTATGGAAAAATCCGCACTTCATTTTTAAAATCCTGAATTTGATATGGAAAACTCCGCACTTCATTTTTAAAACCTATATTTCAAAATCTGGGGAAAATACTCAAATCTAGCTCTTTCCCCTTTGTTTCCCAGTACGTCCTAAAAATATATCTTTGCAATTCCCCGTATCTTAACGTGTTCTGTATCATTTGAGTTTTTCTCTTCTTCAGCTTCTTCCACT
Source organism: Forficula auricularia (assembly GCA_024734495.1). NCBI lineage: Eukaryota > Metazoa > Arthropoda > Insecta > Dermaptera > Forficulidae > Forficula > Forficula auricularia. Next base: position 26,225,343 of record JALMQS010000153.1, read on the forward strand.
AAAATTTTATCAACAACTTCTTCGTTTGTTATTCTATCCACCCATTTAATCTTTAACATTCGTTTGAAGGTCTTCATTCTCGTTATCTCTCTCTCTCTGTCCATTCGTTAAGCTTTAATATCGGTGCATTTCGATGCTCCATATACTTATGTCTTCTACAACAATTTCTTATTTTCTAAAGTAATAATTGGAGAAAATAATAATTTTAATTTGTCCGAGGTGTTTTTCTGTTGAATCGAATAGATTTGGGGAGTGTAAAAAAATCTTACCGGTATAAATAAGGACAGCCATAATATACAGTGAAACTTTGATTAACCGTGAGGTTCGGGACTGGAACAATACCAATTAATCGAATAGACGGATAACAGAAAACGTTAAACAACAACCCAGCCCATTTATTCCAGATGAACGAATGATAAAAATGCACGTTTACGAACTGTTAATACATGTATTTTATTTTACAAAAACAAAGAATACATATTACAATTTACAGTATAGGTTATACATATGTAAATATTGTTACATAAGTACATGAACTTACGCTCTAGACGTGCTACATATGTACATTGTATATATTCAAATTTTAAAATATTCTGTAATTTTCTTATGTTTTTTCCAAGATCGTGCGTTCAGCAGTAAAGCGAGGATGATTTTTCACTGGTTGACGGCCAATACATACTGACAGGTAAAAGAGTGACGGTTAATCGAAGTTTCACTGTATGTGTAATATGTAGTTTTTTGCTAGAGGTTTCCAATAATTAAATTCCTGTTTCAGGTTCCTGAAACCCATGATCCTGCCTCTCAAAGAGAAAGCGAAAGTGCTCGACGGGCAGTCTACTTGGCAGGCGGTGGGTCTGTGAGCAACACAGAATGGGGCATTCTCTCCTCTCTGAGCGTGTTTTTGCCGAAAAGACTTAGCCGGTTGATGTCGCAAGTAAATGCTTTTTACCACTAACACAGGGTAGATGGTAAATGGAGGATAGGATGGTCAATCAGATGACAGGCACTGAAAGTTCCTGTCATCTGATTGGCCATCCCTGTCCCTCCATTTACCATCTACCCTGTGTTAGTGGTAAAAAGCATTTACTTTGCGACATACAACCGGCCCTTAGTAATTTCTTCTCTTCTCTCTCTTTCTGGATGTCTTCGAAAAGTGGGACACATATCACAGGATATTTTCATAGAACGGTGGACATTTATACGATGCACAACATCCAGTCCAGTTCATTCACTGTTTACTATCTCCAAATGACCATAGTAGACCTGGACAGCTAGAGTGATATTTCATAAATCGCGATCACCATTTCTAAATATATCTGTTTATCAGTACATACAATCGTCGATCAGCACACCACGAGTCTTTCCTGGGGTGTCTGGAAAGTGTATGAATCAGCTTTGGGTTTAATTGACTTCAAATTCTAATAATATAAATCTATTTTTGTCTTTTTTAGATTTTATTTATTTTTTATTCAAAAAACGTATCAATTCATAGAGATGAGATACCTTTTATTATCATTAATCCAAAAACAAAAATAAAATAAAAATAATCAAATCTTTAGCTAATATTAATATTTCTTCACAATCGTCTTTTGAGTCTTTTATATACACACTGAATCACCATCCCATAAAAACCACCCACGAATACTTTTATTGTACGAGTTGATAAGATAAAAGTCTCTACCGTGTGAGTTGGGGTCTAGGTTTAACTAGGTAGCTTAAAGAAATGAAAATACTTTGGTTTTAAAGAATTGTAGAATCTAGGAATCAACATAAAATCATCTTCTTTTGGTTAATAAATAGAACAGAAGGGAAAATTCGGACTTTAATAATATCAATGTACTTACAAGAAACTGCTTGGCTGATCAAAGGCAGATCTTTGCATGTCGGTACCATGGTCCATATTTTGGCAGAGTAATTTAGCAAGAGTAATTTTGCGAATTTCAGCCAACTGCCTTTCAGTAAATCGAAGGGCTGCATCATCTGTTTCATACCTAGAAATAAAAATCTCTTATCTTTATCTAAGTATTATATTTATTTATTTATTCGTTTTTTGACTCTATCCGAGGCTTTACGTTTTATTCTTTTTCTGGGAAAATTAATAATGTATAAATAAATTAAACCTTTAAACTAAGTTGTAAAAATATATTAATACATTACTAAAATACTATATTTTTCAAAATATTATTATATTATAATTAAAACAAACTTACCAAAAACGATCACATTTACGTAATTGGCGGAATTGAAGACCTATAATACAGGCAAAAGTGGGACCGACGAGACCACCTTGGAGAGGTCTCTCGGACATACCACCTGGGAAAAGATCGATATCTTCCACTGAAGCGTAGATGCGACGCAGCCGAGCAATCACCTTTAGAAATTAGAAGAAAAAAATATTTAATTTAATAATTATTAACTATGAAAATTTATATGTGGTAATAAATAATAAAATAACCTCATATAAATGTATAAAATGAAGCTACCGCGTAAGACGCAATAGCAGTCATAAATAATCAAAGCCAAAAATTAGACATGGACTTAGAAATAGGTATAAGAAAGAGGAAATATTTATTATTTTTTTATTCGCAATTTTCCCTTCAAGATAAAATATTATATATAGTCAAAGAAACGAAATTTTGTGACCAAAATATAATCGCTTTTATTGAAAAATCAACTGGTGTGAGCACCACTCGACTTTCACAATAGTTTCTCCCTTATTTGAAATTATGGGGGTACTTCAACTAGCCTCAAGATAGCTTTAGTTTCAAATCTGTGAGGTTCTGTGACTCATCATATCCGAGATAATGACATTATTATTATAAAAGATATTAATTTGCCGATGGTAGTAGATTCAAATTTACTAGAAATCATAGTTGGTGTCATCTATTCAATCCGATGGAATGGAATATTTTACGCGTGTACATGTCAGAGAGGTTCGCATCCTGCAGGTGAGCCAGGTGGCCCGGATTGCTGTTACTGGCACTCGGGTTCGATTCCCGAGGGGGTGAAAAACAACCCCTCTGACATATAATTAAAAATATTCCATTCCATCGGATTGAATAGATGACACCAACTTATGATTTCTTGTAAATTTGAATCTATTACCATCGGCAAACTAATATCTTGTATATTAAATTAGGAAAAGTCATTCCATTGCCCTTCGAATTTTGAATCTCTTCAAAATTTGAAACACTCAACGACCTTTATTTAAATTATATGGCATGGCTATATGTTTAAATTTAGAATCACTATATCGCGAAATTTTACAAATTAAGATAACAATCTTTGAGTAAAATATTTTACGCGTGTTCATATGTCAGAGAGGTTCGCATCCTGCAGGTGAGCCAGGTGGCCCGGATTGCTGTTACTGGCACTCGGGTTCGATTCCCGAGGGGGTGAAAAACAACCCCTCTGACATATATATAATTAAAAATATTCCATTCCATCGGATTGAATAGATGACACCAACTTATGACTTCTTGGACATTATTATTATTTAGATATGGTACTATAATGTTTTAAAATTATAAATTGTGGTGTTTTTTGAGGCTCTTGAAAACCTTGAAAACCTTTACTGTAATTAAGATTATGTTTCCCGTGCAGACTGATGATGGTGTGAGAATATCCGCCGAAACGTCTCATAAGTTTTTCATGAAAATAAATTTGTTAGAATATAAAGAAATTTTATTTCCTTTTTCCTAACGAAGACATTACATCTGTTTTCAAGGTTTTCAAGAGCCTCAAAAAACACCACAATTTATAATTATTATTATTATTATTATTTTGCGACATGACTAATTTCCCGCCCTCTCTTGATTCCAATCGAAATTTGTACACGTTGTAAAACTTAGATATTTGATAAGTGTACAGAAAATTAAAAAATCAAGTAAACATGTACTTCCGGTTCTTCAATTCTAGCCTCTAGATAGCTTAAGTTTCAAATCCCAAAACTCTGCGACTTAACATATACGAGATATGGACGATTAAAATATTTTTGGGACAGTCCAATTTACACTCTCTTCCTTTATTTCAATTCTATTAAAATTAATACACGTCAAACATTTTATGACACTTGATAAGTACACCGTTAAAACCTTAGAACCTTTTTGAGAAAATTACAAAAACGAAAAACATTTCATGTACCATAAATGGCAGTTTCCGGTATTCCGATTTCAACCAAAAGTTCGCTGTAGGTACTGCTTTTAGCCCAAGTGAAGCTTAAATTATTAATTTCGATGCCCTGAGACTTACAGTTGCGAAACGAAAATATCTTATTTAAATTTCAATAATATTTCACTTGTGCTCTTTAGCATTTAGGGACTAATTTTTATGGCAATGTTTTGCTAAAGAAGTACTTGTATATACATATAAAATAATGTCTTGATATAATGAAATATTAGAATAAAAAAATTAAATCTCTATAATTTTTTTCAATGATTAAGTAGACAGATACTTGAAAAGACCATAAAAGGCCCTATAGCCATTCAATCTAAACTCACCTTGTCTATCTAATAGAAAAAGAATGAATATTGAAAAATGAAAGTCGAAAGAAGAAATATTTCATCATGAGTTTTCATTTAATTTCAAGTGTTGAAGAATCTAGAGATCTAAACACTAGAAACCCCAGAGACTTGAATTACATTTTATTTTATTTAGAACCTTTAGTTAATTTTACAAAACTATTGCAAAAAGAAAACTTTCACTTTTGGCTTTCCTATTTTATTCTATTCATTCACACTTTAGTAATAAAAACAACAAAATAATTTAAATTTAATCCTCCACGTGTCTTATCATTCATCACAAGATTGAATAAATAAATTATAAAAACTAATAATTATAAAATAAAAATGCACTCACACTTTTTTTAAAAACAATTATTTAATTAATTATATATTAATAAATCAGTCAGTAGCTTCAGAATTAGAAAAAGAAACGTAGTAAATAAACAAGAAAGTTTTAAATACTTTCCAATTTCATTAGCTGAGGGTCAAAAAATGGAAATTCTTGCCCTTGGAGCAAACTCAACCAAATTTTGTATACATAATCTGTGGGCCACTAGAAGGCTAGAAATGCAAAAACTAACTAACCACCCAAAATGGGGGGAGGGTCAAAAAATGAAAATTCTTGCAATTGGACCAAACTTAATTAAGATTCACTAATAAGGGACCGTCCATAAATTATGTCACACAGTAAGGGGCGCGGGGGATCTCAGACCTGTGACAAAATGTGACAGGGGGCCCGGGGATCTTAAAAATTGTGATGTCACACAAGTCAAATTAAAAAATTTTAAAAATTAAACTTAAAATATATTAAACCCCTTTAGTTGAATTTAATTTATAAAAAAAATTCTACATTTATTAAATTATACTGTATAAAACTGATAGTGTGGCGTCACAATACAGAGGGCTCAATGAAAACGTGACAGAATCTGACGCAGTTGGGGAGTTAGTAAAAATCTTGAATTCGTGTGACGTAATTTATAGATGGCTTCTAAGAAGTAATAAACAAATTTTTCTTTAGGTATAGGGTCTAAAATTTAAGATTCAATCATTAGCACTAAGAATAAAAATGTGGAAGGGGATCTTCAAATATTTCACTTAAGAAATAATAAATTGAAAATACATTTAATATAATAATAATATAAATCGAATGGATATTGATGATGCAGTCCAAAAAAGAAGATAATTTATACTATCTTTTTATTCATAAACCGACGTTTCGGAGGCTATTCCATCCTCCTTCAGGGTTTTGAAAAGTCTGAAGGAAATCCAATGCGACATTCCCCTCTGTCTCCTCTTTCAGTGGCAGTAACAATAATATATTGTATTTCATTCTCGAAACGTCGGTTTATGAATAAAAAGATAGGATAAATTATCTTCTTTTTTTGGACTGCCTTATCAATATCCACTCAATTTATCAGTCCGTCTCCAAAAATTACTCCAATCTTATAATATAAATCAATTTAAAAATGGAATATCTTTAAGCTGCTTATAAAGGATTTTTTAAAAGAATCCAAATATTTAATGAACAACAGACTTTTATTTTTGTTATTATTATTAGTGATATTGAACCTAAAAATTGTATGAAGACTAAAGGAAACGCAGTCAAGAGAGAGTGGGACTCGAAAACCTAGAACTCCGTAATCTTTTCATCTGTAATTTAAAGAAATTATTATTTTATATCAAGCAAAATAATTTTCCTCGAATATATTTACCATAGACTAATATACTTTGATGAATTTCTACAGGTTTTTAAAACAAAGAATCGACAAGTTAGAGAGAGGGATCCATTGCGAGGTCATTTTGTAGGCTCAGAGACTGGATTTTCAAAATTAAAATTCCAAAAACCTGTTTAGAAGAATTTGAAAATATCTATTCCAAAGTTATACATTCGAAGGGTAAGTATTTTTATCATTAGCTTTTTTTTATTTAACGATTGGGCAATCTGCGTATCATAAAACCCTAACTATTTTTCAAAGTTCCCAGCTGTAATAACAAGCTACGTGCCTGTGACAAAGGAGACAGACAGACAACGTTCACCGTAAACTATTTTTTACCCTTTTTTGATACCAAATTTTTATTAAACAAATGGTTGTTAAAAAAATGTTTTTCCAAATATTTCCAGCTCTTAAATATAATTCTTAGATAATATTAATTTATAGATTTAAGTTATAATACTGACTTCAGTTAATGAATAATTTCAATTTTTAATAGTAATTTAAGGTGTGATATTTGATAACATTTTGTTTAAATATTGGTCCGATATCACTTTTAGGAATATAATTAAGAAATTGTGAAATGGAGAAAGGTGTTACCTCGGAAGGAATTTCCTGGACAAGTCTTCGAATGTTGCAGCTCTCTTGAGATTACACAATGCTCGGTAATCGTTATAGGAACGGAGGCCGTGGTCACGGGCTGTCAACAAAAGGATGTTTCATTTCTATTATATAAATAAAATAAATAAAGAAAAATATAATTAAAAAAAGTCTTACCTCTTTGAATGTTGAGAGCAATAAGGTCCACTCCTGAGTGAGGGATGCGTCTGTCCTCAAACAGATGGTTTGTAATCTCCCCGGTAATAAATTGATCTAAATTTTCCATTGGGGTTGAAACCAGACCTCGGGTGATCTCATCAATAATATGCGGCTAAAACAAATCCAAAAGGGTGATATTTATTTTTATTTTTATTTTACCATACAGGGTATGGTCAAGTATTGTAATCGTGCATGAAAAAAGTGTGTTTTTTTCCTTCTTTTTTTCAAAATATCTAAAAAACGGCTCAAACTATTTCGATTAAAAAAATTGAGCGAAACCATGGCATTTAGATCTACAAAAAAGCTCTAATAAGTGAACATCGAAAAAATTATATTTTTCGAGATAATAATTGTTGTGTCAAAATGTCTGTTAGTTAGTCTGTGCGTTACCAAATTTGTGTACGAGCTAGCTCAAAAACTAGTGTGAATATCGAAACCAAATTTCACACGTAGTTTTGGTCCATTGAGATTAAGAGCTGATTAGATTTTGGTGCATATCGACCCAAAATTAAGGGGGGTCGAGGGGGGTTAAAAATTAAAAATCTAGGTCGTTTGAGCAAACTCAACCAAATTTTGTATACATAATCAGTGGGCCCCCAGAAGTCTAAAAATGCAAAATCTAACCGCCCAAAATGGGGGGGGGGCGGAGGGTCAAAAAATGAAAATCTTGGCCATTTACCAAACTAAACCAAATTTTGTATACATAATCAGTGGGTCCCAGGAGTCTAAAAATGCAAAAACTACCCCACCCCCCCCCTACATGATTATAAATAATTTTTAAATATAAGTGAGAGGGCAGGTTGTATGGTAAAGTCAAGTGGATGGCCACATCAGAACACGTCAGCTTATTCAAAACTCTTTTTAGTGACAATTTAGTACCTACTGAAAGTTATAGGGTATAATAATTATACTAATATTCAATTACATTTATATTTAAATTTTTCTTGATTATTTCTTACTTGGTAAAGTATATCCGGGTTGAAAAAGCTATTCCTAAGTAGGAGTGGAGGATCCACGGCTTGGTATTGGGGAGACATTCTAGGAATATGAGGACGAAGAAGAGAGTGGCCAATTCGGAAGGCAGCTGCTGCGAATTCGTTAACTATACTTGGATTGCAGCTTGGGTTGTATCCTGGAATTAAATGCACATTATTATATAAGAGAACAAAACAATTTCATTAATTCCACTTCTAAAAATAAATTTTCATCAGAAAAACTAAGAATAGTTTTTTATACTGATTCTTCTCATGTCATTCTTTCAATTTTTTAAAACAATTTCACATTTTATATCATTTTTAGTCACATCCCCAAAAAATATCATTTGTGATGTCCATAAATATGAAATAACAATATTTAAAATCATACATACTAGGTGGAAAAACTTAATCTATCATTTCTAATTAACTACTTATTTCTAGTTCATTTATATGTCGATTTATACCTGATAAAATAAAACTTCATTTTTTATTGATAATTAATTAATTAATAATTGATAAGAATGCAATTTTAGTTTTTTAATTATAAATCGACTACTGATTGAACTAGGATTAATTGAAAATAAAAAATGAAGCGTTTTCTATTCTTCTTCTTCTTTTAAATGCCATATCAGGTCTTGACGTTTTGGCTCCTCTCCACATATACCTGTGCTGAGGGTGTTTAGTTGTTTTACACAGATATACGGGACCTACTTTTTAACGCCGGTTCCGAACGGCTAGTTTGGAGAGGTTTCTAGGCAATTATACTCTTGGTAGGTTGCCATTGCTTTCCAAGAGGAGGCAACTGCAAATATCTGATCTGCCGAGACTCAGTCTCGAACCAACGTATTTCAGGCCAGCGGCCCGACACTCTAACCACTAACCCACAGTCGCCTCTTTCTATTAATAAAACAAAAAAATTTGATTTCACATATTGCTGATTCACATTTCTGGTACCTTAAAATAGGAATAAAATGGCATTTTTGGAGTTTTGATTAAAAATATCTCAAATCCTCGAAATGTAAACAATTGAAAAATGTTTAGGGAAAGTGGTGTTGGTTTATAGTGAAACATTAAGCACAGGAATTATAGTGGTGTTTCACAAAGAGGAAATAAAATTAAAAAAACTAAAAAAATTAAATTATATTTTGGAGATTTTTTATTTATCTCTATACATATTTCGGGACTTATAAGACTCTTTTGTTAAACCTCCTGATGAAGGGTTCATAGCCCGAAATATGTATAGAGATAAATAAAAAATCTCCAAAATATAATTTAAAATTTTTTTAATTTTATTTACTCTTTGTGGAACACCACTAAAATTCGTCAAATAATTCCTGTGAATAGAAAAATGGCATGAAAATAAGCATAAAACTCTCAACTTGGTCATTTCTTGAATTTACTGAAAAACATTACTTTTAAATATTTGTCAAACAGTGTTATCTATCACATTTATATTATTATGTGAATCAATGAAAGTCAAAATCAAAAATAACCTTTGTAGTAGCCCTGAGGTCGGAGTTTGAGCTCATACAGAGAGACGGCTGCCCAGCCAAGAATTCGTGGTAAAAACTCATTATAAGTGACATGTTGAATACCAGCGACGACAATTCTTCGTGCATGTTGAAACACTTTGTCCGAATCCCAGTGAGGATTAAGTTCTCGTAAGCCATCGGCGATGCGATTATGTTCGCGGAGGTAGAGAGTGTGTATAACTGTAAGAGCAGGTTGTTCGGAAGCTCGGCCATCTCCACCGACGAAACAAAGTCCACTTGGGGATTTGCACTCAGGATGTTTGTTGGTTTGCGGTAACAGCTCTTTGCCTGCCTTGTGAGGAGACAGTGTGGCGTTCATTCGGCCTGCATACCCTAAATAACAAATTAAAATTATTTTGACTTTTGGAACATGAACGACATCCTGCTATTTTCAAGTTTTTAATGTTTTTAAACCAAATTCACAAATATCTTTGACTCCAAATTCAGGGCCGTCCCGTGCCGGGGGTGCAAGGGGTGCATGACACCCGGGCGCCATTCTACATAGGGCGGCAAAAAATTAAAAAGTTTTTTTTTGGCTTTTCGGCCTTTCAAGCCATAAGCCAATTTACGATACCAGTTATTTTTATTAAAATTTGTCTCTAAGGCAGGGGATCACCCATCAGCCTCGACCCGGACTCGAACCCGGGTCCACTTGGTTAGCAGGTGGGGACGCTAACAACTAGACCAGCCCTTCCCGCCCCCCCCCAAAAAAAAGTTATTTATAAACACATCCACAAAGATGCCCATTAAATAGTGCTAATAAAGAATAACAGATTAATATAATATAAAATTATGTATATATAGGTAAGGTACTTATTTTTTGTTATAACTAAGGATTATATGAAAGTACTATCTTTTTTATGCTTGTTTCAAATACATTCTTTTTTAAAATTATACAAAGTAATAAAGTTTATAAAAAGTTACCTTTATCATTTTTATTTTAATGTTTTATTTCTTAAACAGATTAACAGTTATCAAATAATTAAAATCAGAATTTTAAATCAACGCACTTATTATTATTATTGCCGGAATATAACATTGATGTTCTGATGAGGAAGGGCGGCAAATTATATCTTGCACCCGGGCGGCACATACACTTGAGATGGCCCTGTCCATATTAGTCTTTGAAGATTTCAAAATCTTTTCTTTTCTTGTTCCTTCTTTTGGATGGGAGAGGTGATTTAAAGGGCTTTAGATCCTTTTATATTAAAAAAAGATTATAGCGATTTGTGGCATGCAAAATATAAAAATTATATACGAAAATTAAATTGAAATTTTTAAAAATTGTTGATATTAAAAAAATGGATAAATGTCCATTAACTTACCAATGTATCTGGTGAAAGTATCGATTAATATTTACACCACGGTACAAGTATCATAAGAAAAAGAAAAACGGATTTAAGTTCTAAAATTTTATATTTATCAAATTAATAATAGTTACAATCAATTATAATATGAAAGTTATTTATCAAGTAATGGTAGTCTGATAATAAATTAATATGATTCTCGGATCTAATAAGAGAGACGAACATTATAAAAGTCGTGTTGTGAAAATTAAAAAATTCTTAAAAAGATGAACGATCACTTGTACCATGTATTTTTTCTACCTCTAGTTTTCAATCAATTTTCCTTTAGGTATATATGAGAAATTAATTGGATTCAAGAATAAGAAAGAAAGCATTAGTAATGAATTCTGAAATGTTTGTTGAGGAACTTTCGTCTTCTAGCTTACAATATATTATTCTAGTAAAACTGAGGATTAAATGGAAGGCAGTCGAAGGAGAAACAAAAAGATGATTTAATTGGGAATCATCTTTTTGAATGAAGCTATTTAAGCTTTTATTTTTGTGATTGATTTGATTAAAATTTGAATTTTTATTTAAATCACACATAATTAATTATAATTATTTTTTGAAAAAAACAAATATACAATATAATTACAAGGTTTCGATCGACTTTATTCTGCGATCGTTCTCAAGTTAACCTATAATCGGAGTGGGTGCTCATCTGTTTATACTTGAGAACGATCGCAGAATAGGTCGATCGAAACGTCGTAGTTATATTGTATTATTTGTTCGTGTTCAATAAATAATTATAATTAATTATGTGTGATTTAAATAAAAATTCAAATTTTAATCATCTTTTTATTTTATTCTTGGACTGCTCGCCATTCAATCGCTAGTTAAATTTCTATCAGTCCGTCTTCGAGAAAAAACATCTCAAGGAAGATGATGGGAAAATACTATAATATATTGATATATGAAATCAATGCAGTTTTTTTTTCAAAATACTCATGAGGAGAGTATCTTAAATATCAACAGTACGAAACAATTACCTAATGAATAATATGAATCCAAAATTTCAATCATATTACGAATATGAAATATTTTTTGAGCCTATAAACTTATCTAAAAATATATTCTCACTCTTAGCAATACTATAATACAATTCAACACACAAATGAATACTATGAAATAATTAAGAATAGTATTTGTATCGCGTTTCAATATATTAAATATTTTTAGCATTATCTAACTTTAAATGAAAATAGTTTAATCAGTTAATTAGTTTAATATGTGCCTATAATTATGAAAGTGGTCTAAGCCAAAAAATTAAAAAATTAGTTTTTTCATATTTTATGTCCCATCCATTTAAAAAGTACAGTAATAAGATGTCGGTTTTGAAAAATCGCATAAAATTAAACCGTTAAGTGGATTTGTAGTTGTCTCATCATACAGAATTCTAATCTTGTTTATTTTATAAAACCTTAAATATTTCGAAACTAACAATCAATGACTTAGAACACTTTCATAATTATGGGCACATATATGAACTATTACTATAAAAATAGATAAATAAAAATTCCATCGCGAAATTTCGAATACTTTTTGAATTATTGGATTTAAATGGAGACTTTCTGATAGCGATTTAATAGATATCGAGAGAAGCTTATTGAAAATTGGAAGTTAAACAAGGAGATACAAGGCGAGCTGGCGCATTGAAGTCACCAAACCAGATCCAATAATACGTTAATGTTAATCTAATTTAGGAAAACTGATAATCGCTTATACATTTTTTTAAAGATACATAACATATAATTGTATGCATTTATAGAATAAATTATTATTAAATCTAAAAGCAGAAACATGGAATTGCCAGTATTAATATTCAAAATATCAAACAATAGATGATTAAAGTATTTATATAGATTAGTAATAAATCATTAAGACGGAAAGAAATAGATTAATTGAAAGATTCTTTTTGCCGAGAGTAGCAGAATTTTTATAAATTAAAGGAGACAATAAAAGAGTGTGTCTTCTGCTGGAATAATAATTTTTTTAATTTATTTATAACGAGACTATAGTTTCGAGGGCTTTGCCCTCTTCATCTCTATTCCAATTGGTTCACAGGAATTGATGTGTGAAAGTCTCGTTATAAATAAATAATAGGAAATTTATTATTCTAGCAGACACTCTTTTATTGTCTCCTTTAAATAGATGAATGCCTTTACAAATGTTAATGTTAATTATAATATTAATAATCGAAAAGAGCAGATATTATTGTACATGTATTATTATTATTATAATATTTTTTTTAAAACAAGTTTGACTTACTTTCTCATTCTGATCAACTTCATCAGATTCAAGTCACGAAATTGATTATACTTAATGATTGAAAGAAATGATTTTTATGTTTCTCTTTTAAATCACTTAATAATAAGGTTATATTAAAATAAATCAGGTGGAAAAAATTGAATTACAAATAATAACAACAAAAATATAGAAATTTACTAATTATCATAATATTTCTATATATAACAAACTATTTGCTTATTTATGAGACAAAACAACGTAGGCGTTGTTTATTTTATACCTATAGCTATCTAACATAGATATAATATATTCTTCAGTATTTTGAAATAAAGTCTTTTCAAAGTTAGAAGATTGCCGTTATCTTTTTTTAATTTTTTTAATGTTGAAGAGAATAATCTTACTTTAAAAACATGATGATAATAGTCTTTCATAATTTCAACTTATAATTCGTTTTTTTAAAGGGCCCTACCTTTCTAAAAAGTTTCGATTTTGAGTTATCTTGGATATCGGAATTCAAATAAATCCACAGACAAATGGACAAATAAAAAATCATGCTTGAAATCATAGCGCACAGAGTGCTCAGAACAAGTTCGAGCATTGGCCGTACACGCTGTACGCTATTTACACTAATAATTTCGAGCCACATTAGACTTCTTGCAACAAAGAATTCATTTGAGGTAGAGAGCTGAAATTATACACATGTAATTATGTTATCGATCTTGTAGAGAGTACCAAATTTCAATAATATAGTTTAAATAGATTCTGAGATATGGACCTGAGAAAATAGGTAATTTTGGGAGTTAGTGACTGACTGACTCACTCACTCACTCACAGGTCATCAAAGCCTATAGGGTTCTTGTAATCATTCTAGCATCAGGAAATTTCGTATTATAATATAGTTTGGAAAACAAATAAAGGAAAAATTCCAAAAACCCAAACTTTCTCTCTTTAACTATGAATAATTCAGCTTAAACCGTAAATTATAAATACAAACCTCTTAGATGTCTGGCAAGGCAAAGATGTTCTCCGTAAACAACGCTACCATCCAGGAAAGCAGAGTTCTGGTTGAGCTGTTCCCGGGCCCCTAGGTGCAATTGTCCAGGAATCGAACGCATGAAAGGCAAACAGAATCGCTCTCCTGAAGATTGGTTGACTGCAGGGTAATAGTGATCGCCTGGCGGCAATTCGATTGGCATACATTCTGGATGTACAGTTCGGGCAGACTCACAGGATCGACAATCCGGAATGGAGGCGAAGAATCCTGAGAAGTTAATGAGACATTATTATTAATATAGATTAAAGTGACCAAAGTTGAAAAATTCTTTGCAAAATTCGCATTCATTTATCCCTATGATTTCTAGAGACTGGAACTTTCCACGTCCGTCTTCACGGCTAAATTTAACTTTTTTTTTTTGTTAAGTGAGAATGGTCTAGGTTCTTGGTGAAATAAAGTAAAGAAAATTTTTTGAAAAAATTTCTTTGGAACTTTTTTTTAATTTTTTTAAATATAAAATACTAGGTAGGTTTCATATAAATTGTGTGTAACCTACCTAGTATTTTATATTTAAAAATTTAAAAAAAGATCTAACCTTCAGTCTTTCAAGACCTGCATCTTAAGATACCTTCAACTCCGATCCAATCTCTGCAATTGCTTTTTCTTTTCGCGATTCAAAGGTCCACCGCAGACTACAAAGGTTGTACATTTTTTGTCCAACTTCTTCTTGTATCAATATCATTACAAAAAAAATTTAAATCTAATGGGAAAAAAGTGGGAAAAATTTTGATTTGATAATTTATTTATAATATTCCCTTAACTTCTAAATATTTGAATTTAATCGCAGCTACTATTTTCTCACAATCCTGAAATCTTCAATTAAAAATTGAGACTACAAATAGGATGAGGCACAAGTCCAGGGAGTATATCTTGTCCTGGCTTCTTCAAGCCAAATTGGAGGAAAAAGCGAAAACTTTTTCAAGACCCGATGAATTTGAAAATAAATTTAAAAAGCTGTAAATTTAAATACCATATATAAGTACAAAATGAATTAAAAAAAAAAACCTTAACTAAATAGATAAGTAGGCAGGTACTTAAAACCCAAGTTAAGGTGCTATTTCGCTGCGACTGCCAGACCGCGAAGATGGGCACTCGCAGCGTAAATAGCACCTTTAATAAGCTTATTAAAGTTTATTTACATTTTGCTCTATAGATCTTTTTTAATAGTATAAAATAAATACTTTATATATCTATCTATTATTTTATTTATTATTATTATCTATAAATCAATCGAAATAAAATTAGCTAATATTTAAGTCATAAAATTTTCTTAATACAATAAAATGTAATAAATTAATAAATACTTAATATTACTTTACCTCGATGTTGTGGCGTGAATGTCAGATCGTGGTCCAAAAATTGAGCGAATTGCATTACCATGAGAGTGTACCGATTATGTAGATTGCTTATGTCTGCGTGAATTGTTGTAGAGACCAAACGAGCAGAGGGCAGAGGAACTCCGGTAGTGGAGTGCATTCGTGGTCTAGAAAATGAAAAATTGTCCAATTGAAAATTGTTTCCAGTCATTGAATCAAATTTGATAATTGTCGAAAAGTTTTTTAGATTATAAACTTCACATATAAACTTCCATTTCTATTTGTTGTATAGAAATGAAAATGAAAATTATCTATTTGAAAATAAATTGCTGTGTACACGATTATATAACTATTTATAATTATTTTTAAAAATTGAAAAAATGAGTAGTTCTTTACTACAGTCATCTAATTTGTAATAGAGTTTAATGTACCATATATATGAAATTTTTGAGACAATTGAAGAAAAAGAATAAAAACACCAGTAGTAAAGGGTTCTTCCCAATCAGATCAAGACCAAGATCTTTGTTTTTGTATTCTTAGCCAAAATTCAGCTGAAATTTCACTTCTTCAAGATGAAATATATCCCTTTTTTTAGATTTTTTTTTAATGCAATCGAATGCAAGAAGGGGTGCACCAGTAAAGATGCAGCTCCAATGGATCTCGAAAGACCCTTGCATTACCGAAGAGAAGGGAAAGTTGATTAAGTGAGAGGGTGTAGACGTAGGTGTCTATGCACCCCGGTTTTGAAGGTTTGAAGATTATAGGTGCTGGGAAAGATGGAGGCTGGGAGAGAGTTCCAGTTCCTTGAAGTCATGGGGATATATGTATTGGCGAATGAAGTGGTCCGGCACTTTTCTAATTTGATCGCGAAAGGGATTAGATATCCTTCCTACAAATAAATAAGCTGACCGATTGCTTACTTTAAATAGTTTGACTGATTTATGAAACCTAAAAACATGTATTTCCCTTTATATTTGTGAGCTGCTAGTTTTAAATTTGTTATGAATTAAGAACTCCTCTTTTATGCTTACGTAAGCTTTCAATTTTTTCACTGAAATAGGGGCCATACATAAATTACGTCATACAGCAAGGAGGGAAGGGCATCTCAGATTTGTGACAAAATATGACAGGAAGGCCTGGGGATCTTAAAAATTGTGATGTCACAAAAGTCAAATTATAAAATTTAAAAATTTTCAAATATATTTTTTAGGTTTCAGGTTAGGTATTATTATTCCAGGCTGAAAATGTTGGTAAAATAAATCTAGACAAAAAATTGTAAGCAAGCAATTTTTAGCAAAAACACCTAAATTTTCTACAATTATTAAATTATATGGTATAAAAGTGATAGTATGACGTCACAATACAGGGGACTCAATGAAAATGTGGTAGAATGTGACACAGAGAGAGGGGGTATAAAAATCTTGAAATTCGTGTAACGTAATTTATGAACGGCTCCATAGAGAAACGTTCGATTTTTTAAAAATAATTTGTACTTTTTTAAAATAATTGTATTATTTTTTTTATTATAATATCTATCGAAATTTAATTATCATAAAGTAATTGAACTGCGAGAGTTAAATAATATAGTCAATAATTTCTGAAGTTAGTTCTACATATCTATAGCCGAAGTAGAAAAGTACTCACATGATCGAATCCTGTTGGATAGTCAATTTCATTTTTCATTTTAAAAAATAATTAAATAATTTCTAAATAAGTAGAATTAACATCAGAAATTATTGAATATATTATATTATTTAGCTTTCACGGTTCAATTACTTTAAGGAAAAATTGAAACTAATGTTTTGTATACAAATTTAATTATCACTTGAAACTTTTAAGAGTTATGACAAATATTAGCTACGTTTGCTTAACTAGTTAATAGGCTGTAACAAAATCTCAATCTTTATAGGATACGCTAAAGTTTTCAATTGGTTGGAATTCCCCTCCTCCAACGGAAATTTTAGGGTTAAGAGAGAGAGGAATCGGGATTATTATTTAGTAAAAAGCGATATAGAATCGATAAAATTGTAGTTTGGGCACTTTTTGAATAAGTCTATTTTGAGAAGGTAGAATTTATTATATCTTGTGAACAATGGGGAAAAAGGACAATGAATAAAAAATGTTGAGAATCATTGGTATGCATTTAAGAATTATGCGTTTACGCAAAAACTCTGCAGTGCTCTGAATACGTTAGTGATCGGTTCTAAGAATATAGCTATTAATGACATTGAAGATAGTAAAATAATAGATGTCAAAAAATGAATTTAGAAAATTACTACCAATAAATAAAATAAAGTTAAATTTACCTAGCGACTCCGTTTTCGTAGCTGGGGGGTAGAAGTCGAGCGAAAGGGCTGAGACTGCGCCCTAAGCCCGGATTGCGCAGATTGTTACACCATCCTGTGATCGTCCGAAAGATAGTGAGCGGATCGCAAGATCCAATATTATCATTATCATCACATTCTGCACCATCAGGAAGACCATCTGGCAGATAGGCGGAGACGTCGATGTCGTGGAGTCCGTTAGCTAAAGCGTCAACGGCTTCGGGACTGGCCAGAGCAGCAGCCGTTTCGGTATCGGCATCGAGAAACGAGACCACTTGACGACGGCGGCGGGAACCTCGCCGTTCTCTATAAAGAAAAACGATTAATTTCTTAGTCTAATTAAATCCTAAAGAAAATTCTTTGAAATTATACCCTTGTAAAACGACATTATTCATAAGTTCAGGTTCAGGCCTTTAGGGGATGCACCTTCTTGATGTAACTCCTTCTCACATCAATATCATTAGAAAAAAAATCAACTGGTGTATGGGCACCACACGACTTTCACTTTAGTTTATCCCTTATTTGAAATCAGCAAACCAATTTTCTTCATTCAAATTACTTCACTTTGGGTTTCCCCCCAAGCATTGGTGTAGTTAGGGAGTTTTCCTAGGAGAGGCTTCAAGCCAACTGATTAGCCACTACAAGGTTTCAATTTCGTTAATCCGATTAGAGATCAATTAGCTTTTTAGTAGGAATGACAAAATTTGAAAATAACGAAATAATATAATGAGAAATACTTAAGTGATACCTCGTAATAATGGAGTTTCGATTTTTCTAGGGGGGCAATGAGTTTTGTAGGGGCACTTCCTTTCTCCCCCTCCTAACTACCCCAAGCCAGTACGTTAGATTCAGACTCGTACTTAGGTAAATGCACCATAAGATCTCAGCTCATGCCGCAACTCTCGTTTGTGGGAGCTCCCCTTAACTCGATATGATAAATAAACCAAACTCTTTATAATAACAGAAAAAATAAATCTCTGGATACGTGATAACGCCACAGGTTTCGAATGTTTATTGTACTACTTCAATTTAAATTCGTTTAAAAAAAAGTAAATACAATTATGGCTAAGATTTAATTAAATATGCGTGAAATATTTTCGAATTAGAGGGAATATGAAGGCAATGCCTTGAAGGCAATGCCTTTAAAAATATAGAGGGTGTTTCTAAATTGATGAGAAATATTTTAAAGGACGATTTTTCAGCAAAAATTAAGAGGGGGTCTTTCATATAATTTTTGTTCAAAACCCCTTCCCCTCCAAGTTAATCTAAATTTAGTGGGGGTGGGGATTGTTTTTATTTAATATATCCACTATGGAATAATTTAGAAGAAAGAAATTTGGCAGATAACTAATAATAATAAAATGGCAGTTTTTGACGATTTTTGCAAGCCTAAAATGTTATCACAAGAGGATAAAAAATCAACCCCTAAATACTTTGAATCAACACTTTTTAATGAGTCTACATTTTCTTATTTAAAAACTTTGAGTTCATTTTATTTTTTGGGATCAAACAAACAATTTTATGAGAAAAAAAATCGAGACATAAAAAAGTTGTAGATTGAATCCCTCTTTTTGAATCAAGATTTTAAATAGGAATATGTAGAACCATTAAAAAGTTTTGAAGCAAACTATTATAGGGGTTGATTTTTTCATCACCTTATGATAATATTTTAGGGTTATAAAAATCGTCAAAAACTGCCATTTTATTAGCCTCAGTTATCTGCCAAATTTCATTCTTCTAAATTCTTCCATAGTGGATATATTAAATAAAATCAATTTTCCACCACTAAATTTAGAGGTCTGTAACTTCGAGGGAATGGACTTTTGAACAAAAAATTATATGAAAGACGCCCCAAATTTTTGCTTAAAAATCACTCTTTAAAATATTTCGCAACAATTTAGAAACACCCTGTATATTCAATAAATAAAAGCTATTTTTTGCATGATCGTATATTTCTCATAATATTAACAAAATGAATAGTGAATAAGGTTTACTTACCAGCTTAAAAGTGACAGTCAAGAAACATTATTTTTTTACCTCTGTTAAAATAATTTTATTTGATATTCATGATGTATCGTTCAAAAAATATAATAAACAGTATGGTTGTTGTTAACAGCTTATACTCTTCAAAACTTCAAAATTATTCTAGAATCTAGATATACTTGATTCTTAAATATCTACGAAGTTTTACAAACAATCTTTGATTAAAGCAATTGAACCCTGAAAGTTAAATAATAAAATCAATAATTTTTTATGTTAATTCTACATATTTAGAAAATTATTTAATTATTTTTTGAAAAGGAAAAATGAATTAAACACCCGGCAGGACACGAACCTGCGTTCTCTTTCTTATAGCCGAAGAGTCCTGCCGGGTGTTCAATTCATTTTTCCTTTTCAAAAAATAATGAAATAATTTTCTAAATATGTAGAATTAACATAAAAATTATTGATTATATCATTTGACTTTCGCGGTTCAATTGCTTTAAGAAATAAAATAAAAATAATGTTTAAAGTTAATTTGTCTATAAGATCTTTGATTAATTTCTCCTAAAGATTATAGATCTTGTAAAGTTTAATTTTTGGAAAGAAATTAAATGACTCTTATTTAAGTAATAAAAATAATTATAAATTTAGAAATTTAAACCTTGTTTAAGAGAATCCAAATTAAAGTTACATTAAGTTGTTAATATAAAAGACTTTTAATTAAATCCTTACCCACCATTAAAAAGTGGATTTTTAAACAAAATAAGTGTCGATTGTCCTTCGCGATGTCTTTCCTATTTCAATATTAAAATAATTATTTTAAGAGGTTCTTTATAGAAATTATATTTCAAAAGGAATCCGATGATCACTTTAACTTTGATGCAACTTCCCTATCATTTTCTTAATATCCCTTTTATCTAGCCTTGTATTCATTTCGCTCCCGTGGCTTCTTACAGGTGACAAATAGAAAATCTTAAGCTTCCAATGATAACAAATAAAGGAGAGGAAAGAATGTTCGATAGTTAGTCATTAAATAAAAAATGGAAAAATGTTCAACGAACATTTCTAATGAGAAAAGTAAAAGTTGTAATGGATGATTAATGACTAAGGAACAAAATTTATAAATATAAATCATATAGAGAGAGATGATGAATTGACTAAAATAATATTCATCTGTAGTCTGACAATATAAGTTGCCTATTTCCAAAAAAAAAAATTAAGAAAAAATAAAACCGACTTCAAAAAAATTAAATGCAACAAATAAAATACACTAAAAGGTATAAAATAATTATTATCTTATTTAGTTATAACTAAACTACGAAATATTAAGATGAAATTACTTTTGAAGTCGGTGCCAAACAAACTATACCTATAAGCGAGCGTACCCACCAACTAAGTAAAATCCGTCGAGTGTGATTCATAAAAGGTATATGTTTGGCACCGACTTAAAAAAGTAATTTCATCTTAATATTTCATAGTTTAGTTGTAACTAAATAAGATAATAATTATCTTATACCGTTTAGTGTATTTTATTTGTTGCATTTAATTTTTTTGAAGTCGGTTTTATTTTTTTCTTAAAAATTATTTTTATTTTTCTCTTTTAGTGATGTTATTAATGGTGATCATATGATCAGAACTTGACCAAATTAATATGGCACGATTCCTAAGATACCCCCTTTCCAATAAAAAAAGAATCATCGAAATCGGTTTATAAACAAACAAGTTAGGCCTGAACAAACCTAACAAAAAAGGTCTAATAGCTATGAAAAATGGGACCAATCGGAAGGTAGACTGAACCCAACGCAAATTTTTTTTTCAAAATCCGTTCACAATTGGCGGAGATATGAGGTAACATAGGGACAAAAAAAAATTCAGTCGAATAGGGAATCCCCTCCTTTTTTGAAGTCGGTTAAAAACTAAACGTTACTCAGTAAACTCGGAATTCGAGGATCGTTCTGTTTGTCCATCTATGAGGCTGTCTAGATTCTTGTACTCACGATACTCAGAAAAGAAAGATTGTAGAAAGTTTGTTCTAGTGTCAACGTGTTTATATCTAGAGCTGATTAGATTTTGGGTTATCTAGAATTCTAGATTAAGAACTTCCGGTTCACAAATGCAGAAAATCAGAAACAATCATCAGGACCGTCTTATATTTTCTCTAAAAGTATGAACAGCTCTGCTACTATAAGAAAAAACTCTCATTTTCAAATACCTTTTTAAATTTTGGAGGAAAAAATGAAATTATTTAATACTCAGTAAGTACAGTGTACACAAATTTTTATGATTTTGAAATATTTTGTCAGTGAACGAACTAGAAAGTTGAACTTCAGCACAGAGGTTTATTATTAAATAAAACTTGAATATCAAATTTCAACTCATTATACTTCTAGGCAAGTAGATCTCATATATTCAATCATATTTTTTTATTTTTTTCAAACGAAAAGTTCTGAATCTAGAAACCTCTCTGATCAGTTGTCTCCTTTGGAAAGATAAACATTAGGCACCAGAACGAACTTTCTACGTCATTCATTCTTGAAATATCTTGGGTGATGGAATCTCCAGATACAAACAAAAAATCGAGCATGACATGATTTTTTTGCACGTTTCGGACATTTTTAAACTTGAATAAGCAAAAAATAACAATGAAAATTATTATCAAGTGAATTCAATACTATATTATGACATCTTCACGACTGAGTAATAATATTTTTTACTGATTTATTATTCTTTCAAAATATTATTTATTTATTTTGAGTCAGAATAAGCACACTGCTTATAAAATTTATTTATATTATCTGGAGGCAAATCGCAATATCATATATTATATGTATTCTAAAACAGATTATTTTAAAATTATTCAGAATTTCTAGAACCCGTCGTGTAAAGTGAAATTGCGGAAAGTGAGATCGTTAAATTAATTATAGGTTAATTAATATAAATAGATATGAAACCCGAATGGTGGATAATAATCGATTATTTCGAATATATACAGTAGGTATCATTTAATAGGTAATCATAATTTATCTTAATAGCATCTAATATATATTTATTATTCAAAGTAGCAAAATATTTAAAATTTGCATAGTGGAATTTTTTTTATTTACTGGAAAGGATTAAAAGTGAGTTGAAATCATTACCTAATTTTATTCGCCATCTGTTTGAATACATATCAAACTTTATGGGAGAAATTTTGATCCTAAGCGTTAAAGGTCTTCTCTCTCATTTGTATTCCATGTTAATAGATTTTCTAACTTTCAATGGAAACGACAAACTTTTAACTATCATTTCAGTTTAAAAAAGTAACTTTAACAGATCAATGAACAAAGACCTTAATTTTTCAAGTGAAAAGAAGTAAATAGATAATAACATTTGGCAAAAATGCAAAAAAAGAAACAAAACTAATTTTCTTAGTTTGTGATATGTAATCATATATCGTATAATTTAGCTATCAGGAGTTTGGGCTTATTTATAATAGTATAATTATAATGTATTATATGGAGGAGGAGGCGCTGGGTTCAATAAATCACCCTGAATAAAACGTTTCGGCCTGAATTTAATTGGCCATCTTCAGTTAAGAGAAATAAATTCAGGCCGAAACGTTTTATTCAGGGTGTTTTATTGAACCCAGCGCATCCAACTTTGACTGATACCTCCTCCTTCATCTAATACAGTTCCATCACATCCACGAACTCTAAAAAGTAATTTTTAAGAAAAATAAAACCGACTTCAAAAAATTAAATGCAACAAATGAAATACACTAAAAGGTATAAAATAATTATTATCTTATTTAGTTACAACTAAACGACGAAATATTAACATGAAATTACTTTTTGAAGTCGGTGCCAAACATATACCTTTTATGAATCGCACTCGACGGATCTTACTTAGTACGTTTGGAAGGTATGCTCGCTTATAGGTATAGTTTGTTTGGTACCGACATCAAAAAGTAATTTCATGTTAATATTTCGTCGTTTAGTTGTAACTAAATAAGATAATAATTATTTTATACCTTTTAGTGTATTTCATTTGTTGCATTTAATTTTTTGAAGTCGGTTTTATTTTTTTCTTAAAAATTATTTTTATATTTCTCTTTTTAGTGTTGTTATTAATAGTGATCATATCATCAGAACTTGACCAAATTAATATGACACCATCCCTAAGATACCCCATAATAAAAAAAGAATCATCGAAATCGGTTCATAAACAAATAAGTTAGGCCTAAACAAACCTAACAAAAAAGGTCTAATACCTATGAAAAATGGGACCAATCGGAAGGTAGACTGAACCCAATGCAAATTTTTTTTTCAAAATCGGTTCACAATTGGCGGAGATATGAGGTAACATAGGCACAAAAAAAAAAAAAAAAAAAATCAGTCGAATAGATAATCTCCTCCTTTTTTGAAGTCGGTTAAAAACATTCTTATAATTATAATACCATAAAAGAAAGAGAAGGTTTTTAATTAATTAATTTTCGAGAAAAAGTATACTCTCTACTTAATCATCCGTAACCAATGGTCATTGTAAGAAGATTCTGCAAACAGCTTAAACTAAGAAACATGGCACGAAGATGAAAATTATTAATAGAAACTTGTGTGCCAATTTTCAAGTAATTAACTCGGCTGTCCAAGAGCTAATATAAACGATTCTATTTTTTAAGGCATTTTAGCTATAAACTTTAACACTAAAACGAACTTTCCAAGAGCTTTTCTTCTCGCCTTATCATGAATATAAGAATCCAGAGACACAGACAAACATAAAAAATAGTTTCCCACGTTTCAGATGATTATGAAACATGAAAAAGTAAAATAATAAAAAATAAACTGAGTCAATTCACTCCAGTTATAATTATTATTCAGAGAATACTCCAATGAATCAACCAACCAAAAATTATATGGATCATGAATGGAAAATATTTTATATCACATTTATATTTTTCTAAGAATTATTATTAGTTTAATTTATGTTTTTAAAAAATTGTTATCAATAAAGGGGCTGGTTACATACATCCTTAAACATTAGATACGCTCTTTTTTATTATATTTGTAATATTAATTAGTAGGTCCATAATATAAGGAGCATTATTGATTTATTCTCCCAAGCCCCTTGTTGATATGCAAACAAACATACGCTTTTCCTAATAGTTTAGGAAGAGCAAGAGAGCCTTTGATTAAAGACATTTTTCCATCCAAAAAGACCTCAAAACATAGAAAACTTGAATTCAAAATTCAAAACATTCTTCACATTACAATGAATAGATATAGTTAAGTGAAAGTAAAAAATCGTGATTGATGAAAATTATTTGTCTTTCGTCATTTATTCATAATCAGTAAATTCACTTTAAATATTTGTATATATTATTATTTTAATATTCTAATCAAATGTGATGAAAAAGTCTCTGTTGAAACGTTGTGAAATTTTTAAGATAAGTATATAACACCTAACCTGATTTTTTAAATAATTAATATATTATTTTCAAAAAAGAAAAAACGAACTTTACTTAAAAATTTCAAAGATGTTTAAAGGTAAGCCGATTTTTCGCTAGTTTTTTTTTTTCAATGTATTTTCATAAGATATATCCACCGATAATTATTTTCTTTATATGAGCCTAGCCGTATAAACTCAGATGAGCGAAAGTAAATACAAGATAACTTTTAAACTCTATTTGGCGACTTGTTTTCTAATTTTTTTGTAGTGGGGTTGCGTTCTAAACAATGGATATATTTTAATGTCCTAATTGGTTAAAGAAAATATTTAGAATAAAATTCAAATACAATCTACTCTCGATATTTCGAACTCTTCAGCTGTTAAATTCGATAAATCGAAAAAATGTTGTGATACGCTCGATAAATCGAAATCTTTTTCGTTACAAGAGGGAGAGAACGTTCTATAATTCGAACTAGGCCGCTTCCCCTTTTTATAATTCGAATTTTTCCTAGTAATGTATACTCCTTTTTTTAATTAGGCAAAGTCCGAATAATGTTTATCAAGCCAAACCTTGGTTTCAACAGTATTTTTTTCGCCAAAAAGCAATGCTTTATTAACACACGAAATTCCTTTTTATCCATTTTTTCAAAGTACTAAAAGTTCTTTCACTAAAAATGCTATAACTCAGATACTACTAGTGCAACAGCTGTCAAATTTATACACGCGTCTTTTGAAGGTTGGAGCTAACTAAAAATCATATGGATTTGATACTAGTGGCGCCATTTATGTGCCAGCCTACGAACTTTTCAGCCCGCCGAGTATTATATATTGCAACAATAATACATATCGTCGCCTTAGAGTGTAAACCTGCTAATTCACAACAAGGACATTTTACAGGACAGAGAAAAAACAAACAAAATTTAATATTGTTGTTATGGAAAGAAACTATTTTTCACATTTTTTTTTCTACAACTTGCGATCGTAATTTTAAGTAGCAGTTTTACTTTGACGATGCTGCATCTCTTTTTCTTTCGAACGGTATTAATATGTCTTATATGATAAAAAATGGATTTACCAGGTTTACACTCTAAGGCGATGTCTAATTTTTTTTTTCTTATTTGTCGTTTTCATTATTTTTACTTTTTTTTTTTTGAGGGTATATATAAAAATTATGTAAGCTCATACATATTTTCCAAAATATAATGAAAACTCTTAATAATTCGAATTTCCATTTGATAATTCAATCTTCTTGATAATTCGAAGTCTCGATAATTCGAATGTTTCTTGTAGTCTCTTGGATTTTGAATTATCGAGAGTCGACTGTATTTTAATTAAATAAATAAAATAACAATTTAAATAGAAATGATATGGAAATATGAAAAGAGGGAAGAGTCAAGAATAAAATAAATGGTAAAAGAAAAAAAGATAGGTAAGTTGCATGTTCCTTTTTCTAATATTTATGTTTTAATTTTAATTTTAATTATAAAAGATATGTTACCGTGAGAGTTGATTGAGCAGCTCGAGGGAAGCGAATTCGTAGACGAGCGAGTGGTTTGCGATGGCCAGGGCTTGTTTGTTCGCCTTGGAGAAAGCGGCAGCCGTACCAATAGGAGATTTCGGATCCACTCCTCCATCTGAATTCACAATTCAAGATCCGAGACATCAACAAAACATACTCAGTCATTTTTGTAAGACCCACAAAAGACAAGATATTAAAATGAATGACGAGGTTTTTAAATAAAACCTGTAGGGTTTCACAATTATAATTTTTTTTTTCATAATGAAAATGAATAATTAAATAGATTCTTTCTTCTGAAAAATAAATTTTTTAATTTATTTTTAACGTAGTAAAGAAAATTTTGAAAAAATTTTTGGTAACTTTTTAAAATCTATCTATATATATAAAATTAAGGTTTTGTCTGTACATTGGTCCAAATCACGCCAAATTTTGGTTGCACACGTTTCAAGCAAAATTATGAACGAAAACACCCTCAAAAAATCCCTGTATGTATGTCTGTCTGTCTGTATGTTTCCGTGGTTTCCGCGAAAAGTTGCTCACGATTCACGTAAAAACGGCTGAAGGGATTATTATGAAATTTCATATTTCGAGCGGATGTCTTCTAACTTAGGTTTATAGCTATATAACGTTTTGATATTTTGACCCTAAAAGGGGGTTTAGGGGGGCGGATGAATGAAAATTATCAAATAACTCCTAAACTATTAACTTAACTCTACGGGAAATTTTATAGTGAGCAAAGTTGTAGGGGATGTGATTTCTGACAACTTTTGTTTAAAAAAATTCCCCCAAAAAACCACCCAAAGGGGGGGGGTCAAAATATGAAAATTCTTGCACTTGGACCAAATTCAACCAAATTTTGTATACATAATCTGTGTGCTAGAAATGCAAAAACTAACCACCCAAAATGGGGGGAGGGTCGAAAAATGAATGGGGTGTTGTGTGGGTTTCCGGGGATGTGGTGGGTGGGAGTGGGGTGTGAGGGTGGGGAATCTAATTTTTTCTCTCCGCATTTTAAGAATACAGGAGTCATTCTTTTATAAAAAGTGTTTAATTTTTATTGGATTGGATTTGCCTATAAAGGTAGTTTCCTTTATAATACACAGAAACTTAACCTGCTATTCAACTGGACTAAGGCTTATAGAAACATTGATTGGAAATATTAAATCAGGGAAGGATAAACCAACCTCTAGACCCAATAATTTAAACAGCAACTATAGTCTGGGATGGATCCTTGCATCGTGAAATGAAAAATAAATTTCAGGGAGTGGGTCGGAAACACAGTGTTCTTTCCTAAATATAACTGTCCTAATCTTAGTCGTGTTGTTTCCATCCCACTAGAGTTAATTAGAGAGGTTTAAAAGAGGTTACTGGAAGTTGCAAACTTTCTCTCCATCAGAAAACCAACGCCTTATCCCCTTATGAGAGTATAGGGAATACAGTACAGAAAGAAGATAGTCAATAACATAATGGTGTTAAGTTTACACATTTTAATGATGTTGCGGTAATCTATTATTTATGCACCATTTAGGCAAAGAGAAGCCATCCTAGTGAACCATCTCCTAGGACATTACAATGGAACACTCTTCATAGTAATTGGCAAGGTTATTTGAGGAAAGTATGGCAGAAGAATAATAGTAATAAATTAGTTAATTCTAACATTTATATAAAATGCGTAATATGAATTGCTTATTAAATACATCCTAAAATTTATAAAAATATATTGACGATGTCACCTTTTTTTTTTTTTATTAATACAAATATTCATAATACCAGGAAAGTCCATTTCGTTACCTCTATTGTCATTAAGAAATGTGTAATTTTGTTATGCATTGTGGAAAAATTGAAAGAACAATTGAATTCGTTCGAATAGTTAAGAATAGGAAGTAAGAAAAAAATATACCTATATACTAAACATTTGACGTTGATGACTTAATTATCTAACTTATTCTCAAATGCTGTTGCAAAAAATGCAATCATGAGAAGACCTTAAATCCTAGAATGAAAAAAGTGAGAAATAGTTCTTTGGAATTGAAGGTTTGAAGGCATTTTTGTAGCCGAGTTTTGAAGAATTGATGATAAAGGTTGCTAGATTTGGAAGAAATAGAAATAGTTTCTACAGAGTACAGAATTTATTAAAACTTGGTGGTGTTGTTTTTACTATGATAAACATGAAATCGACCGACAGGCTTAGCAATAAATTGTATCTTCTGCTTGATAAAAGCCTTGACCCGTCCTCAAAAGATCACTGAAGTTCAGCAACACGTGGTACAGATTGTTCTAAAGTGGGTGACCTTCTCACGTGCTGTTGGCATATTTCCAGCCTTCTCAAAGCCATTTGTTTTGCGTGGATCTCCACTGAATTGGGAACTATGACCCTCTATCTTCGTTAGAAGAATATATGGCATTGTCAGTAATTCTGCATATTATAAATATTTTTATTTATTAAAATCACTAGTATGTTCCCATAATTATGAAAGTGGTCTAAGTCAAAAATTAAAAAATTAGTTTTTTCATATTTTATGTCCCATCCATTTAAAAAGTACAGTGATAAGATGTCGGTTTTGAAAAATCGCATAAAATTAAACCGTTAAGTGGAATTCTAGTTGTCTCATTATACAGAATTCAAATCTTGTTTATTTCATAAAACCTTAAATATCTCGAAACTAACAATCAATGACTTAGACCACTTTCATAATTATGGGCACAAATATATGTTAGTAAACTTAATTTCATTCTTCAGTGAAAAAATGATTTAATTTTCTATTAAATATTCAAATAAAATTAAAACGGAAGTTGAAGGCAATATCTTTGAAATTATTTTAGTCTCATATAATAAAAACATTTATATCAAGCAAAAATGTTAATCCCCATAATTCCTAAGAATTGGAACTTTCCCAGTCTCGCTCTTTCCCGTGTCCTACATTCTTCATTCCTTCAGCATTTGGGTACACAAACTCCTTCGTCTTCACCATTTTTCCTGAAAGCTATCTTCTTCTCTGTAATGTAAGGGTCTGTCGAGAGTATAAGGTCATTACTTATATAGGTGATGCATACTTCTTGCATGGATTAAATTAGAACATAGACACAATTCTGAATCAACTTTTTATGAAATTGATTCTAATCGAAATATTTTAGTGTGAGCCTCACCACCTGACCTCAAACAATAATGTGATTCATGAATGAACAGAATCATCTCAGTCCACAAAATCGTTCCACTTTTTTTTCTTTTTACTTTTATTAGCTATAGGTAACAATACTAAATATAATTACTCAATAATTCCTAATGAAGGAATGCATTCATAATGAATAGAGTAAATCTGTTTTCTTTAAAAAGTACTCAACTGTGATTCCTTCCTGAAATTCTATTCATTTTTACAAAAGAATACATCTTCCTACTTCTACTTAGGTGATATAATATACTTACTGACTGTCCAGAGCTGATACTCGCGTTCTCTACGCCTGCGCATTTCCTCTTCAGCATTTCTCACCGCTTGCATGAGCATTTCATCCGGAAGTTGAGGAATGGGCTCTGGAGCTCTCCAGGCACTGGCCACATCCGGGAGAGGGTGAAGACTGCATGGTAGTCGAGCATTTCTTTAACAGGAAACAAATCAATATACTTTTGATTATTTATAATATTAAAACAAGAATATAATTTACACGTTTGAAAAATACATTAATTGATGTAGTGATATTTCAAAAGAAACAACTTTCATCTATTAGTACAATAATTAAACTGAAATATCTAATTAACATAAAGTATGAATGTCTTATCATTTATAAATATATTATAAAAATTGTTAATATATTATTGATTATATTTTATTAATAAGATATATCACTTCCTGATTAAATCGAATTTTATTTTTTTATGTGATATTAAGTAAATTTTTTGATTTGTGAGTTACTGAATGTAGGAGCAATGCCTACATTTCTAGAGAAGATAGAGATACTGCAATATCCCCAAGCAATTCCAGTTGGATACATACAATAGGTTAAAAGTCAACATTCAGTAACTTAGATCTTATGCGGTTTCCCATTAAAGAAGAAAGTATCCTACATGTTGTCTAATCTCAGAGAAGGGAGTTGGTTGATTTCAATATGTTATGGCTATCGGCAATCCAAGTAATTACACATAAGAAGGAGCATGTTCTTTAAATCATCTTTAGACCAGTTATTTTAGAGGAATATAAACAAAGAAAGAAGAACCACACCGAAATAGGCAGAAGTAGCACTAACTTTGGTCATCTTTCTTGAATCTTCAATGAACATATTAGACTATATTTAAGAATTTAATATTTCTCTTTTTGTTTATGTTAATTATAGTAAGGTTCAGGAGAAAAATAAAAAATATCATCGGTAAATAAAAGGAAAAACTATTAAAGGAGAGAAAGACGGAAGTCTAGCTCAATATATAAATAAATGGGGATTAAATTTGATGTTGCTACCGAATGCCCGTAATGAGAATTAGAATTATGGGCGTAGTTAGGGGGGGGCAGCCCAGGCCCAGTGCTTTTAGTAGGCATATAATATAATCATTTCATTTTTATTTTAGCTGTTATATTATATAATCGTATATTTAATTGAATATGTGAAATGATATATAATTAGTATAAGATTGTAGCTTAAAAATCAATAAAAAATGTGAGATTCCCTCTGACAGTCTCTCATGGCAATAGGCTTACGGTCCAGCCTCTCGATAAAACAGAACAAAAGAAAAATAAATAAGAAAGAAAGCGATCTTATTTGATCAATTTCATCTATCTGAAGAATCATCCTATCATTCTAATAAAAGAAAATAACATGTAAATTAAGAATTTTGTTGTTTAAATGAAATTCTATGAAAACATTCAGTCGACAAGAAATGTCAAAATGTTTTATTTTTTTCTCATTACATATGTAATCAATTCTGTTGAAATTTCATATCTATTGTATGTGTTATTTTATTTTATCTATTATATCAAATAATTTTTATTATAATATTTGCATTTTAAAGGGTAGTTTATTTGCAGTCAATTTAAAAAAACGCTAATAACTAGGTTGAATATTTAAAAAAAATATATGAAATTAAGAGATATTATAAAACAATTAATTATTAATAATTTAGTTTAATTTTGAACGAAATCGCTTCAGTACTTTTTGAGAAAATTGTCAAAAACCCCGAAAACCGTTTATGAAAGGCCGTTTTAGAGACATTTTAAAATTCACTTCCATATCACAAGTCAATGTTTCTGTTTCATATGACTTTTTTAACTTTTTTCCAAAGGCATCTCGTGCTTTCAAAAAACATCGTTTTTAAAACGGTTCAGATGGTTTTTGACCATTTACTGAAAAAGCACTGAAACGATTTCGTTCCAAATTAGAGTAAATTATTAATAATTCATTGTTTTATGATATCTATTAATTTCATAATTTAAAAAAAATTCAATGGAGTTATTAGTGTTTTATCAAATATGACTTCAAATAAACTACCCTTTAAATGCAAATTTCTTAATAATAATAATTGTTTTCTTCTTCATTAAAAAAAAACAAAACAAAAAACGTATAGATAATCGAGGGACGAGTATGGAATATTTACCTTAACAAATTTTGGCCCCCAATTCCACACTAAAAATAAATTTTAAAAAAATCCCGAAAGATACCTGCTGTGAATACAAAATTTTTGATCGACCCGTCATTGAAATAGAGTAAAAATGAACGGTAAACCACCGTAATGATAAATTTATTATAGAAGAAAAGGCAGCGCTCTTAAGCAATATATGACACAAGAAAACAAAGAAAGATATAATAGAGTTATTGAATTTAATCTTGAATAAAAAATTAAATAATTGTTTCCTCAATTATCTCAAATTAATTCACTTATAAACACAGAGGAAATATAATGAAAATTTTACCTAAAAAATAATCTTCAAATACTTTTAATAAACTAAATTTGAATTTATTTATAGGTAAGCTTATCATACGTCTCGATGTGCCGGGACTGTCCCACTTAGGAGGTATAGTCCCGGCGTCACGGCCAGTTTATCCCGGTTATTGGGGAAAAAAATTAAAAAGTGCCGAATATACATACGAAGTCAAAAAGTGAAGCCTCAAATAATGGCAATTATTCAACACGAAAACTTTTGTGAACTAAATTTATGAAAAAAAATTTCGCGATTAAAATTAACAAAGAATTTTTAAAGAAAGTTAACTTATATAATAACTTTTTTTAATAATAAGTTATTTTCAATTAAAAATAATTAAAAATTACTATTGATGGTTTTGTTAAATACCTACTCCATTATCTAGTTGAATATACTGTTCTCTTTTTAAAATCGCATAGTCACTTTTTGAAAAATCTCAAAATTGTCCCTGTTTGAAAAAATTAATTATATGTAAGTCTATATATAGATTTGTATACAGTCAGAATACAGTCGAGAAATTCGGAAAATGATTTCAGTTTTATCTACTTTATATTCACGTAGATCTACTTAAAGACTGCTAAAAGAGAAAAGTCATATAAAGCACTTTCGATTTAATTTTATCCTATTTAAAGAAGGATATATTCATCATTACCTCATCACGTTTTCCTTTTCTCTTTCATTTATAGCTTCTTCGGAAATAAACATTATTTTTGTGTAATTCGAAATTCAGTAATTATTTTTTCTGAGTAGGTAATATTATATATATATATAGATAGTTGTATTGATGATTTTCATGTGCACATAACTAGTTATTGTTTATAACTAAATCAATTTTAGCCCTTCCCCATCAAAGTTTATTATTGTCAAACGTATATCTTCTGTTGATATTAAAAACAAAATAAATGATCAAATGAATCTTTGCGGCCTCAATAATTTGTTTATTAGTATGCCAAATGGCCATGGCTTATTTAAAACACCGGTTCTCAAAGAATGACCGAAGTTACGTGTGGTGCTGTTTTTACTTTACTGTACAGGGTATGGTCAAGTATTGTAATCGTGCATGAAAAAAGTGGTTTTTTTCCTTCTTTTTTCGAAATATCTCAAAAACGGCTGAAACTATTTTGATTAGAAAAATTGAGCGAAACCATGGCATTTCGCTCTACAAAAAAGCTCTAATAAGTGAACATCGAAAAAATTATATTTTTCGAGATAATAATTGTTTTGTCAAAATGTCTGTTAGTCTGTCCGTCCGTCCGGTTGTCTGGTTGTCCGTTAGTCTGTGCGTTATCAAATTTTTGTGGACGAGCTAGCTCAAAAACTAGTGTGAATATCGAAACCAAATTTCACACGTAGTTTTGGTCCATTGAGATTAAGAGCTGATTAGATTTTGGTGCATATCTACCCAAAATTAAGGGGGTGGAGGGGGGTTAAAAAATTAAAATCTAGGCTCTTGTACCAAACTCAACCAAATTTTGTATACATAATCAGTGGGCCCCCAGGAGTCTAAAAATGCAAAAACTAATCCCACCTAGATGAATATAAATAATTTTATTAAATATTAAATACAAGGAGGGGCTCAGGTTGTATGGTAAAGTCAAGTGGATGGCCACATCAGAACACGTCAGCTTATTTCTAGATTAGGGACCCTCCTCAGAAATTTGTGATAAGCCCAACGAATTATAAAACTTATTAAACAGCTCAAATTGAAACTAGAATAAGTTTCAAATTTCAATTTTGAGATTTCTTCTAGCACAGACAAAACAACAGGTGCATATGTCAAAGGCCCACTCATATCCGCAAAACGTGTATTTCTAACGAAAATTTACCCGAATTTCAGAACCTATCGTCCTAATTTTAGATATTATTAGTTTAGTGAAAGCAAAATATTCTTAATAGCCTATGGCCTTGGCATGTTGAAAGCATCAGTTCTCAAATGAACATGGAAGTTAACCAATATTTTTCGCTTTTCAGGTTGACTGATTTCATGAGATAGGTGGGTTCCTGACTAAGTCTAAAAGGGGGTAGTGGACTTACATACTCTTTATTTATAATATAAATTCAATTATAGGCTATCAACCTGTTTGTAATTGATCGCCTTCATCTGATTCTATTCCCATTTAAAATGCTGTTCCTGTGAAGATGCCACATTTTCTGGAGAAACTATTCTAATCTATAAATTATAATAAGTAAATATATATATATATATATATATATATATATATATATATATATAATATATATTTATCATTTTTTTGCTACCAGTCATAATATATAAATGCTAATCGCGAAGTCTTGCGGATCTTCTGGAGACAGATATATTTTTAGTCGCCTTTGCCAGCCATTAATTAACACGATTTTTTACTTTACCATACAGTCAAGTATTGTAATCGTGCATGAAAAAAGTGGTTTTTTTCCTTCTTTTTTCGGAAATATCTCAAAAACGGCTGAAACTATTTTGATTAAAAAAATTGAGCAAAACCATGGCATTTTGGTCTACAAAAAAGCCCTAATAAATGAACATCGAAAAAATTATATTTTTTGAGATAATAATTGTTTTGTCAAAATGTCTGTTAGTTAGCTAGCTCAAAAACTAATGGGAATATCGAAACCAAATTTCACACGTAGTTTTGGTTCATTGAGATTAAGAGCTGATTAGATTTTGGTGCATATCGACCCAAAATTAAGGGGGTGGAGGTGGGGTTAAAAATTAAAAATCTAGGCCGTTTGAGCAAACTCAACCAAATTTTGTACACATAATCAGTGGGACCCCAGAAGTCTAAAAATGCAAAAAACTAACCGCCCAAAATGGAAGAGGGGAAGGGGGGATGTAGGGTCAAAAAATGAAAATCTTGGCCATTTACCGAACTCAACCAAATGTTGTATACATAATCAGTGGGACCCCAGAAGTATACAAATGCAAAAACTAACGGCTTAAAATGGGGGCGGGGTAGGGGGTGTAGGATCAAAAAATGAAAATCTTAGCCATTTACCAAACTCAACCAAATTTTGTATACATAATCAGTGGGACCCCAGAAGTCTAAAAATGCAAAAACTAACCGCTTAAAATGGGGGCGGGGGTCAAAAAATGAAAATCTTGGCCATTTACCAAACTCAACCAAATTTTGTATACATAATCAGTGGGACCCCAGAAGTATAAAAATGCAAAAACTAACCGCCACCTACACTATTATAAATAATTTTAGGGGCCGGGTTGTATGGTAAAGTCAAGTAGATGGTCACAAAAGAACACGTCAGCTTATTTATTTTTATTTATTTATTTTCAAGGATGGCTTTTTCTGTCAACGAGCTTAAAATCCGATAATATTTATAATTCTAAAATGAAGAACTGCCTTTCTAGCTTCAAAACTTACAATTCCAAAATGAGGAAATCAGGAAAAAAATCTAATTGTTATTTGTGAGCTATCAAACTTGATAACTAATAAGCCAGCAGGCTTGTTTTAAGCTACACCTATCAGTCCAGTTTAAAGCTTATTTCTAGATCAAAGCGTTGGCTGACGAAAAATTGACAGCGTACCGAGTCTTGAAACTGTTTTCACTTTTTCCTCCATTATATTAAATCCTTCATATTAGATTTTCATGAATTTATATTTACATTAGCCTCACCTAGAGAATTTCGTGGGGAGGGGGAGGCTTT
Organism: Forficula auricularia; assembly: GCA_024734495.1. Taxonomy (NCBI): domain Eukaryota; kingdom Metazoa; phylum Arthropoda; class Insecta; order Dermaptera; family Forficulidae; genus Forficula; species Forficula auricularia. The sequence goes on from JALMQS010000153.1 coordinate 26,261,656, forward strand.
GCCAAGCTTATTAATAATAATTTTCTATTACTGATTAGTGGATTTTTAAATGTTAATTAAACATTGTAAACATTTATTTAAAAATAAATTTTGATATTTTACTTTCACTTCTGCTCAATATCTAATAAGAAAAATATTTTTCTATTTCAAGGTAAGGCCAATAATAAGGAAAAGGTTTAAAAAAACAATACATATTCGTAACTAGTAGAAAGCAAAAATATGTATCTATATATGAAAAATGTTTTGTTTTTTCTGTAATTTTTCTCTATAACTTGGCAATCGAGTTTTATCAAAGACTAAATCAACCAACCGAATAAAGGGCTTCGAAAATAAAGTACCTACTAGCTTCACTTAACTAAGGCTCTTGAATATTTCAAATGAAGTAATTTTTAAATAGGTCTTCAACCATTTGTATTTTGTCAGAAGAAATACGTTTTTAAATTTAAATTTTAATTTGGTTCCCTTCTTTATTTAGCTAATATTATAGCATTTTGAACTTTTAGAATAAGAGTAATAATTAACACATATTTTGTTTGTAAATTAATGTAATTAGGCGTACAATCAAGAATAATTAATGGAGGAAATTTGCGTGTTCTAAATGAGTCTGTTAGCAGCTTTATACATTACAAAAGTATTTCAAGTCGAAACTAGGCAACAGCCTTGGCATGTTCAAAGCAATCAAAAGATTACTGAAGTTAAGCTACATGGAGTGTGTTTTGCTCTGAAGTAGGCGGCCTTCAAAAATCATGTGGTCTTGGCGAGTCATCGCCTTTGATTCACGCAATTTTCGAAAGCTCAACAACCCTTTGCTGGCAAACTTTTCAAATGTGATAAGAATCGAACCAAAGCATAGTCCGATTCGTTTATCACTATGGCCTTTAGTTATATTCTTTCCATGGCCTACAACATTCAGTTGTTTAAGATCCGCAAGATCAGTAGATTTCACTCCGGGCCAGCCACTGAAATATATGTATTCATTCCTGAGACTCCTTCTCGCATCAATAACATATTAAAAATTTCAGTTCTTTGGGTAAAATATCCAACGGTCTAATAAAAATGCTATTCAGACAATTTAAGGACAAAATGAAGGATTCGACAAAAATATGGTATAAGGACACAGATAAGCAAAAAGGATAAATCATTCTCAAGAACAAGGGCAAAAGATCACCTCTCACTCATAGGGCAAAAGTTGAGGGCTCCTTATTGTTCATTGCCAAAGAAAATAGGCAGAACTGATGATAATTGAAAAGTTTTTGTTTTGCCGAGAGTAGCAGAGTTGTTGATTCACAAGGAGAAACAAAGAGGTTGTCCTCTGCTTGATGCAAATAAACATACACACATATATATCGAGATGATATATCTGTATATTTATTATTTATTTGTTTGAGACTATAGTTTCTATGTGATTGAGTCCATGAAAAACATTTATAATTGAAGAAAGACTGATGATGAAGACCAAGTCTTCGAAACTATAGTCTCAAACAAATAAATAATATATATATATAGATATATCATCTCGATATATATGTGTGTATGTTTATTTGCATCAAGCAGAGGACAACCTCTTTGTTTCTCCTTGAGAACTGATGATCTCTTGAGAATGTGAATTGGGTATAATTTTCATAAGGCGGAAACACTTTGAAAAGGCCATATCACTACCTAACGAGATGAAGAATTCATATCCTAGGAAAGTTTCAGGAAAATTGAAATTCTAAATCTAGATTAAGTATACGTATACTAAAGAGCTAACATAAAAGATTTGCAAAAGTCACAGGGATCAAGAGGAATCAGATAACTCAGAAGCCCATCATAATAATAATGCTCCCAATTTTTCATTAACCCTACAATCATGTACTCAAACCTCAAGTACGTTTCAGGGAATATATTATAATAGAGTGTACTATAAGCCATGGGAAAATAAAAGTGTTTACTTTACTATATATTGGTTAATTTCTTGGTTGTAAATTGGAAAAATTCTTTTTGCAATCGTTGTGACCTATAATATTATTCTAAGGCGTCGTTTTTTGTTAAAGCTATTAAATACTACACTATACTATTGTTGCTTGCTGTGTTTTTTTAATATAGACTATGCATAATAAATGGCATGAATTTGAAATAATTCCAATCATGGAAAGCAAAAGTTCTAGCCAATATTTTAGACAAAATAATATAGAAAATTAATTTGAACTTTCTTTTCTATTACTAGAAATTTTAAAATATAATACTTATCTAATTAAAAAAATTCGTTTACAACTTTCCAGTATTTCCTTTCATTAGTGAATCTAATTTTTATTATTTTTTTAATTTTGTTAATTTGAAACTAAATAATAATGAATAATTCAAACTAAATAATAAGATATGATCTTATTTTTTTTCTTTCTAAATACTACAATGTTTTCAATAATTTTTTCTTCTAATTCTGCAAGCATCCGATTCCCAAGGTGTAAGTGGAGCGTTTTATCCAGAGCTTCGAATCGCCTATATTTCTTAAATTATTAGATAATTTTATACAAATGGAAAATGCCATTTAAAAAAAATTAGGTAATAAGAAATATCATATTAATGTAATCTTAAATTAATATTCAGTTTTGACAGAATATAAAGTTTTTTGTTCACAACAATGCAATTCCGCCCGGAAAAATTGACGAATTTTGATGTACCTAGCTCAAAAAATTGCCTTTAATTACTTCCTTCAAATTTACAATTGCTCCACTTGTAATGATAATTATTTTCTACTGATTTTTTTTAATGAAAATGATTGCTCTTAATTGTAATAAAAGGATTACTTTAATTTTCATGGCCCTAATTCTAATTTTGTAATAATTATTAAAAATGTGTGTAATTTTAATGTAAGGTAAAATAGAACTTTATAGGTTGTATTTTTCTGCGAAGAAAATTTATTTTTTCTTATACCATACTGATTATCGTAAATTATAATAATTTATTATAATATTAGTGGATGAATAAAGTTTTTTTTTGCTTGGTATTTTTGAAATATCGCAAAAATTGTTGAAACTATTTTGATAAAAAAATTTAGCGAATTCATGGCATTTCGGTCTACAATAAAAACCTCATATACTAAACATCGAAAAATTTACATTTTAAGAAATATTTATTAATTTTTCTTGTGTTTCCCAAATTTTGTGTAAGCTCTAGGTTAAAAATCAATGGAGGAATCAAACCGAAATTTTATATTTAGATATTTTATATTGAAATTAAGAACTAATTAGAATTCATTTGAAATTGGACTGAAAATTAGGGGGTTTACATTTATCTGATTTGGACCTATTTTTCATAGTAGACTTAGCCAAAATTAACTTCCTAAAATGACCAAGTATTAGTAGTAGGTGTTTGGTAAAGTCATGAGATGAGAAAACTACCATAATTATAAAAGTTTACACTTACAAATAAGAATCTTCACGGACGAAGGCGTGTGGTTGTAGATTTGAGAGTCCTTCTGAATTAGCACACAAAAGACCAGCCACTCGGACTCTACGAATTTCTTGTAATTGGTCTGTAACAAAAATTTTTAATTTAATTTCCCAACCCCAAATGATATAAATGATATTTTACATGTTTTTTTTAGTTGAAACTAATATTTAGAAAGATATAAAAAATATTTTTTTTTAGTTAAACGTAAAAATAGAAAAGTAATTATCCACGTATTCTTTTGAGTAGGTAGAAAACGTTTTAATCGTTAAGTATCCGTTTTTATCTTGGCTGACCTACGCTGCATGATAAGGCTCTAAAAGTAATAGTTTACTTTTTAACCCTTAATTCAAATATTCTTTGGTTCTTCATCAAGTTCTATACTCGATTTTTATAAAATATATTGTATTTTTATATTTTCAGTAATATTATGAGTCATTATTATTATTTTGAGTCGGATTTGCTGATAGGTCATATTAAAAATTGTTCGGAGTGCAAAGGGTTAAATAATTATAAAAAATCTTTGAAATTCTAAACACAAAACTCATAAAGACTTGATCATGATCAGGAAAGTTTTATCAATAAATTAGAAATTTAAAAATAGCGAATGCTTACCCTTATCAAAACTGCCGGGCGGAATGTCGTTTTCATACCAAAATCGATCACTATTTCGTGTTTTAATGAATTGCATAGTTAAAATACAAGCCAAAGTTGGGCCTAAAGCTGCCCCCGGTGCTGGAGTTTCAAGAATCCCGCCAGCAAGAAGATCAATCTCGGACATTCCATTATTATTTCCATAATGTCTCAATAATGCATTCCGTGCAGCTTCAGGAAGTGATTCTTTAATTGAGACATTACAAAATTTTGCAAAATCTTCGTATGATGCCAATCCTATATCTCGACCCTGGAATAAATAATTTAATTTATATGTTATAGGAATCGTAATCATCAGATAGAGGAGTGAATATTTAAATAAATAATGCTGATTTACCATATGTATAAGTCGTGCTCCGGAAGTCCATCCATCGAAATGTGGCCCGCTATTAATTGATGGTTTGCGTGCCAAAGTATTTGACCAACTGACTAATTTAAAAGTGAACTCTCCCTGTTGATTTTCGTCATCCAACATGCCTGCAAGAGATGTGAGAGCAGCCAAAACAGCCGAAGCATAAACACCCACTTCGTGTCCACTAGAATAGCCATGGAAATAACCCTGAGTCTGAAGTCGAAGATCTTTCATGTCCCCGATGACAACAGGAAGCCATTCTGAATAGGTGATATGCTGTATCTCAGCAATGACAATACGTCTAGCCTCCAGGAAAATATCTTCGTCGTCCCAATGTGGATTGGCTCTATTAAGCTCAGCAGCCAATCGATTATGCTCGGCAAGAAAGAGACGATGAAGCGGAGGTTGATTTGAAGAGTATACGACTCGTCCAGCAAAGCCCACTCGAAGGGAATTCAAAGCGTTCTCACTAGTTCCATAAATACCAGATCCATCCAAAAATGATGTTGCCAGATTCATTGTCTCCCGGTATTCTAAAAAAGTAAAAATTAATCAGTGGCCGAGAGGATAAGAGCTAAGACTCTTATAAAGGCATCGCAGCGCACATGCGAAGATCCCGGGCTCAAATCCCGGCTGATCCTTTTTTCTATAATATAATTTAATTTATATTTGTCTTTCGACGTGGTCTCATTGTGGTTGCGCCCTAGAGTGAAGAAAAAAAAATATTTACGACCTTTGGGTTCGCGATCGAGTGGGAGGCGTTTGGATATATTTTAATTAGTCAAGCCAACTACAGAGCTGCGAAAAATGAACGAGGAGGGAGATTAAAAAGATTAAATAAAAATGAAATTCCAAATTCACATAGACATTAGGTATTAGCTTGAATTCAGGGATCAGTGGCCGAGAGGATAAGACTCTTATAAAGGCATCGCAGCGAACATGCGAAGATCCTTGGTTCGAATCCCGGCTGATCCTTTTGTCTATAATATAAAAAATATTTTCTTCGTTCCATAATTTAGTAAAAAATTAATTTTTTAAATGGAAATGAAAAAAAAACTGATATAATGGAAAGTGTAAAAACCCACATAGTATCATGAATTACTAGGTTTGCTTGGGGGGGGGGGGTTAAATTCACTCGAAATTTTCACTTTTGCGTGTTTATAAAAGTTTTGTTAAGGGAGAATGGTGTGGGTTCTTGGTGAAATATTTTAAATAAAATAAAGAAAATTTTGAAAAAAATTTTAAGCAACTTTTTAAAGTTCTAGTTAATAATAATATTTTTGTGAAACTTACCTAGTATTTAAAATTTTAAAAAGTTTTTTCAAAATTTTCTTTACTTTGTTTATAAAAGCTTGAAAAATAAAGAACAATCATTTTCAGTCAATTTTTTCTGTCTATCTGACTTTTCTCGAACCCTAGATCCATCCCCCACTCATCAAGGTAAAAAGGAGGTCAAATTTTCAAAACAAGATGGTGGTTAAATTTTGATCTTTCTAGTTAGAACGAATGTCTGGATGAAAAATGCAGAAAATCAAAAACATTTAATTAAGTTTATGGGAGCTATCAGTCTTAACTATTAAGGTAACATTTTCCACACAAATTTGAATGAGATATTACCTAACTTTTAAGCTTCTCTTAGTTTATACCAGGGGTCCCCAAACATTTTAGAGGTAGGCCACGTGTGAACATTGAAAACCGAGGGGTAAACCGCGACCTGAAATCGTGTACACCTACTTCCACTTCCACTTTCATTTCCAAGTAGAAGACAATAGATGACAATAGATTATCTAATGAATTCCAAAGTAATTCCAAATAATTCCAAAGACGGTGTACAGCTAATTCCAATCGCAGTTCACCCCTCGTTGAAAACTATGGGCGGGCCGGATATAACATTCTTACGGAAATTATATTAATAATACGCTATTAAATGGCATTAATATTTAATATAGTGAATATTTGTGAATTAATTCTGCAGTAAGCCGCGGGCCGGATGGAAATGTTTCAAGAGCCGGATTCGGCCCGCGCGTAGTTTGGAACCCCAGGTTTATAACAAAATTGTCAAATCCCTAAATTTACAAACAGAACAGCGCAAGGACGGTTTATTTATTTCGATTCGTTGACTTTTCGATAACAATATTATAACTTCATCAGAGCTTCAGGAATAGTTATGAACGAATAAACATTATATTATCATAATTCTTGGAATTAGCCATTCAATCAGATCATAAAATTACTTTTGTAATTACGATCTTATTGAACATTAATTGTATTAAATATGATAATTGTAAGATTTTTAATATGTTTCAGGTAATAATCGCACTTAACTAAAATTGAGTATTTTATTACCATTTAAATTAGCGTGATTCAAAAATTCTTAATTAATTGCTTCAAATGGTTGGGTATTAAATGATTGATTTTTATATAACAGCAAGTTAAAGTTATCCATAATTGTTTCCCGTTCCTCTGAACATCAAGCAACCGAGACCTGAATAAAATCATCATATTTTTACTTAACGGATGTATAGAATTTCAAGATGAAAATATTATCTCGTCACTGTTTTATTTTTGTTCGATTAAATAATTAAATAGTTAATTATAGTTATAATTTTTATAAAAATTAAAACTTTTAAAGTAGATTATTCTCGTCCCCCCCATCAAATTTCGGGCCCGGGGCCCAAAATCTGAACCGGGCCCCTTATTATGGAATAAGTATGTGTTTTTTATGAAGTGGAAAAAGTTGGTCACCCTATGCATTTTTTCTAACATACCCCCTTAAAATAACATGTCACATCCGGGGTCCCGGGCCCACAGGTGCACTTGGACCTCCCTTGCGGAGGCTATGATGATTACTTACATATATATTTATCTAGATTAATTTGCCGCAACGCTGACGTAATGCTGCCGTCAGGGAGCGCTGATGCCGTCTTTGCGGCAAATTTGAAATATAATTGTAATTGAAACTCGAATTTTGGAATGAAAGACTCCAATTGATTTTAAATTAAGAAACATTAAATTTATTGATAATTATCCCCCCCCCCTCACCACTCAAAAATTAAATATTCAATTCGCTTTTCTTTGCGCACAGAAAAAGAAATTAATCACATCTTATTTGATTTATATTTTATATATTATTTGTTTATTTTTTAAAAATTTGCCACTTTTTTATAATTTATTAAAAATCTAAATTTTGTTATTCTTATTTTTTGATTTTTACAAAATTGAACGACTTAAGACACGCATGCCCGAGTTTCTCATGGCAATACTGGAGGGAGCAGCCTGTCATACAAACAACACCTGATTGATCTCTTTTAAATATTTGGAGCCTTATATCGATTATCGATCCCAAATTTAAAAAAAAATGATATAATATAATTCTCCTCCTCACACGATCCCACTTATTTAAATAAATCTACATATTTCCACACAAAAAATATCACAATGCTGTAGATTATAGAAAAAAATACTACCAGATTCATATCTAGAGCCTCATTTCTGTAGCTGTGTCAGGACGAAAATGAGGTGAAACTTTTAAGAGACTATGTATTTTCGGGAGTTTACAGGTATACATTTGGAGTGTGGTTTTTTAAGAGGAATAAAATTTTTGGACCGAGACGCTGCCCGCCAGGGCACCAGCCCGGAGGGCCGAGCTTCGAGGGCGTGCCAAAGGCACGCACGAAAAGCTCGTTCTAAAAATAAAAAAACTTAGTAGATATTAATTTACAAATGAATACTAGTAATTTGTTTTCTTAGGCGTATGTTCATATTTTTGGAACCTACCTGCCCTTAATTAAATTTATCAGAAAATTACAAAATAAAATTACTGCTATCCTCAAATTGATAGAGTAATAATTGAAATAACAAATATTGAAAGTTTACTTTTTTTTTAAATACAATTATATAACATTGCCAAAAAAAGAGCTTAGAAATAAATATGATTTATTTCTTTTAACCGCAAAAGAAAAATGATCTAGAAAGAAATTAAACTAGAAGATCTGTTTTTTCTTATTTAAGATCTATTTACTTGGTCAATTAATTTTTTGCCACTAACCTTTTAAATATTCAAATGCAGTTTATTATATCAAGAAAGTGAAAGCAAATGAAATGAAAAATTTAAATTAAACGAAATATTTCATAAAGGAAATTACAAAAATAACTTATCGAAAATTTGTTTTTTAGCAGAGTATTTAATAATATTAAAGCGTAATTTACTAACAGATTAGACCCTAATAAAGAATTAATACTTCTATCAATTTTAAAAGTAATTTATTATAATTATTTTTTAAAAAGAAAGCGGAAGTACTTACGAAAAGGTTGGCATGTCTCCTTGCGAGTAGGGGCGGCTCGAACATATTCCTGACACTGGTTTTGTTCCTGTTTTTTTCCAGGGAAGCATTCTGGAATAATGGTTCCGTTGCAGCATTGCGACCTTGTGGGGTGCAGTGTCCTGGCAAGGTCTTCAATCACTAATTGTGCCCAGGCACCCGTTAACGCTGTCAAATGAGGATGAATTGGAGAATCTTCTAATGGGAGTTCTTCACCTTCTTTCATGAGCGATTCAATTAATCGGGCGGTGCTCTCCGCTTCCGGCAACTCCGACTGAGTGGAACTTCTTCGAGGATGAGATTTACCTGGAAATCATATACGAACTTTTTTATTTGATTGATTTTTTATTTTTAACAAATACAATTTTTGTAAAATAAATAGCAAAATATTAGAATCAATCCATAATTATTTACTAATTATTTACTTTAGGTAATTACGTAATTATTTACTTTTTCTTTACAAAAATAGTGCTTATCTAAAACCAGAATATTTATGTTTCTAGAAGAGAGACAGAAAGAAGAGAGAATAATGCCACCTAAGATACGAAATTTTAAAAAAAATTCCAAAACAGATCCAGTATTAAATATTAAAGAAATTAGAAGATGTCTGTTCGTCTGACACTGCATTGTAACTCTTAAACTAAATAAGATTTGAAATTTACAAGTCCCTTTTGCGCAGTCGTGCGAAATACTGATTGGCGCCTTTATATGCACTGAGCCTAAATCACTGCGGTCACAACATTTTTTTCACGTTTCAAGGTTTTTTTACAAAATAACTAATAGGGCTAATATTAAATCGTTTCAGCCGTTTTTGAGATATTTTGCAAGAGAGACTGCTGCGGACGATTGCTACAGACAAGCTGAGCGACGCAGGGAAGTATCTCCAGACACAATCATGTTCAAACCTGTCGCGTACGCTCGCTGTTTGGCAGCAGCATCAGACAGGTTATTTAATAGCCACAACTCGTATAATGGGAGCGCCTGCTACTTATACAACTATTTGGCAGATCAGGTAAGGGTATGTCTAGCCAGATAAAGATTCAAATCGTATTCATATCCCGAGTCACCGGTCCGAGGTGGTGAATAGGTCATTCACTGTCACTGCTGCCCGACTGTGGAATTCATTACCATCATTCACCCGTTCATCTTCATCATCACTTATCTTCAATCGTGGTCTCTTGGAATGTATTCGCGGGGGCGGGTCTCGGGAGTGAGCGCCCTTTTCGCGTCTCTCTTTTATGGTGCATCTTTTTCCCTCCCGCTGCCTCTCTCACCCTTCCTCTCAACTTCCTTTTCGCTGGAGCTTTCTTTCTTTCTTTCTTTCGCACACACTTGTTTTTATTTTTCTCCTCTTTGTTTTATGTTAATTATTATTTTTTACTGCTCATATGAGGCAAACTGCCTCAGAGCATTGTGTAAAGTTAAAATGTAAGAATTATGAATGAATAAATAAATAAATAAATAAATAAATAAAAAAGGCGCAAGCCATTTCTCCATTTTTACTTTATCCAATGCGATGCAGATAAAAGATTGGATACATTTAAATGTGCACTTTTTTAGTCGACGTTTACCCACTACACCTTAAATTAATTATAAAATATACATTATTTTTGGTTACGGTTTTTTATATAAATATATACATCTTTTATAAGTCTATTTTACACCAGCAAATTATTTTTTAAAATGTATTAAAGTCCAAAATAGTCATTAGATCATTAAATTTGTATTGATGACAAGCAATAACAATTTGTTTTAAAATAAATAAATAAAGGAATAAAAAATGTTTATTAATTTATTATTTTATTTATTTATTTATTTATTTTTTGGCTTTCTCAGCATTAACCATTAGCCATTTTACGATACTATATTATATTAATTATTTTTTTCTCAATTATATAGGGGATCAGATTAAATGTACGTTATCCTCTTGACCTACCTGACCCCCATTTTTAATTTTTAATTTTACAGCAAAATTGACAATTAATTAAAAAATAATTCAGATAACTTGACTATAGAATGAATATTAAAATTAGACTAATGATTATTTATTCTCAAAAATATATACATATTTTTTAAAATAAAATCCGAAAACAAAAATTTGAAGTTTTTTTGACGTGGAGTGATCTGAAGGAGCAAGTAGAAGTAAATAATAGAAATAAAATTATATAAATTATAATAGGCTAAGAGTATAGAAATGTCATGTATGTATTTACTTAAGTAATGCCATATTTTTTTAGAATTCTGAATTGATCGAAAAGTATTACATTATTGAGTGTTTAGAAGTACAGTATTGATTTATGTCCATATAAATGATATAAATCTCGAGCCTAGTGCCAAGTATGTTACCCAATAAACCTTCTAGCAGATATAATTATGGAAATTGAAAAGTGTTCGAGTATACAGGAAAACTATGGATCAAACAGACGGCCTTGCCGTATGAAGTGGAATCACGGGTCAAAGAACCTAGGAGGAATTCTTTTTATTTGCGCAGCCTAGGCAACTCGGCTAGCACAAGTAGTCCACACATTCATTCACTTTCTACGTTTAACAAAACACTTCATCTCAGATGTTTAAACATTCACTTTCATTCAACGGTGTCATCGTCATCATCGTTTGCCTTTTAATACTAGGATTCGAGTTTCTCTCTTCCGGATTGTATGTATATTTATTTATTTATTTCGATGCTTGTTTAAGAGAGAATTATAAATATGAAAAGGTTTTAATACTAAGATTGACTTAATATGTTTTGTAAATTGTATGATTTGTATTTCTTTTACAAAATAAATATTGAGCTAAAGCAAAGATATGTAAAAATGTAGTCGTTAAATGGAAACATAAAACCATTTTTTTAACTAATCAAAGCTAGATCTACATAGATCCAAAACTTAAAAAATATAAGACCGCAGGTGTGATTGTAATAATCTATTTATTTTTATTTAATTTAATTTTCAAACCTTTTGTATTATTTCCTATGTTCCTTTGTTTGTATTCATTGTAAATAAATAAATAAATATAATCTAATTTGAAGAAAAATTGAAAATTTGTACAACTTGGCTGATTATTATTATCAAAGCAAATCTCGTGTGTCAAATTTATTTTCATTAGTTATAGTGTAGTATCATTCGCTTCCATAATAAATTTGTAACGAAATAGCAGGAATTGGATAAAATTAAAAACACAGAGTTTTTATTAAATGGACCAGACGTTTCATCAATTTATTTGATTTTCTCAGTGGCCTATTTAAGAGTGATTAAATGGGCCACTGAGGAAGTCAAAATAAATTGATGAAACGTCTGGTCCATTTAATAAAAACTCTGTGTTTTTAATTCTTTGTCGAATTCCCTGCTATTCCTGTTATTAGTTATAGTCTTTTGAGAGCTGTATCCCTATAACAAGTGATTTTATCAATTTTTTAAACAAAAGCTGTGAACCTATAAAGCCCGAAATTTTATCAGTTCGTTTTGTAGATTCAAAATTTTGGTACAAAAATGAACTTGGCTCTTATTCTCTTTGGTTCTTGACTTACCATGAGTTTTAACATTCAGATAGAAAAAATGAGCGTATTCAAAGCTTTGATGATATTGTAAGTATATTATTATCAATAATATATAGTGGTTATTAAACTATAATATCATCTATGCTTAGATAATCCATATCATTATATTTGATGATGCGTGAACTGAAGTTAGGATGCGATTTACCTGCAAATCATAAGGTATGGTCTTTTATATTTTCTTTAATAAAACTAATTTTAGTAAAATAAATAACCAAAATATTAGAATTGATTCGTAAATAATTCTTTATATAAAATACTGATTATCTAAATCCAGAATATTCAAATGTCTAGGAGAGAGAATAATGCCACCTTAGGACCAAATTCTCAGACATATTTCAAAATAAAACCAGCATATCAATTAAATTGCCGAAGATTTTTCTGTAAAACGTTACTCTATATTTCCTTTGATTTATTAAATATAATCATTTGATTTGGGAATTTTATGGCGATTTGAGACTTTTAGAGATGTGAAAGAATTGGAATGTATGTATATGTAAGAGTCAAGTAAAAGCGTGTAGGTGTAGTTGCATCAAACTAGTCTTAGGATTAATTACCTTATGGTAATGATAATGATGGTGAAATGAATATATCTATTGAAAATCTATAGATTATAAATACACATTAAACATACACACAAGTATAAATAGTAATATAATATTAAATAAATAAATGAAAAATAATTAGTAAATGATGATAAAATATTGATGAAAATACGAAACAATGAATATAATTGCTGTAAATTAATCATAAACGCAATAAGCTCAATTTGTTTACTTAGAACTTAACTTCCGTAACGTTTAAGTGAGCTCTTATAGTGAAGATGATCTTTGCATGGTTCAAGAATCTATCGAGTCTTGAAGACTCTCAGTGCATTAAAAAATTACACAATTCATTCAAGAGGTAAAATAGAACTAACTAGCGATTTACCCCGTCAGGCGAATGGAATAATTAATACAATCATAATTGTTCTCTTTTGTTCCTTATTCTGTTGTTTATATAATAAATGTCTGGAACGAAGAAAAAAGTCATTTTCAAACGAATTTTTTTTATTCTCTGGCGTGCCTGACAGTCTTAGGTAGTTTCGTTACCCACAGAAGTTCCAAGAAAGTTCATTTTGTAGGAAAATCTTTGTTTTTCCATTTCATAAAGAACTAATTAGATGATTATCTGATTAGCCTCAGAACATTAAATGAAGAAATCGTTATATGTATTGAATGGTTTTAGCTAGTAAAGTGCTAAAATTTGGGAAACAACTTCGTATTGATAAGATTAACTTTTGGTCCAAGTTTCAGCTTTCTCGCAGACTCGACATACGAAGATTTATTTTGGCCTACACAAATGGCTTCGTTTTTGAACGTATCTTACACACATATTAGTGTTTTAATTAATTACTTTTTTAATTTCAAAATAAGTTAATACCTATTTTTTATGACAGATCCTAGGGAAATAATTATTTCAATAAAATCGCTATTGCTTATGATAATATTATATCTGAGATAGATTGGAATAAATTGGCAAGAAAAAAAACACCGACATAAAGTTACTTACTCCATAAAGAAAATGGCGTTAAAAATTACACGAATTCCCAAAATTTTGAAAACAGTGTACCTACATAGTTTTGAAAGTATACTTTTACTTTATGTTACTTTTTTTCCAATTCATTTGTATAATTAAAAAGATTTTTATTTAGAAATACAATGCATAGATTCAATATGGTAATCATTTATGAGAATGCCCTGTAAAAGTCAATCAGATAGGGTGGTAGGGAAAGTGTGGCTAACTAGGAAATCTTTCGGAATCCCTGAGGGCATAAATGGATCTACAAGTTATTTTAAGCTAAATTAGGATATCATAAATAATCTAGGAGTAAGAGTAAATAGAAAGAACTTTCATATTTCTTAATATTTTTCGCTTCATTACATTAAACATCAGTGATGGTAATCGAAGTTCAGCAATTGAATAAATAATAAGAAAAAATTTGGTTCTTTCAGTTGAAGAAATTAGAATGAAATACAAATAAAACCAATTTTGCTTGGATTGAGTAAGTAAATGATAAAATTTGGTTAATAATTCGATAGAATCATTTTCCGAATCTTGCCTGGCTCGCTTGTCTGAGGGTTCCTTAAAGAGATGGAGTAGGTAGGAATATAGCGCTCTACTTCGGGCATCAAGATAACATTAGGATTTTAAAAGACTTGGATTCAACCCTTCACCATTGCAAATCTCAAATTTATAGTTTTTATAGTTGAGAAGTTACAGGGATGTGATAAAGAAAACAGACAGATATAGGCAACGAAATTTCACAAAAGGGTTCAATTTTTACCATTTTTTAGTACGAAAACACTAGAAAAAAATCATAATAGGCAAAGGGTTTGGAAATTTATTCGATTTTTTTATTTTCCATCAGTAATTAGAAAAAAACTCAATTTGAGATAAATATGTGGTAGTTTTATTTTGGGATATTAATAAAACAAAAAATAGTATTAGCCTGTATTGGTAATGCCATCTTACCTTTAAGGGAATTAGCCGTTGTAATTTTAGTAGATATATAGATGGCTGTAACTTCCAGAAGTTAACTTACTTTAGTTCTAAACAATTTAAGAAAATGCAAGCAACACGACTGCGATTGGAACGTCTGTAAATAGCATACCTTGATGAGGCGATACTACACATTTCTAATTGTCTAACTAATATTTGTATATCTTTAATCTATCTAATGTATGTAAGTATATCTTTAAATATTTCAATGCCAACATTCTTGGCGTATTAAAAGAATCTGACATGCTAGATGGTGACCGTTCTCAGACACTATGAACTATATGATGATGGCATATTTTTCCAGTTCAAATATCACCAATTTTTGCTTGCATTCTATTAAATTGATTGATTTGATTTAAACTAGATAGAGTTGAATCCTCTATCTTACAACAGCTATTTATTTTAAAGGTAATTCACATTTGAAATCTTGGAATTCGCTCTTGATATAATTTGTCCTCGATCTTGTTGCCTTTCTCTTTCAAGTAGTCAGATTTGCATTTGTAAATTAAGCTTATGGGGAAGAATTAATGCTTTCAGTAAAATCTCACATCTGGTCTTCTTTCACTTCACTTCCGGAATTAATTTTTGTTCATTTAACTAACAAATCACTTTAATAACTAGGATTGCTTAAATGGAACCAATTCATTCATATTTATTTTGAAGGTCATCATTACGGATTAGTCTATTCAACTTATTCCGGCTCCGAAATAATTTGAACACTATGTCTTTTTACGGGTCTATTTCTTGTTCGTTTTTTTCTAGCTTAGTCCCATTCTCAGATCTCATATGAGATTATATTTCATTCTACTCAGATGTTAATAACAGGATATTCTGCATTTTGTTATGACTTATGACGTCTACGATGAATGGCATACCAGGCTGCTGTTTAAAAGTTATTTCTCTGGACCAAGAGATTATCTTGCAAGTGGCCAGAGAAACTTAATTTCACCAGCTTCCGTTGTTTTTTTATGAGAAAACATCTTATGCTACATCCAGTCTCAATACCGTAAATTGTGTATTTATACGAAAAATTCAACGAAAATCCATTCGGAAGTAGCATACAGGAAGACATGAGCAACATATAACACATACTCCATACAAGATGGTAGCAAGCGTAACGCTCTCTAGTAGCACAATGTTTCAAACTATATAGTTACTATATAGTTCGAAACATTGTGCTGCTAGGGTCCTGTGTCTAATCCCAAAACTCATAATACAAAAATTGATCGAAAATACTTTCTAGAAGCAATTCCTTCAAAAATTATTCTACTTAGAAAATACTTATTTAAATAATATTTTTTTAGGTTCTTAAATTTAGGTAGTTTTGATAGTAATGCTTAGATTTAAAAGGCTTTTTGAAGAAGATTCTAAAAATTAAGGCCTGAGATTTAGAAACGAATTTGTTTTATTTAGGACGAATCAAAGATTTTAGTAGAAATATTTACATTGCATATCAGAGGGCTTTCACCTCAGGAATCGAACCCAAGCGCTAACTTGATTGCCGGGCAGTTAGCCAAACCCTTAAGACAAATTTCTCTCCGATATGCAACATATATAAGAAATATAGCTAAAGATTTTTCACTCCTTTCAACTAGCCCGGCAAGCAAGTTACCACTTGGGTTCGATTCCTGAGGGGACGAAATCCTCTGATATGCAATGTACAAATATTTCTATTAAAATCTTTGATTCGTCTCTAAATAAAATAAATTCGTTTCTTAATATTATTGTCCTGGGCTGATTTTTGAAAAATTCCAATTTTTTTCAAAAAAAGAAACTCAAAAAAGATGCTTAAATCTTTACATTAATTATTTAATTAAAGATTTATATTTACTTAGTATTTATATTTGAGGCGTTCAAAAGCAGAGTGGACCAACACACAAATCTCATTTTCGCTGATAAACCTCTATAATCAAGAAGGTTTTTGATAAAACTAAATAGACAGATTGGCCTAAACTTAGTTTTTAAAGTTTTTAAACGTCCTTCTAGATTACAGCACAGGTACCACTTTTGTCCACAAAGAGAAACAAAGAGGTTGTCCTCTGCTTGATGCAAATAAACATATACACATATATATCAAGATGATATATCTGTATATATATATTATTTATTTGTTTGAGACTATAGTTTCGAAGACTTGGTCTTCATCATCAGTCTTCCTCTGTGTCTTCTCTTTGTGAATCAACAACTCTGCTACTCTCGGCAAAACAAAAACTTTTCAACTATACCACTTTTGTCTCTATTTTGCTGAATTTCTCGTAATAAACCAAAAGTGGGATGGTCCACTCTGCTTTTGAACGTCTCATTTATAACTAGAATTATTTCAATAACAAAAATATATTCAATTTATTTATTGATTTGGAAATTGTAGAATTTACTTATTTAAATATGATTCACAGGTGCAAGCTTTACGAATAAAAAAATATCGAATAGTATTAATTAGTATTTTATAGACATCTCGAATCATGCTTAAAAGGAAGACGCTTGCATGGAGGACAACAACGAGCCGTTGCATATTACGAGGTCTCACTTATTCAAATAATCGCTATTACAACATGCCGTTTACATTATAGAGAGTGGATCATGAAATTCAATGTCTTTTATAATCAATCTAATAGATATTTCTTATTATTTTTTAAAAGATTTGTGAGACAATTTTTTTTCTTTTTTACTTTACCATACAGGGTATGGTCAAGTATTGTAATCGAGCATGAAGAAAGTGTTTTTTTTTCTCTTTTTTTCAAAATATCTCAAAAACGGATGAAATTATTTTGATTAAAAAAAATTGAGCGAAACCATAGCATTTTGCTCTACAAAAAAGCTCTAATAAGTAAACATCGAAAAAATTATATTTTTCGAGATAATAATTGTTTTGTCAAAATGTCTGTTAGTCTGTTGTTAGTCTGTGGGTTACCAAATATTTGTGGACGAGCTAGCTCAAAAACTAGATTGAATATCGAAACCAAATTTCACACGTAAATTTGGTCCATTGCGATTAAGAGCTGATTAGATTTTGGTGCATATCGACCCAAAATTGAAGGGGGTGGAGAGGGGTTAAAAATTAAAAATCTAGGCCATTTGAGCAAACTCAACCAAATATTGTATACATAATCAGTGGGACCCCAGAAGTATAAAAATGCAAAAACTAACCGCCCAAAATGGGGGGGGGGTAGGGTCAAAAAATGAAAATCTTGGTCATTTACCAAACTCAACCAAATTTTGTATACATAATCAGAGGACCCCAGAAGTATAAAAATGCAAAAATTAACCCCCTTACATGATTATAAATAATTTTAGGGGCCAGATTGTATGGTGAAGTCAAGTGAATGTCCACATCAGAACACGTCAGCTTATTTTATATAAAAGCAAAAATTAAATTAACCCAAATGCTTCAAAAACGAATTATATGGTTACCTTTGGTCCTTTGGAGTTGTTTATCCACGGAAGATAAGTTTTAACTTTAAACCAATTAAATGGCACATTTTTAATGAGAAAATTTCAACAGTATTTATCAGGTGAAGTGAGATTTTCCCATTAAAAATATGCAATCTAGGTGATTAAAACCGAAACTTCTCTTTCGAAAAACTAGTTATATAATCGTTGCATATTATAATATATACACAACCGGTCAAACTGTTGTTTGTGTATTTATCGACCCTTGAACTATAATTCATATCATTGCTATCTAGTAGACAGGACTAACCATCATGCAAAAATAAACTGCAACGGATCGTTGCTAAACTTTATCCAAATTCATTTGAAATATTAATATGTTTGTTCCTTTATTATTAATGAGATATCACTTGCAATTTGTAGTTCATATTGACATTAATTCAAAAATAATTTCTCATTTAAGAGTCGAGGAATAACCATTCTACATTGGATTTTTGACATTTCGGTTATTATTGTAACCATTGCTGTAGACCTAGAGGAATCGACTTAAAATCATAAATAGTTATCGATTCTCATCTAATACTTGAGGAATAACAATTCTACATTAGGTTTTTGACGTTTCGATTATTATTGGTAACCATTGCTGAAGACATGGAGGAATCGACTTAAAATCAAAAATAACGATCGATTCTTATCTAATACTAGAGGAATAACCTTATTGCATTCGATTTTTGATGTTTTGACTATTAATGGAAACCTCTACTGAAAATGTAGAAGAATCGACTTAAAATCAAAAAGACTAAATTCTTTTATGGCAAACAACTCAAGCTATTCAATCAATCGCTATTTTTGGTTTAAAGTCGATTTCTCTATGTCTTCAGCAATGGTTACTAATAAAAACCGAAACGTCAAAAATCCAATATAGAATGATTATTCCTCAAGTACTAGATGAGAATCAATCGCTATTTTTGGTTTAAAGTCGATTTCTCTATGTCTTCAGCAATGGTTACTAATAAAACCGAAACGTCAAAAATCCAATATAGAATGATTATTCCTCAAGTACTAGATGAGAATCAATCTCTATTTTTGGTTTAAAATCGATTTCTCTGTCTTCAGCAAAGGTAACGGATAAGAAAACAACGCAGTTGCTATGGTTACTCATAAAAATTCCTCCCAAATTTTTAGCATTTCACAGAGAGAAGCCTATCCATTCTTACTTAAGCAAGGCTAAATGCGCTATATTAAAACTTTCAAATGAATAAATTTTAAAGAATTTAAAAAATTAAAAAGTACCATCTTACTCTAGAGTAAAGTACTTTAAAATATAATTTTACTAAAAACTTTATTTAACCTTTTTTGTGGTCCCCAAGGTACTTAATTAGGATATTAAATTTCATCAAAATTGGTTAAGTCATTTTCAAGATATTTAGAAAAACTAAAAAAGTACTGAAATAAAGTACTAATGTTTGTGGGCCGATATGTACCAAAAACTAATCAGCGCTTCATTTTGTTAAACTAATGGTAGGTTTTCAATTTCATTTCAATCGGTGCAACGGTGTGGAAAAAATCGTGGGCCAAAAAGCGATAACATACATACATACATACATACATACATACATACATACATACATCCGCACGCACTAAATGAAAAAATCGCACTTTTTGGCCTCTCGACGAGACCCCATGTAATTTTTGGCAAAACCGTCACGTGCTAAAATTCAACCTAATTGAATACTACAATTTGTGACTTTAATTGAGTCCATGGGTTCCGTAGTCTTTACCTGAGGACCCTTTGAAGCCACGCTTGCCCCGAGAGCGATTACAATACTTTACCCATGCTTTGCATTGGATAAAGTAAAAACACAAACTTATTGTTTAGTAACACTTTATCATCTATTGAAATTGAAAGATCATCTCAGGGTTGTTAAAAGGAGATCGATTCTTATCCAGAGGATTTAAACCTTAATTTTACTTTACCATACAGAGTATGGACAAGTATTGTAATCGTGCATGAAAAAAGTGTTTTTTTCTTTTTTTTTCAAAATATCTCAAAAACGTCTGAAAGTATTTAAAAAAATTGAGCAAAGCTATGGCATTTCGCTCTACAAAAAGCTCTAATAAGTTAACATCGAAAAAATTATATTTTTCCAGATAATAATTGTTTTGTTAAAATGTCTGTTAGTCTGTCTGTGCCTTACCAAATTTTTTGTGGACGTGCTAGCTCAAAAACTAGTTTGAAAATCGAAACCAAATTTCACACGTAAATTTTTTTTTTTTTTTTTTTTTTTTTAATGATATTGATGAGAGAAGGAGATACACCAGAAGGTGGATCCCCTAAAGGCCTGTATGGGCTGGCCCCTCCATCGTGAAAAGAACAAAGTAGAAGGAAAAGAAGCCGGGATCACGAGCCAATCTCAGAAACTTAGATACAATTCAATATCCAATTTACTAAGGTTTTAGGAGCTTCGAGCAGTGGTAAATTCTCCGCGCGATAAATTAGGTTAAATTTATCTCCCACTTAAATTTGGCCCATTGAGATTAAGAGCTGATTAGATTTTGGTGCATATTGACCAAAAATTAATGGGGGTGGAGGGGGGATTCAAAATTAGAAATTTAGGCTATTTGAGCAAAGTCAACCAAATTACATAATCAGTGGGACCCCAGAAATCTAAAATTGCAAAAACTAACCTCCTGAAATGGGGGGGTGTATGGTCAAAAAATTAAAAATCTTGGCCATTTACGAAACTCAACCAAATATTGTATACATAATCAGTGGGACACCAGAAGTATAAAAATGCAAAAACTAGCCCCCCCCTACATGATTATAAATAATTTTAGGGGCCAGGTTGTATGGTAAAGTCTAGTGGATGGCCACATCAGAACACGTCAGCTTATTCAGATGGGCGTCAACATTTCAGTGCAACTTAATTTAAAGAACAAAATTAATTTATTTGAACTTCATATAAGAATTGTAGAAGTCCCGTCAATAGTTTTAAGATGCTTTTTAAGAGAGCAGAGGGAATAACTTCCTTTAATATTTCTCGTCCAACTTAGTTTAATAATAATAAATAAATAAATCTTTATTTCTCGACCTGCTTAGAGGCACAAGTTTGAGTTTGCTAAATTGTTCTGGTGAAGTAGGTAAATGAAAGAATAGGAGATAGATTAGTATACCATTTTTGTTAATTTTCTTTATTACCCTCTTATCTAGAAGTAGATACTACTGCATAGTTTTCATTCAAGTGAAATTTCTTTCTTCCTTTTATTTTCTTCCAATTTAATTCTTTCATTTTTTCTTAAATTTTATTTTGTCAACACCCACATGATTTCAAGATGTCTACTGATTAAAATGAGTTCTCATTTATTGAAATAAGATAACAATAACCATGGTAATTAACAAAAATATCTGGTTCTCTAGATCATTTTGAGCAATCTAATATATCGTCGCCTTACAGTGTAAACCTGTTAAATCCATTTTTTGTCATATAGTATATGACATATTAATACAGATCTAAAGAAAAAGCGATGCAGCATCGTCCAAGTAAAAGTGCTACTTAAAATTACGATCTTAAGTTGCAGAAAAAAATGCAAAAAAAGTTTCTTTCCATAACATCAATATTAAATTTTGTTTGTTTTTTCTCTGCCCTGTAACATTTCGTTGTTGTGAGTTAGCAGGCTTACTCTTTAAGGCGACGATATGGCACAAAGATTATTTAAAGATCTTAATCTGGCCCTGCTACTATTCTTTGAAAATTTTCACAGAATTTAACTATTTTGCAGGTCTATGCTTTTAATATTGTTACATGATTGTAAAATAAGAGATACCTAATCAAACAAATAAATGCTAATGAAAAAAGATGACGCACACAAAAAAAATTGCCAACATTGGTTCGAGTAGGATAACGCTAAATAGATCTTCTAAAATTCTATTAAACAAGTTATTAAATAATATTTATTTTGACGCCCCTGTCGCCCGCTAGTTAAAAATATGTAAAAATTCATGATAAAATCATTAGTTTTAGGCGAGGGTGAACCGCGACCTAATATCCTGTACACCTACTTCCACTTTCATTTCCAAGTATAAGACAATAGATGAAGGGTCATTATCTAATGAATTCCTAAATAATTCCAAAGACGTGTACACCTAATTCCAATCGCAGTTCACCCCTCGGTTTTAGGTATAGATTAAAAACTTCAGAGCCCTCATTATGCGAGACCCACAGGCACTTCGAAGATATTTTAATGTATTACATAATTTTACAAAAATGAATGACTCAAAATTGTTTACAATTTTTTTAAGAATACCCAAGTTTTAGGTATATATTTTTTCGAAAAATTTAACAAAATTAATAAAATATTATTAACGTTATGTAAATAAATAAATGCCTAGCATTTTTCGGAGAAGAAGGTACATATAAGGTAAGTGATAGAAATGATTGAAAAATAAATCTGAGAAGATAACCAGAACTGATTGAATGTTTATTTTTAATTAGAAAGTTATCTGTAGATTTATGTATATAGACTTAAGACTAACATTTTAAAAATAAATTCTTCCGACTGACTTGATCGAAAGTCCACTAAAAGTAGAAAAAGAATTTCTTTTTTAATTTAAAATATTTACAACTGGAAGAAAGAGAAATTTTAAACTTTTAATAGCTCTATTTGATAGTAAGCAAGGAATATAAATACAATTTGATACTATTTTTTTCGGAACTAATTCCTTAGACTAAACTATTATACATCGCTGATTGACAAGGTAAGAAGGTAAGAAGTCTCCAATTACACTTCCTGTTTGTTTGGCAATTCTACTTTTTAATGGCTAGAGTTGCCAATGCATTTGACCAACCCTCTTCCCTTTCTAGCCTAGAAACAAGCAAGTTAATTGCAGATGAAGCGAAATGGCAATTCTCTTTCTGTTTTTCGAGTTGAGGAGATTTTAGAGACAATAAATGGTGAACTAAATACATTGACTACTATCAAAATAACAATTGGTTAAAATAAGAGATTCTAATCAATAAATAAACTATAGAACAGTCGTTCTTAACCTTTTTAGTTTCGTTATCCCTAAAACCAACAATGTGTCTTTACCCCTTGATAAAAAAAAAATAATAACGTAATTTTTATAAAAAAAAAAATAAAACCGACTTCAAAAAAATTAAATGCAACAAATATAAAATAATAATTACTCAAAAATAAAATAAAATACACGTTATTTCGTCATTGAACATATCATCAGAACTTGACCAAATTAATATGGGACCACCCATCTAAGGTACCCCCTTTCCAATAAAAAAAGAATCATCGAAATCGGTCCACGTGGAAAACAGTTCTCGCTGAACATACATAAAATAAATAAATACTTAGATATCTTGACTCTCTTGGAGTTATACAAATCCAAACGTAGAAAGAACCATTAAAATTGGTCATAAACAAAGAAGTTATACGTGAACATACATAACAAAAAAAAATAATAACAAAAAAGGTCCAATACCAATGAAAAAAAACGGGACCGATCGGAAACTATACTGAACCCAATGCAAAAAAATCATCAAAATCGGTTCACAATTGGCGAAGATATCAGGTAACATATAGACACACAAAAAAAATTCAGTCGAATTGAGAACCTCCTCCTTTTTTGAAGTCGGTTAAAAATTATTATTATTGGTTTACCATTTGTTTTTCTATTAAACATTCTAAAAGTTATTTCAGTTTCAATTTGTAGAACCTTAATGTATAATTAATATTTAAATATAAAAAATTTTATACTATATTAATTAGTCTGATAATTCCCTTCAAGTGGGGATAATTGCCACTGCTATAGAAGATTATGTTCATGAAAATATATAGATAGAAAAAAGTTGTAGAAAATACTTTTGTATTATTTAGAAAGTTTAGTAGAAGATGATCTCAGAAAATTGAGACGAGAGGAAAAGGATTTAAAATAAAAAACCGACTAGAGATAATTCAAACTAATTTGAAGGTCAATATAAGTGCAATGATTTATTTATCCATCTGGTTTTCAACTATAAATATTGAACTTTCTGCAACTTCTTGCAACTGAAAGATAAAGAATATAGAGTTAACTTTAATCATAATTATTTATTTAAAATATAATTATATTAGATGTTATTTAGAGAGAGATAAAGTTTGTGATTTAATAAAAATGATGAGCCGGAAGTCTTTCCTTAATTTTCAGCTCATTAACTAAAATCATTCAAGATTGGCATTTTGTTGAAACGTTTTCAGGTATAAGATTAAAATTTGGTGAATTGTAATGTGAAAATACATAGTTACGTACCAATTTTCAGCTCATTAACTAAAACCTTGGAAGATTGGCATTTTGTGCTCTCAGGAAACGTTTTCATGTAAAAAGCTAAAATTTAGTGCATTGTAACATAGTTGCTTACCAATTTTCAGCTCATTAACTAAAACCGAGACTAAAACCATTCAAGATTGGCATTTTGTATTTTCAGGAAACGTTCTGAGGTATAAGATAAAAATTTGGTGCATTGTAATGGGAAAATACATATTTGCATACCAATTTTCAGCTCATTAGAAATAACTAAAACCATTGATACCAAATGAAAATAATTTGTATCTTATATAGGTATCAATAATTTTTTTTTACTTAAATGATATTTTTTCATCAGAGAAAATGAATAAATTCGAAATATTCGAGAAAACATTATACAATATACAAAAGTTTTGAATATTTTATTAGTTAAATTATAATTAGTGCCTGGAGCACCGAGCTCGGTAATTTCTTGCTCTCTAAGGGCCGAGTTGTATGTCGCAAAGTAAATGCTTTTTACAACTAACAAAGGGTAGATGGTAAATGGAGGTACTGGGATGGCCAATCAGATGATCAGATGATTTTCCATCCCAGTCCCCTCCATTTACCATCTACCCTTTGTTAGTTGTAAAAAAAAAACATTTACTTTGCGACATAGAACCGGCCCTAAATAGCTTAAGTTTCAAATTTCAAGGCTCTACGACTTACCGAAGATGAGATATGAACGATTAAAATATTTATTTTGCGATATGACTAATTTACACCCACTTCCTTATTTCAATCGGATTAAAATTTATACACGACTAATAACTCATGAGACTTGATAAGTACACCAATTTTTAGCGAAATCATTAGGGCCGTTTTCGAGAAACCGATTCTAAATGTTCTATATGTCTGTTAGTATGTAACCCAAAATCGGCATACTCAACATGTGTAAATACGTGCGGCATGTTTACAAGCTACAGTACAGTAGACTTGGCCAACAAATCACAATGTAAACTAAAGCACAACTTCACAACTTAAACATCAACGCTCTACTGCTAACATTCGATAAATACGGCCATAGCAACCGGTGTATCAAGACACGAAACGAAAATCCATTGAACTCAGCTGTATCTCTGTACTCAATAAAAATAGGACACATGTTATATGGCATTTTTTTATTGCAATTCGTCTATACCTACCACCTCCTAAAATATTTACTATTCCTCCTGAAACACCATGTATATATACAAGAATTGCTCATTTAATAATATAAGATATAATTGAATCACTGATTTTAGAAACAACCCTAAATTTGGCAGGTGACCTGACCCTTTTTTACATGGCTTGGCAGTCATAATATGTTTCAGTGTAGTTTATCAACTAGGATGCTATTGAAAGTAGTAGCTTAAAAGTCATTTAAGAAACAACATAAATAAGGAAGCTAATAGGCTTTTTTCTTAAGTATCTCTAAACTCGTCATTTGAGAATTAATTTGATTTTGAAATTAGGGATTCAATTGGAAAAATATGAATTTTCTGAGTATTCGTCATGTTCTACCAGAATCTTGTCCTTCTAGGATCTAGGAAACTACAACTAAATTTTTACATATCGTCGGCTTAGGGCCAGTTGTATGTCGGTTGGTAAAGTCTTTGTAAAAGTTGACAAAGGGTAAAACCTTAGAATTCACCTTGTGCCCAGCCGGATAGCCAATCAGATGACACGCACTTTCATCTGATTGGCCATCCCGCAGGGCACAAGGTGAATTCAACTGGCCCTAGAGTGTAAACCTGCTAACTCTACTTGTTATCATATATGACATATTATTACCGTTCGAAAGAAAGAGATGCATCTTCGTCCAGGTAAAACTGCTACTTAAAATTACGATCATAAGTTGTAGAAAAAAATGTGAAAAATACTTTCTTTCCATAACAACAATATCAAATTTTGTTTGTTTTTTCTCTGCTCTGTAAAATTTCCTTGTTGTGAGTTAGCAGGTTTACTCTCTAAGGTGACGATATATGAATTACGCCTTCTTGAAATCATTTATATAAAAAAAATTATAATATTCTATGATTTTTTTATTCTTGAGTATAATACGAGGCATAATGGTTAATTCTTCTCTTTCAGTTGTATCAAACCGGATATTCTTTTGAAATCCATTTATTCCTCTTTTTTTCCTTTTCTTTCTTACTCATTCTATTTGTGTCTTTCTCTTTAAGGATAATTTAAACGATGACTTCAACCGAGACGTGTGACCCGATTTTACAGCGTGTCGTCTCAAGAGCGAGAGTTTCAACCGAAGATATGGGTCAGGAGGATCGAGAGGGTGTGTACCAGGTGGGCATGGGTGCTAAAAGAGAGAGTTTATTCAAAATAATTCACACGAACGTCTTTTCTTAATTTAACAATCAAATTTAAAAAATGGTTTTCGGAAGGGGAGGGGGAGTTGCTACAGTTTATTAATATTAAAATATTATAAAGAGAAAATAGAAAAAAATGTATTTGTAAACCATATATGGTAAGCTAATGAGTCTAGAAGTATAGAATCCAGTAATATATTCTGACTCTAGAGCAGTGGTTCCTAACCTGACCTCTGATTGTTTATCTCATTAAACTTCTATAAAATAACTTGATTAATATTTTTGAAAATTAATTAACGAATATTTATATTGGAAAAAACTTTTTGACATTTTTGACCCTCATCCCATTATAGTTAGTTGGCTTTTGTGTTTCTAGGCTTCCACAGATTTAAGTGTACAAAATTTAGTTTAGTTTTTGCATTTCTAGTTTTCTAGAGTTTCACATAGTAAGTGTACAAAATTTGGTTTATGTAGGTCTAAAGACTTAGAATATTTATTTTTGACCCTTCCCGTCATTTTGGATGGTTGGTTTTTACATTTCTACTCTTCTGGGCGTTCACAGATTATGAGTACATAATTTGGTTCATGTATGTCCAAATGCTTAGAATCTGCATTTTTGCCCTCCTCTTCATTTTGGGTGGTTGGTTTTTGTATCACATTATATTGTCTCGGGAACTAAATATGTATGGAAAATTTCAGATCGATCGGATTTTTATTAAAAGTGAGTTAAAATTTGGTAACAAATTTGGAACTTGAAAAACATCATACGAACTTTGCAAGTTAAATAAAATGTTGTAATTACAAAAGTATTAATAAATAATAACTAATTACCCAGAGATAAGAGCTAGTCGAAAACAGAGACATAAACATAAAAACTGATTTCCGTTAAATTTTTAAAAATAACAAAAAATATATAACTTTTATGCTGGCTTTTTTCTCTTCTAAAAAAAAAACAAGCCTGTGAAATGGGTGCTTTATATCTTGGTCGCTTGGGCGATAGATATTCTAAGGGCCGGTTGTATGTCACAAAGTAAATGCTTTTTACCACTAACCAAGAGTAGATGGTAAATGGAGGGACTGGGATGGCCAATCAGATGACAGGAACTTTCAGTGGCCAGTTGTATGTCGCAAAGTAAATGCTTTTTACCACTGACACTGCCTGGCATCTGAATGGCCATCCCAGTCCCTCCATTTACCATCTACCCTGTGTTAGTGGTAAAAGCATTTACTTTACGACATACAACCGGCCCTAAGAATGATAAAAGAACTTGGGCTGATAAATTTAGAATATTTGCAGGTAAAATATCAGCGCAAAGAAGAAGAATATCTGATGGTTTGGTCTCAATGTCTCTTTTCAGAGAAGCGGTATCGAAGAAGAATTTAAAAATGACTATTTTCACTTTCGGGTGAGGATTGCCATTTTTAAATTCGTAGTTATTTGCCGTCTTTTTAAATAAAATTTATTCAATACTAATAATATAATATTTGTTTTCGGAGTCTTGAGCCCCTGGAGCGAGCCTTTCTTATCACGCCCAGTGATGTAGTCGTATATTTTATTGTAAATTTTATTGTAAATTGAATTTGAGAATATTTGAAAATATTAATTTATTTTAAAACTGTAGACGGTACTAGCAATTTGATGAATTCATAAAAATAATCCGAAAAAAATCCATAACAAATTATGTATGATATCGGAGGGGCTTTGCTTTTATAATAAAATAATAAATAATTTTTATTAACGCTTTTAATTATTTAATACTAAAATTATTTATTTAAAAAATGCAAACTAAAAT
The DNA here is from genome assembly GCA_024734495.1 of Forficula auricularia. Classification (NCBI taxonomy): domain Eukaryota; kingdom Metazoa; phylum Arthropoda; class Insecta; order Dermaptera; family Forficulidae; genus Forficula; species Forficula auricularia. The sequence goes on from JALMQS010000153.1 coordinate 26,290,327, forward strand.
ACGATAATAAAGCTTTGCTCTGCCCTCTGAGTCTTGTTGGTTGGGTCCATGACTTGCCAGCCCAAGGCTTTTTGAATATAATATATATTTGTTCTTAAATTATTTTAATTATTTATTTATTATATTATATAATCGTACATTTAGATATATTAATTAAATTATAATGTTAAAATATATATCAATACTGTGGAAGAATGGACTTTTGAATCCATAACAAATGCCTCCGCTCATGGGGGCAGCGATTGCGACCCATCCTCTCGAAATAACAGATCAAAAGAATTATAAATAAAAAAGAAATATATCATTTTATATCGATTTTATATCTAATATAAGAAAATAGCATTTTGATTAAGAATTTTATACTTTAAAACAAAAAGTATGAAAAGATTCAATTTCTTCTCTCCGGGAGCGAATCAACTAGAAATGACAAAAAGTTTTATCTTTTTTCTCATTAAATATTTATTCAAATTTATTGAAAGTTCATATCTGTGTGCTATTTTCATTTATCTTTTATATAAAAAAATTTATTATTAAGAAATTTGAATTTTAAAGGATAGTTTATTTGAAGTCTAATTTGAAAAAAGGCTATTACTCCGTTGAAAAAAATTTTAAATATGAAATTAATATATATTATAAAACAATTAATTATTAATATTTTAATTCAATTTTGAACGAAATCGATTCAGTACTTTTTGAGAAAATTGTCAAAAACCTCGAAAACCTTCTAAAAACGGTGTTTTTCGAAAGCACGAGATGCCTTTGGAAAAAGTTAAAAAAGTCATATGAAACGAAACATTGACTTGTGACATGGAGGTGAGTTTTTAAAATGTTTCTAAAACGGCCTTTCATAGAAGGTTTTCGGAGTTTTTGACGATTTTCTCAAAAAGTACTGAATCGATTTCGTTCAAAATTGAATTAAAATATTAATAATTAATTGTTTTATAATATCTAATTAATTTCATATTTTTAAAAATTATTCCAAAGCAGTTATTAGCGTTTTTTTAAATAAGACTTCAAATAAACTACCCTTTAATATGCAAATATCTTAATCAAAATAATTTGATATAAAAGATAAAAGTAAATAACACACAGATATGAAAATTCAATAGATTTGAATAAATATCTAATGAGAAAAAATAAAAACTTTTTGACATTTGTAGTTGATTCGCTCCCGGCAGAGAAGAAATTGATCTTTTCATAAAATTTCTTTAAACTACAAAATTCTTAATCAAAAGGGTATTTTCTTATATTAAAAAGCTACTGCGAACCTTCAGATAGATGAAATCGATAAAATAAGATCGATTTCTTTCTCATTTATCAATTTTTTTGGTCTCGCCATCACAGAGACACATTATTTCTACTTGATTAGGTCTATTCACTCTACAATATTGGAATATCTTTTAACTCGTAAACTATTGATCTTAGACATTTCACTCAAATTTAGCTTTTTGTTGGAACTTAAATTTACTTTATTAAAGGTCATTATATAAATTTGTGTACCTTCAAGGGTTAGGCAGTAATGGTGAAATTTCGGTTGAAAGTTAGATAAATAGTAGTCTACCGTCCTAGTTATTCCACATATTGAAAAACGTTAATAAATAAACATTTTGATATTTTAATTTCCTAAAAGAAAGTTCATTGGGTATAGATCTTAGTCTGATAAGCTCGAATCTGATTGTATTAGCTTGTCAAGAGAATACTTAGTAGCTTCTTCCCATAAATGCGGGTCATATTCTAGACAGGGAGCCTTGTTTAGGGCAAGAATTATCGGATTGAAAGTTGAGACAGAAAAACATCACGCTTGAAAATCATTTTTCTCCGCGTTATAAAAACGAAAAACAAAAATCTAGTGAATTCAGTCTGGTCCTCTTAGCAGACTCTTCGCCGAGTAATTTTCTATCTCTGTTTTAAAAAAAAGCAGCTCTAGTGACTATCTTTAGAGTCCTCAAGCACTTGACTGCAAACATTTTTCTTTTGTTCTTTTTACATCTCAAGATGGGTAATTGATGTAATTGAGAGGGTGAGAGGTTGTTGCTTATTTGAAAATCATACCTGCACGTGCAATGGACATAATTTATTACATAATAAATCAAGGCCGCAAGGCCATGTCCCTAAGCCCAAGCATTAGCTCGGTATTCTTTTTGAGAATTGCGCAATCCCGATGGAATTTGAAAAAAATCTTATACACGAATGTTACATCTTGGTTATTTATAAATTATATTTTAGAATAAAGATTAAAAATATCTTACGGACATTTTAATCAATTAACTAATTGACATGAAGAAAAATAATGGAGAATTGATAGTCATGGGAGAAATAAAAAAAATGTGTAAAAAATAAAAAACGAAAAAAAACGATGATTATATTAATCTTCTAGCATTTTCTACTGCATTCAGCCTCTAAATATCTGATAAACACCTTAAGTGACTATATTTATTATGATTTCTTCCCATAGATTACACGGATTTGTTAATCTTTTTTAAAGGAATCTGGGCAATAAAAGATACTCATATTTGCTCCTGACATTGAGTAATTATGTCGCTTCTTTTTAATTGACCCTCACCTATAAAATGGACTTGTTTTGACCTTTTAAGAAATTGCCAAATTTTCATGATTTTTATTGTTGTTTAACGATGTTTATTATTGCATCAGTGAAGAGGATGAATGCCCAATGGAATAATCACGTCCAGCTAATTTTTATCTATTAATGGTGAAAAGGGAGTCGTTAATCAATCAATTTTTCTACAAAACAACTTTTTAATGTGAATTCCGTTTTAGTACACTAACAAGAGAAAAATGAGCCCTCAGTTGAGAAAGAGGAGAAAAGTTCAAGGCATATGATCATCATTATTTTATTAGATGTCGTTCCATTCAACTTTCAGCATTGTTTAATTAAATAAACATATTGCAAAATATCACTAAAATAGTATAAATATATATATTTATTATTGAAACAATTCGAATTTTTCGATTGGATGGAGTTATCTGATAATAATTGAGAATTTGGATATATAGATTTTTGATTTTCTTAGCTAGAACATCTATTTTTGAAATTCTCTGATTACAAAGTCAAAGAAACAATTTCAATAATGCTTTGGACTAATTAGGGATTCGAACCACAACCTTTTGTATTTCATATCTCCTCCATCGTCTGCTTTCTCTGTTATCTTTTGATTATTTTTTTGTGTTTTGTGTTAAGTAACTGAATATGGGTTCGACTAGGCCCGAAACATGTATTAATAATAATAATTGGTTTTGTTATCGTCTTTGATGAAAATTTTTCTTATGTGGCTGGATGTTGGATACTTGAATTTTGAAATAAATTGGAAGATAAATTTTTAAAATTTGCAACGTTTGGAAGTATATTTTTCTGCTTCCTCTGGCAAGGAGGCTAAGTTTAAAAATTGCCTAAGGAAGCAGGAAAATATAATGTAGGTAGCAACATTTTAAAAATTTAACTTCAAATTTATTTCAAGTCCAAGTACCCAATATCCAGCCGCATAAGAAAAATCATGATAATTTTTTCAAAAATTAAGAAGTTTTTTCTTTTTTAATGATATAAGATTAATAAGAAGAATAAAGAAGTTATATTAATAATTTGGATAATCAAGAATATTTTAAGTTGGAATTTTTTTTAATTATTACTCAAGCTTGAATTAAAACTATTGATGAGACGGCTTGAAATTCTATTAGTATTATGATTAGTAAAAACTTTTAAATCATTCATTAAGAATTCGAGTTGTCATTTAATAAATAATTTACTCCTGGCGATGGGCTAACATTCCGAAATAATATATTTAAAAATTAAATAGTTTAACTCAAATTATTTTAATTTTCCTCACTGTGAAACACCACCAACTCCACCCTAGTATAATTTAAAAATGTTTCACTATAAATCCACACCGAGTTCCCTAAGTTTTATTGAAATTATGTTTGTCGAAGTCCAGAAATCTAGAAATCTGAGTAGTACCTAACCCTAATCCAAAAAAGGAAAGTATTATAATTAAATAAAAAATTCGAAGCTCCAAATTTCTTAGCCCAGAAGTCCTAGAAAGCTGAGATTTGGCATGCTCGCAGGGGGGTAAAAACTAAATTCAAATCAAGTCAAAACAATAGATCGCTAACAGAATATTTACTTTTTCAAGGCCTGCATCCACAGATACCTTCAACCCCGACCCAATCCCTGAAATCTATTCTTCTTTCACGATACAAGTGTTCACGCGGACTACAGAGGTTGTACCTTTTTTTTAATGAAAATGATGAGAGAGGGAGTTACACCAAAAAGGTGCAACCCCTAAAGGCCTGGGTTAGCCCCTCCATAGTGAAAAGAAGAAGAAAGAATTTTATGGGCAACTTTTTCTTGTTATTATCATTATATAAAAAAAAAATACTGATAATAGTTATTTTTTCTAAATCTCTGTGAGTGGTCACATTTGATGTGCGATCTATCTTAAAAACTAATATTGGTATAATTCAATAAAATAGCGAAAAAACGGTGATTTACTGTTTGATGAAGAATCGATCCTATCAAAAATATTTCCGTCTTTTTTGAGAAATTTTGCAAACATTAAAAAAGTATGCAAATACTATTAATATTAATAATTTATAATAGTTCAAATTGCCGATAGTAGCAAAAGAAAACAAAAGAGATTGTCACATACTGAATTCGAGGTGCTATGGATAATTTTATTATATGTTAGATGGGATGAATTCCCTCCCTCAAGAATTAAATCCAGGTAAAAATTTTAAAAATTGGGGAAATCCAATCTTAGCTAAACTCTCTGATTTATATAAGTATACGAGAAAGGACCGGGGTATAGTAAATTACTATGGAGGCTTAGATAAGGGATTTTTTTTTAATTTTCATTAACCAATTTTTACTTCACGGAGATCACTAAGGAATAGTATTTTTTTTTTACATCTTAATTGGTATATTGTCTTAAGAGTTATAATATAATTGAAAATATTTAATTTGTCGAGAGTAGCAGAGTTTCATAAAGGGGAATCAATGAGGTTGTCCTCTGCTTGATGTAAATAAACACATACATTTATATATTTATATATGTACTTATAACCTTCAATCTTTCAAGACCAGCATCCACAGATACCTTCGACTGCTACCCAATCCTTAAATCTCCTCTTATCTTCACGTTACAAGGGTCCACCACGGACTTCAGAGGTTGTACCTTCTTGGTGCAACTTCTTCTTGTATCAATATCATTATAAAAAAAAAAAAAAAAAAATAATATATATCGTCGCCTTAGAGTGTAAACCGGCTAAATCCATTTTTTATCATATATGACATATTATTATAATACCTAATTGAAAAGTTTTTGTTTTTCCGAGAGTTTATTATAATACCGTTCGAAAGAAAAAGAGATGCAGCATAGTCCAAGTAAAACTGTTACTTAAAATTATGATCGTATGTTGTAGAAAAAAAATTTGAAAAATAGTTTTTTTTCCATAACAACAATATTAAATTTTCTTTGTTCTTTCTCTGCCTTGTAAAATTTCCTTGTTGTGAGTTAGCAGGTTTACACTCTAAGGCGACGATATATATATATGGTATTTAATATTTATTTGTTATGGACTATAGTTTTTATGCTTTGACCTTAATCATCGGACTAAAATTAGAAATAGTTTATGTTATTTCTCATGAATTGACATATCCGAGTAGATGTAAGTAAATCCATTTTGTTCTAATAGTAAGCTGGTCATTCATCAAACAAATCGTTAGAGGTAGAGCTATTTGCGGGTTGCGTCTCTCCAGGCTTAGCTAATAAAATCTACTGCAATGCAATTATCATGACTTGGAATATTATTAAGAACCTAAATAATTTGTCAAAATGTCTTAAAATATAGGTTCGCCAATTTCGGTCATTTGAACAACGTTTATAATGATAAAGGAAGATATTCGTAGTTCCCGAAAAGGGATAATTGCCTAATAAATATTGTAAATAAATAAATTCATTCCCGTCACACGATATAAAAAGCGTTATGTCAATATTTGGCCTAATTTTCGAAAGCTTTCGATGAACGGTATTATTTGATAAACACGAAATAGAATTGCTTAAAAGTTGCAACAGCGAATGCGGGGAGATTCCTAATTGTAGTATTGAAGGTTAACGTAGACAAATACTGACCGTCTGCGTAGGCAGGAGGCACAAGCCTCAAGAAGGGCTGTCCGACAGAACCCCACCGAGGGTGTCTGACGTTATCACAGGCTCCCGAGGGAAGTCGGTGCTTCATTGGAGGACACGCTGGAGCTGGTGAAGGAGGCCGTCCTGGGCTGCATCTGTGCAACAAATCAAAGCCAAAAACATGAAAAACGTAGGCTGACTGAAAATGCATTTCACTAAGAGAAAACCACGAGAGAGCTGAGATGTTTTTACTAAATTTATTTATTTATTAATATGTTGATATTCGATCATAAATATAATTAATTGTATTTCTATGTATTACTTTGAAAATATAAATTAGATAGGTAGATTATTCTTGTGTAATGCAATGTAAACTTTCACGGAAGTATCATTATTTTTTTGTTTTGTTTTGTTTTTTTGTTAATTGTCTTCATCGAAATCTTAACAAAGTGCTATTGGATTCAACTACTGCTGGTAAAATTAGTATGCTCTTCATCAATTAAGCTAGAAAATAGGAAAATGTTATATGAGCTAATCACACTATTGAGTGCGAAGCATGGGCGATAGAAAAAGAAGAGAGGAAGTGAATAGAAGTTTTTGAAGGAAAAGGTTGAAAACTTAGTGGTCAGATAAAATTAGTTATCAGGAAGTTCTTTACAGGATTAGGGAAAAGATAATTTTTAGAAAGAAATTGGTTAAGAGAATAGCTCAGATCATTGAATACACCTAAGAGCAGATTTCTCCTTGGCTAGATGTGAACTTATCCCTAGACTAAACTAGCAACTGCGGCTAGTAAGACTTCCCCGATCCTAGTACTGGATTGACGCAATTTGTTTAGGCTAATTGTGCTTAAAAATGCTCTGTTTGTATGTCTGAATTCCGATACCCACGATAACTTAGAGTCTTAGAAAGCTCGTTCTGGAGTTAAGACATTTGTATTTCCAAAGCCGAAAACTAATTCGATTTTGGGCTTTCTAGCTTTAGAACTTCCCGTTCAAAAATGAAGAAAATATAATTATTTCTCAACATAATTAAAATAGAAAAATAGATTCACTCATTGCATTTATACAATATGTTAAGTGCAAATCTTTATAATTGTATTATTTACTTGCTCTTTTGAAGAAATTATTTGCAAAATGGATAATAATTAACATATAAATTAATAAAAATCTCAAATGTTTGTTTTTTTTAACTCCAATGGGGTATAGTAAAATATTTATTTACTTCCATTTATATACACTTGAGAGGTATCACTACACATTTTCGAGGATTTCACGCTTCAATTTTAGCAGATAAAAAAAAGTGTTCCATATTATTAGAAATAATAACAAATAATATCATGAATAGATATTGTAAAGTGACCAGACGACCCACATTAGGTGGGACAGACATTTTGGTTTTTTGTCCATTATCGAAAATGTCCCACAAAGTGACCCATATTACACAATATTTTGTGTATTGGATTAAAAAAATTTATATTTATTAATTATTTATATTTTTACAAAGTCAATGTTGGGATTTAGCCACACTTGAAAAACATTTGGGATCATGCTGATGTGGAATATAATTATGTATGCGCTTGTTAGGAGACAGCAAAACCAGATGGTTAGTATTACTGCCTTCAATTGAAAGAATTCTAAAACTGTATTCACCTTTAAAATCATTTTTATTTTTTGTCTACTGATAACTGTTCAAATGTCCAAATGTCATCTGCTTCGCATTGGATAAAGTAAAAATGGGGAAATGGCTTTTTTTTAGATTAGTTATACCATTATTAAAGTTGTTATCGGGAAATAAGGACTATATTTTTTGTGCAGATAATTTATATTTTATTGACAACGTTTCATCAACTTTGTTGATTTCTTCAGGGCTCAAATAGTTATCTTCCCTGCATATTTGTCATTTTTATCATTATTCTTTCTTAGTAAACATAACAAGGCAAGTCATTAACATCAATCAGATTGAAATTTATAAAAATAACAAATATGCAGGGAAGATAACTATTTGAGCCCTGAAGAAGTCAACAAAGTTGATGAAACGTTGGCAATAAAATATAAATTATTTGCACAAAAAATATAGTCCTTATTTCCCGATAACAACTTTAATAATTTAATCGATGGACATAACCGAGGGGTGAACCGAGATCTAATATGATGTACACCTACTTCCACTTGTACTTCCAAATATTTCCAAGTATTCCAAATATTTCCAAGTAATTCCAAATATTTCCAAGTAATTCCAAATATTTCCAAGTACTTCCAAAATACTTCCAAAGAGGTGTACACCTACTTCCAATCGCGGATAACCCCTCGGACATAATTAATCAAAATAGCTAGTTATACCCTTAGCTTATCTGCTAATTCAGTTGTCTAAATATCAGGGGCTCCCATTATAGGAAATATAGCTTATTAAATGACGGATTTGTGATTAGAAACGTTGAAGGCTATATTGCAAGTGAAGTACAATTTCTCCAATACTTGAGAGGAATTTTATAACAACATATCTCAAAATGATGAATTATTGAAAAAAGTCATATTTCATCGGAAAATTACGACTGATTATATCTTCATTTGTTATGTTGATGTTTTAATTTTATCTATGACTGCTCTTTTCCATTTTGATTTACAATGGATATATGATAATAAAATAATTATAAACATACAGATTCATTGTCCAACATTCTATTGTAAGCATCTGGTCACTTTATTGTAATAGTACCTATATATTCTTAATTGTATGAATAATTTTATTAATATTATACTTTCTTATATTTCAAAAGAAAACACTATTTAGTATTAAGAAGCAATGATAAAAGAGGTCAAAGAGGTCAACTTTGAGAGGGTTTCAAAATATACCTACTCTTGAAAAAAAAACATTAAATAGTTATAAAATTCGTTAAGAAGTCAAGGTGAAAATAGCATTACTAAATTAGAATAAACTTGACTTTTTCGGAAAAAATAATGAATGTCGTCTTCATGTGTTCTTTATTTAGCCAGAGACCTATTTTTATCCACCAAGTATGCCAAAAATCTAGAGAATTTTGCTGTGAAAATGTATGTTGGATTATTGTAAATATTTTCGAAAATTTTCCGAAAAATTGCTCTAAAGAATGAGAAAAACAAACTAATCAGCTGTTGCTTTTAAAATTAACTTAATTATGAGATTTAATGACTAAGCATTAATTAATTTAGAAACTATTTTTGCTTTTTTTGTTGTCAAAATGACTGATTTTTTTTTAATCTAATATGCATAATAAGTTTTGCAGATGAATTTGAGTCAGTCATCTAGAAAGAAGTGCCTTACCATTTCTCTTTCTCTATTTTATTTAGTAGGATCTCTCACTCAGTCCATTAGATATCAATGTTCAAATCATTCCGCATTTGATTTTTTATTTGCCTAATTCCAATGAAGCATTTTGATACACTCGATTATCGGATAGAATGAAATAAAAAATAAAGTTTCAAGGCACAAGGTTTCACAATAAAAGAATCGCAATGTAATAGAAATATTTGATAATACCACTGAGTTCTATTCAATTCTAGATATTATAATACAAATAGATATTATGCACTTATTTTATATTCTAGTTTTCACTTTAATAATTATCATTCTCCTTGTCATGTTAATATTAATCAATAACTAATCAACTGATTCATCTCTATTCACAATTGATATGTAAAAGATTCATTTTGTTATAACTTCAGCAATCCAACAAAAGAGAAGTTCTGGCTAAAACTATTTGGATTAGACTTCTTCAATTAGGCATTCGCTGATATCTATAAAAAGACTATATATAAAAAACTCGTGTATTTGAATGGAATGTTGTGTGAAAATTTCAAAGAAAATGGTGAATAATTTTCTGAGATCCTTTAACGTATCACTTAAGCGTAACAGTACATTTTTATTTATATAGATTTTAGAGAGTGAAAATAATTTTTCTTTTTTTCCTTTTTATAGTTTTGTACATTTGTACCCCTTTCAAGGAAACCATTGTGGTGAATATTATTTGAGTTTAATTCTGTCTTGGTTTCTGAATATATAATATATCATATTTAACATATAATTATAAAGATAGGTCAACTTTTGCCTGTATAATTATTAGCAATGAGATTACACTCTCAAGAGGTAAATATATAGCCTTTCCAATTCATATAGAAATACACCTCAAAACCAGAATCTCAGCAAACAATTACGCTGATAGGGAAGGCTGAATTATATCAAAACCATACAGTATTGGTCACTCACACTGTTATTCATCTTCCGAGATCATTGGGATCGGACGATTTCAATATACCAAGGCCTTTTGCTAATTAATGAATATAAATATAAAAGTATATTCACTGTAGATTGTTGAGATAAATATTATACCTACAATGTTCTTCAAGTTTTGAATATTGCTCTGCTCTCAGAGCAAATATTTTAGGAGCATATATATCAGGTTTCAACAAGCTCTTTCTTGTTCTCTTTGTGATTAATACAACTTTTTTGAATGCGGCTATTTTATTTTAACAATCTATTTTATCATCATCAAAATATAAGCTTCGGTCCATTTCATCTCCAGAATGATTCAGTTTGTTCATCTATTATTGAACTTGATTTTTCAATGCCCTTCTAACTCCAATTTCTAACTTGGAAGACAGAAACTTTTATCGCATATTCATAAAAGATATAGAAGATTCTATATTTACAAACGATTAGAGATATCGAACTATTATGGAATAAAAATTTCTCTGGAGGTTGAGTATAGCTTGTGTGTGTGGATGTGGACCATTCAAACCGTTTCTTTTTCTTTTGTTTTATTATCTTTATATTCTGACCCATAGAGCAGACCTAAATTTAATTGTTATAGTGTTTTACGAAATTTATGGATTTCTTCTGTTCTTTTAAAATATGTAACTAGTCTTCTTAATTGTTCAAATTAATTTCTAGAAGCTATTGATCTATTCTTCCGCATCTCTAGAACCATATAATAATTTTATTGATAAATTCTCTCTAAATGTTAAGATTTATTTCCATTTCACTCATCCGTTTGAAGCAATACAATATATTCAATTGAAAAGTTTTTGTTTTGCCGAGAGTAGCAGAGTTGTTGATTCACAAAGAGAAACAAAGAGGTTGTCCTCTGCTTGATGCATCAAGCAGAGGACAACCTCTTTGTTTCTCTTTGACAATATATTCAATCTTGTATTGACATTACTTTAATTGATTTGTCTTATATTCCCATTCAAATGAGTAAAGATTAAAATTAAATTGGTTCTTGAAATTGAATATTTTTTTGACTGATTAATTTATATAAGAATCATTTTATTAAATTCTATTGAAAGAGAAGTTCTAGGTCGAACTCGGGGCTGGGTTTCTTAACAAGCGAAAGTGATGTTTACCGACACAGCATGTACTTGTTTCATTAGAATAATTCAATATTAATTGAAAATCAATATTTGATTAGCTAAAGATGATGATCATGCCAAGTCCCTACATGACATTTAAATTTAATTTGATACTTAATAAAATTTTTTCCTATCATACATAAATATTTTAGTATTAAACCATAATAAATATCATTATTCTACTAATCAGATTGCAAATGATTTAAAAAAATGAAAATTGAAACATTTATTAATTTATTCCAAATAAATAATTATAATTTTCTTTGTAATTGAAGTATTAGAGACTATGATGCAGCGGTTATTTCTATATCTTATTTTATACGTGTGGACAGAAACAATTGATTGCCTTTTTTATGCCTAGAGGTGTTTTCTTTATTATATTATGTTCAATGCTTATTGCTCATATATGTAAAACTACCTAATGCATAGGTAATGAGAGACTGATTCTTTAAGCCGAAGCATATTTTTTTCATTTGTATAAGAAAATATCAATTAAGCTTATTCAAATTTTAAAACTTCTATAATGAAAATAATAATAATAAATATTCAAAAATTATAACTTGTGGAGAAATTTCATATTAGAATACTTATACTTATTTAAATTGAAAGACATAAACAAGATCAGAAAAGCTCAAAAGCATTGTGTGTTGCCTAAGTTTGAGCAAAGAAAGCTATGAGTCACGAACATCATAAAAGGTCTCATTACCTATGCATTAGGTAGTTTTACATTTAAAAATTTCAAATAAACACTGTATATCTGCTGTTTTTTAAACATAAAAAATATTGTATCCCACAGTCCATGAAAGCCATTTACTAGAAGAACTTACTGAGTATCAAAGGGAGAGGAATGAAATTTAAAGAGGCCATCAGATTTTCCGCTGCCCTGGACAGAAATTATTTTTACCGGCAATTATTTATATTTAGTTATTACCTGAATGCCTCTGGGATTCGCTCTATGGCTGTTCTTATCTTAAAAAATAATAAAAATAGATAAATAAATTTAAATTATCAAAAATTAAAAAATTTTATCTAAAATTTAATTTTTCAAAATCATATACTTTAATTAAATTTAGAAAGTTGGTTAAAATGTGTATTTGAATGCACTGTGTATTTATATGCACATGCGATTGATTAATCGTCATTGAATATTACATTGTATCCGAGAGAAATATACCCAAAGTTGTTACCGAAACACCATATTGCAGTGTTACTAGCCCCGAATTTGTTTGAATTTTGTTTATAATATATAATTCGATGATTTATATAAACATGTATTTAAATATATTAAAATTAAATAAAATATTTTTCAATACTATACACTGAAACTTGGTGAATAGTGTATGTGTTTCAATCCATCGGTTCACTAAGTTTCAGTGTATAGTATTGAAATATATTTTATTCAATTTTCAAATATTTAAATACACGACCATTAGAGTGCTCCTTATTTTGGATATTTTCGAATATTCACGCTGTCAGGGGCTCATATGGTTAGAAATAAATTTAAAAAAATATCCCCCAAGTTTCAAATCTCTATCTCAATTTTAACCTACTGCTACACAGCGATTAAGTTTTCGCATTGAAATATCAATTTTTTATTCCGGCCAAAGTAATGATTCAAAAAATTTGAAACTCTGTAGACTTTATCCTTATAGTAGTAGTATAGTAGCTATATAGTATAGCATAGTATAGTATAGTATAGCTTTATTTTTATGTATAGCTTTATAGTAGCTATCCCTCAGAATTTTTACAGATTTTTAGCTATTATAATTTTGGAGTCTATAACCTGCTAATACTAAGATATAGTAGTATTTTATCTAGATGTAACTCCAAAATTGCAATAGCTAAAAATCTGTAAAAATTCTGAAGGATAACTACTATTATAAGGATAAAGTTTACAGAGTTTCAAATTTTTTGAACTATTACTTTGGCCGGAATAAAAAATTGATATTTCAATGCCAAAAAATGTTATTTAGATGGGAAACTTAATCGCTGTATAGAGTGTAGCACTAGGCTAAAATTGAGATAGAGACTTGAAACTTGGGGGATATTTTTTTTATATTTATTTCTAACCATATGAGCACCTGTCAGCGTGAATATTCGAAAATATCCAAAATAAGGAGCATCCTAACGACCATATAATATAAAAAATAAAATAATTAAAACAAAGACTTATATTATATACAAAATACAAATAGATTCGGGTCTGGTAACATAATGCAATATGGTTTCCTGCAGCGAGCAAAGCCAAAATTATACCAGTGGTTCCTAACCTTTTCAGTTTCATTACCCCTATGACCAAACAAGCCATGTGTCTTTATCTCTGTTGTTAAAAAAATATCCATCCTCGCCTCGCCCGTCCCCGTAGCAGAAAAATTGAATCCGTTACAGTCAACATATATTAATTAGTCTGATTATCCCTTTCAAGTAGCTATTTTACCCCATAGGGGTATATACACCTAGGTTAGCAACCACTGCTCTAGTTGCTAGGTAAACCGACCAGAATAAAAATTATATTCAAATTATACATATCGTCGCCTTAGAGTTTAAACCTCGCTAACTCACAACAAGGAAATTTTACAGGACAGAGAAAAAACAAAGAAAATTTAATATTGTTGTTATGGAAAGAAACTATTTTTCACATTTTTTTTCTAAAACTTACGATCGTAATTTTAAGTAGCAGTTTTACTTGGACGATTCTCCATCTCTTTTTCTTTCGAATGGTATTAATATGTCGTATATGATAAAAAATGGTTTAAGCAGGTTTACACTCTAAGGCGACGATATTTAAAATTACTTTTCAATTTCTTTATTCTGCATCTATAGAGAGAATGATTCATAACCCATTTTAATTAATATAAAAAAATTATATTTATACTTTTAGTGGAAAATATGTTTTATCATACTTTTGACTAAAACAGTTTCGACATGAGAAGAGAGAAAATTTCTTCCCAACTTCTCACTATATAATTTGTATAATAAAAAAATGTTATCGTGGTCCATTTGATCGAACGATAAAGGTGTCCTTCTATTCAGATCGAGTTTCCTTGAACATTTATTGTCACCTCCATTGGATCGAGGATTTTATTTGAATGAGAAGTAATTATATTATATAAAGAGTGTTTATTCCGTTATTGAGCGAGCGGGCACGTATCCGCGATCCACGACTAGCGGACTCTAGCCTGCCAGCTTTTCCTTACTATGCAATTAAACTCTCTTTATCATTCATTTATTTTTTATCGATTACCGCATACCATCCGAATTCTCCTCTCTAAGGTTCGCTCACTGTCAATGCTTTCACTCGCCAGGAGAAAGTCTTCGGCTGAAGCCATAGTCTCAGCTACTTCTCCCGCTGGCGCCCATGTCAGATTGTGTAATCGAAATGCTTTCGTAAACGAAGCACCGGACATCGTACATCCACTGATTGTTTCTACTTTTTTTTCTTCGACCACGCTCACAACACTCCCAATTTCGTGGCTTTTAATATACCATCTATGAATAGCAAATTTCCAATTATCTATCTATTTTACTTCCTTCTACACTGTTAAAAAAAATTGTAAATTTACTTGTATATGTTTACAATATAAATAGATAGGAAATAAAAAATACTATATTATATTCGTAAAATCACATTAACATATTGCAAAAATACAAAAATAAATTATAGCTTTACTTTTTCTTGTATTAATTAGATACGTATATTAGTAAAAAATGTTTTAAAATTACACTACTGGTATGTAATATTATTAAAAAGTTTTGAGGCCCAACTTCCTAATTGACTTTACCATACAGAGTATTGTAATCGTGAATGAAAAAATTGGGTTTTTTGCTGTTTTTTCGAAATATCTCAAAAACGGCTGAAACCGAGGGGTGATCCGAGATTGGAAGTAGGTGTACACCTCTTTGGAAGTATTTTGGAAGTGCTTGGGAATATTTGGAAATGTTTTGGAAGTACTTGGAAATGTTTGGAAGTACTTGGAAATGTTTGGAAGTACTTGGAAATATTTGGAAGTACTTGGAAATATTTGAAAGTATTTGGAAATATTTGGAAGTACAAGTGGAAGTAGCTGTACAGCATATTAGATCGCGGTTCACCCCTCGGCTGAAACTATTTTGATTAAAAAAATTGGGCGAAACCAAAGCATTTCGGTCTACAAAAAAAGCCCTAATAAGTGAAGATCGAAAAATTTTTATTTTTCGAGATAATAATCAGTTTTTTCAAAATGTCTGTTAGTCTGTGCATTACCAATTTTTTAGCTCAAAAACTAGTCTGAATTTCAAAACGAAATTTCACATGTAGTTTTGGTACATTGAGATTAAGAGCTGATTAGATTTTGTTGCATATCGACCCAAAATTAAGGGGAGGGTAAAAAATCAAATTAAAAAAATTTTCAAAATAAAAAAAAAAACAAGAAAAATGAAATATTTATTAATAAATATTTTTTAAATGAACCTATAATAACGAAGATATTTTTTTCTGGGGCCAAAATTGGGGGAGGGGGAGGTGGTCAAAAAATAAAAATATAGGCCATTTGAGCAAAGGGTGTATGGTAAAGTCATCACATCAGAACGTGCCAATTTTTTTATTGTAAAATTATATAAGAAATGTTTAACAGTGTACTAAAAAATTGAAAATTTATTGACAAGAATAAAAAACACGCGGAATAATTTATTAGATGCACACCTCACTATTTACACTAATCTCTCTTATTAAAAATTTAAGATTTCTCTGTCGTGGTGCTAATTTTAGTTGAATGTTTCATTCAAAAGATTTTTTATAACAATTATATTCGGGTTCTTTGCAAAGGTCAAATGAAAAAGGAATTGTATATTTTCTTTTTATAGCTCAGATTCCAAAATAATAAAAAATAAATATCTTAAAACTGAGACTTTATTACCCGTCCAAGTCAGTTGCTCTGTCATAGGTCTCTAGCTTCCAAACTATTAAAGGTCAAAATTTCAAATTGGCATGCTAGAATTTAATACTCTGCAGATAGTTCAGTAATCAAAGTCGAAATAAAGAAAAGCATTAGTCTCCACCGCTAACATAAAAGAAATAATTTTTCGTATACTCCATTGAGTTGGGTACCCTCTTAAAATAATCATCATCATTAGAGTATACAGTCCTAAGACTGGTTTGATGCAACAATCCGTCTCCACTCGACTCTGTCCCCCGCCAGCTGTTTAACCTCTCTAAATGTCTGGCATCCCATATCCCCAATTATTTGGTTGAAATATTCTAATCTGGGTCTTCCCCTTCCCCTTTTCTTTCCCACCTCCCCCTCCAAGATATCCCTAAGCAGTCCCCCATGTCTCAGTGTGTGCCCCATCATCTGACCTCTTCTCTTCTTCAGACTCTTCCACAAGGTTCTTCTTTCTCCGATTCTTCCAAGAACTTCTTCATTTGTAATTTTATCCATCCATTTGATATTCATCATTCTTCTGTAGCACCACATTTCGAAAGCCTCCAATCTCTTTCTCTCCGCTTTTCCAATTGTCCAGGTTTCACACCCGTACATGGCTATGCTCCATACATATGTCTTCAATAGCAACTTTCTGTTTGCTAAGCTGATTGAGGAGGAGCATAGTAGTTTTGTTTTGAATTAAACCCCATTTTTGCTTGGGCAATTCTTGATTTAATTTCGTTTTGCTCCTCCCATCCCATGTTATTTTACTTCCTAGGTAGCGGAATTCCTTAACTCCTTCTAGGTTTTCTTGGTTAATTTTGATGCATTCCTGTCTCGTTTGTTCTTTTTTTGTACATACTAGGACCTTGGTTTTATTCTTGTTTATTTTCATTTTGATATCTTCTATTAAAATAATAATCCTATTAAAATTTTAATTCGATTGTTGATTTGGAAAAAATAAATACCTACATATCAGTGGCATGCGGACCATGAATGTTGTGAATGCGGCGCATCCCTAAAATTTCAAACATTTAGAGTATTTTCATAAATTCAGGACAATCTTTAAATTTTCAAATTAATATCCGTTATTTCAAATATTTCTATAAAAACATTTTTTGTTTTGAAAAGTATATTGGTTCTCGAAATGAAACAAAATTGTTGCATAGTTTTATCGGGCAATTAAAAAGAATTATTTTTCTAATAAGGGTGCGTATAGAAGGTTTGAAGTCCCTGTCTGGCATATCTTCCAGTTCAAGCATTTCAAAGACAAGTCCAGACAAGTTTTAGTCAAATAAAAATCGTTCTCGCTGAGGAACTATTAAAATAGAAATAATACAAAAATAAGAATAAATGAAGATGATTCGAGAATTTCTGGACTAATCCATTTCTAAGAACACTCAATATATAAGATCGGGAATAGCTAAGAGTGCTATAGACAAGTCATAGCTTGTTTATAGCAATAGAATTAGGAGAAATTTAAGATTTTCTTATAGGACAGGCTGATTCAATGTGGAAGATAGTATTTTTCCATCTCAGTGAATGTGGAGTTTGAGTCACAAGAATTAATTTCTGACTCCTAGCCAGACTCCCACAAAGAATTATCCGTTTGGGGCTAAGGTCCTAAAAAATATTTTTAAAAATTCAATGTTAAATTTGAAAAAACGAAAATTATGCCATATTCGATGAAATTTGCAAAAAAAAAGCGAAGATTAAAATAAAATTTCAGAGTACTTTTTTAGACAGCATCCCCTGGTTGAAAAGTCACCGACGTCACTGCTACATATAACTTTTAATTTTCAAGTTTGTTTCTTCTTTAGTTTAAGAGTTATAATCCTCTAACAGAAGAACTGACATTATAGCGAGACACACTAATACGGTTCGGTTTTACTTTTACACACAACCTTGAAAATGTGATTGTTTTAAATTTTGAAAATAAGCCGATAGCAAATAAAAGCTTAATAGAAACTTATTTTTCATATCTTGCAGGTAAAAGTATAGATGTATTAAAACATATTTTATTCACTCATTATAATGTAGACATCTCGAGTGTTTAACGATTATAATACTTCAAGATGGAGATAAGGGGCAGTCCATAAATTACGTTTCACAGTAAAGGGGAGGATTTGTGACAAAATGTGACAGAGGGGCACGGGGATCTTAAAAATTGTGATGCTACAAAAGTCAAATTAAAAAATTTTAAAAAGATTTTTAAATTTCAGGTTATTATTATTCCAACCTGAAAATTTTGGTAAAATAATTCTAGAGCAAAAATTGTAATCAAGCAATTTTTAGCAAAAGTATTTAAATTTTTTTTCTTCAAATAAATAAACCCCTTTTCTTATAAATAAGGATTCATTCCCTGAAGATATTTTTTTGCTTACAAATATTTTATATAATTATCAAATTATAGGGTATAAAATTGATAGTGCGAGGTCCCTATACAGGGGGCGCTCAATGAAAATGTGACAGAATGTGACACAGGGGTAGGGTGGGTCTAAAAATCTTGAAATTTGTGTGAAGTAATTTATAGACGGCTCCTAAATACAATTTGGAATAGTAAACACTCACTTAACGTAGGAATTGTTGTAAAATTTTTACGAAATTCACATTTACAATCTAATTTCAAAAATATATTTTTCCGCATTTTAGTGTGGTCAATCTTCTCGAAGAAACGTCTCCGTCATTAGCCTACTTTATAGATATATAGTAAACTGGCCATTAATTGTTTTCAAAACTTGCACGCGATTCGCCAACACGATTTTTAATAATTGGTTAAGATCTTAATAAATAAATATGTTCTATTTTTGAGTTTTATGTACATGGTTCTTCCTTCTTCCTGTTCTGTGTACCCGCACACATGGTTCAGGTTCAGGCTACGTCCTATTTGAACAACTATAACTTCCTAGATACGCCATTGTGTTCAGCAAATCAAAGTAGCAAATATTATAAGTTTATAGTTTATAAAAAGAAATCATTAAATCAAATTTTTATTTCATTCAAACAATTTAAAATTTATTAGTTATTAAACCTGACTTTGAAGATGAAAAGTAAAAGTAAAAATATTTTTTCTATGAATCAAGTTTCCATTTAATATAGAATCTTTCGTTATTAATAAATATTTTCAAAGTGCTCATCTTTAAATAAATTATCTATAAAATCTTTAGAAAACAGAGAAAAAACTAGCTCAGAAGGGGCGTATTGAAGTTACAAAATAATATTATTTATAACGTTTAGGGAAAGCGGTGTTGGTTTATAGTGAAACATATTAAACACAGGAGTTTTAAAGAGTTATAGTGGTATTTCACAAGTAAAAATAAAAAAATTTAATTATGTTTTTGGAGTTTTATTTTAAATATTTTATACTTATTTCGGGTTTTTAGCTCATCATCAGGAGTTTGAATTTACAAAAGACTCCCGAAATATGTATAAAGTATTTAAAATAAATCTCCAAAAACATAATTAAAAAAAATTTTTATTAATTTTTTAATTTTTATTTTTACTTGTGAAAGACCACTATAACCATTTAAAACTCCTGTGAATATTATTTATATTTGAAATATTTTGTTACTCAATTTTAGTGTAAGCTTTCTTTATCAATTAAATTAAAAGCTATTTCTAAAAAAAAAAAAAAAAAAAATACATGAGACTTGAATTTTGTCTAATCTAAGAGGGACTTTTGCTCGGTGCTTTAAATTGTTCATACAATCAAATATCCGATCAAAATAACCTATTTCCAAGTATCTTCGAGAATGTAATGGACCCTAGACCGGATTTGGAAGCTGTATCTATACATCTATAAAAAAAGGGAGAAAGAAAGGTGAAAGTGTTGACCTGTTGACGTCGGCGTCCCCCTCAAGAAGCAGAGCTTCGCCCACGGCCAATCGCAGCTCCGGCTCCAGTGACGCATCCGACAAGTATTCTATAACAGTCCATAAACAAACAATATTAATTGAAGAATCAGGAATTTCCGAAAATTCACATAAAAATAACAATAAAGGAAAATCAAGTATTAAATATACCTACCTGAGAACAAGGTAATGTCTATACAGATAGAAATGATATTTCAAAATAATATTATTAATTAATTTTAATTTTTCGGGTCTAAGTTAAAAATAGATCTATATAAAATTCCGACGGCCTTGGTATGTTGAAAGCATTGAAATTGGAATATTAGATTCCCTAATATCGAAATTTAAACAAGGTGTAGGTCTATTGATGGTATGGATTTTTTACTTTACCATACAGACTATGATCAAGTAGTATAATCAGTGCATGGGGTTTTTTTCTCGAAATATATAAAAAACGACTCAAAAGATTCTGAGGAAAAAAAATTAAACGAAACCATGGCTTTTTGGTCTACAAGAAAGCTTAGAAAAATTATATTTTACAAGATATTAATTATTTTGTCAAAATCGTTGTTATATATAGTTACATACGTTACCAAATAGTTATTGTGTAAGCTCTAGCTCAAAGACTAGTGTCAATAGCAAAAACGAAATTTCAGTTTTTTGTAATTAAGAACTGATTAGATTTTGGTTGAAATTGAACTCAAAATTAGGTGGGAGATTTCTTAAAAAAATTGAAATTATAAAATTTATATAACGAAATTCCGGAGGAAATTACAAATTTAGGTTTAAATAAATTTAAATACTCCATTAAGCGCACATTACTAAAAAAGGCATACTATCGGATAGGCGAGTTTTTAGACGACGATCAGGCCTGGACTTGACTTTTGACATATTATCAGCAGGGTTACTTTTATATAAATATTTGTGTTTTATTTGTTTTATTTATTTTATTTTACTTTTGTTTATTTATTTATTTATTTATTGAATCATGACTTTCATCATACGCTCCTCCAGGGAGTCTATGATTAAAAAAAACTCAAGAAAAGAAAGAAAGTAATAAAAACAAACATGAAAAATGGAATTTACTATAAAAGGGTCCTATAATTAAAAAGAAAGTAATTTATTTTTCCGTTGACTAAAATGAGGGGGAGGTTCAAAAAATACAATATAAGTTCTAGACCCTTTGATCGATTATGTCCTAAATTTTGCATATCCACTCTATACAACCTTATGAAAATGGCTCATTTTGTGAAATTGATAGTGACACATAAGAGAGAGAGAGAGAGAGAGAGGGGGGGGGGGCTCAAAAATAATTTAAAATAATAAAATTTTCAAACTAAAATTAAAGAAAGCTGATAATTACAATAGAAGAGTCTAATATTTTGAAAAAGAATTTATTAATTGCTAATGGGCTCAAAAATGGGAGGAGGATCTCTTTAAAAAATTAAATTACAAAATTTTTATTCCAAAAATCAAGTTAGCTGAAAATTAATATATTAACAAGTTCAGTATTTAAAAAGAGATGTAATTATTTCTTTGTGGCGGAGTTCAAAAAATAGAATTATTAATATAAATCCTAGACTCATTGATCGATGTGTACGAAATTTCACATATGCACTCTATACGTCCTTACGGAAATGACGTCTCCATGCGAAAAGTGATAGTTATTCAAAGAAGGCGGAGGGGAGGTCGATAATAATTAAAATGATAAAATTCAATAGTTAATGTAAATAAAGTATGTAGTTCTGTGAAAAAAAGAAAATTTATTCTAAGCCAATAAGATATTTGTTAAAAAACTTTGTTTTCAATTTTAATTTTCAATTTTATTTTATTTCATTATACTAGTTAGTATATTAATATTTAATAAATATTTGATAATTTGTTAAATAAAATTTGCTCTATACATCATTTAAATACAAAAGCTTAGTTACCCCATATTCTTATAATCACAATATTGATGTATATTCTTAACTATTTTTACTCTGTGTATAAGGCGCCGTAGCTACTGGTTATAGGGGCCAAGTTCGCTAGTCCTCTGATCCCCATCAAATTAGCTTAAGCAGTTGCTCTAATCCAGACTTAGAATTGATCACTATAAGATATCAACAGTTAGCTCTTAAAACTTGCATAAAACGAGTTCGTTAGCCAGATTCTTACTCCTTTTTTCGACTGACTGCCATTTTCTATTCAACCCTGCAATTATTTTTTTTGACAGGGTTTCTCGAATAACCATTGGCTCTTTATTTGACTCCACCTCCAGAAATCAGATAACAAATTGGCCACTAAATGCTTAGAGGGAAATAGAGGCATTCATATATGAGCTAGAAAAGGGGCGAAGTACCGATAAAGATAACGAAAAAGGGGCTAGCCAAATAATGCTTCGCATTGGATAAAGTAAAAATAATAAACACGGTAATAACAATCCAGCAACCTGTATTGAAGAAGATTTTCTACTGTGAATTATCCTATACTACTAAAGCGCATTTATGCCTGCCTCTGTATGTACCTTCCTATGTATGCACCTATGACCGTCCCCCAACAAAAACAGTCGTCATGGTTACCAATTTAAATGAAATTATCTATATATATAAAATTAAGGTTTTGTCTGTACATTGGGGTGGTGGGGTGGGTTTCGGGGTGGGGGTCCAGGGGGCGAGCCCCTGGCTAGACAAGAGGACCGCCGAAGGCGGGACTTGTAGCAAGTATATTAATAAAATTGATTTAAATGCCCTTTTTAAAATGGAACTTTTTATACTAGAGTAAAATTATGATTGAAAATCTTATGTTACAAAATAAATGTGAGTAGGATAAACATTTATTAATTTTTATTTAAATGAAAATTATTTATAATTAGCATTAGTCATTAATGGATAATCCCACCTGTAATGTTGTATTCGTGTCCGTTGGATGTGAGTAAAGATGACACAGTGGACGTTTGAATTGCCTCAACCGAGTGAGTATAGACCAGAAGTACAAGGCAGCATGAAATTCTGAAAAGAAAGAAAAATTCGTTAATTTTTAGGGTTCAATTCAAAATTAAAATCGAAGTCCGTTAATATCGATACAATGTCTTTATTAGATCAAATTTAAACTAATGGCCAGCTAAATCGGTCAAATAACCACTGTAGCTTTGGTGCACTGGGCGACTTTCTGCTTACTCATATCGATAAAAAGTCTACACTCAAGGGGACTTAATTACTAATAAAGATAAAAGTAAATAAATTTTTTATGAAATATTCATTCACTATGAGTTAGGTTTTCTAGATCACTTGATTCACGTTAAAAAATAAATAAATAAATAAAAGAGGTAAATGTTTTCAATATGTATGTTTCGGGCTATCAAAACATCTTCAGGAAGTACAGAAAATAACTGTACTTCCTGAAGATGGGTTGATAGCCCGTAAATATATATATATTGAAAAAATTTGCCTATTTTATTTTTTTAATTTTTAACGTGAAACAAGTGACCTAGAAAACCTAAATCATAGTAAATGAATATTTCATAAAATATTTATTTACTTTTATCTTTATTAAAGATGTTTCACCTTCCACCAATACCACAATCTCTATTAATTATTAATTACTAATAGTCAACAAAATCTATAGAATTCAAAGAAGTATAAAGCCTAAGCCTAGATAAAGGGGATTGTTAAAATCTCAAATTTTATTTGTTTACTTCTATTATATAAAAAAAATTCTATGAAAGGTGGGAGAAATCCTCCTGTATGTCCGCGAGGTAGTGTAGGACTCCTAGCCACAAAAAACTGTAGAACATTACGGGGAAAACAAAAACGAGAAGCTAATTCCATCTCTAGGAGTAATAAGGACAAACCAATACTTTTCTCAGATTTATATCCAATTTGACATGGAAGAGGTGTTGGACATTATTTGAAAATAGCTTATTTCTTATGGGGAATTAAGGACTTAACCTTATCATATCAAACACAAGGATGGTATCTATATAATAAAGGCCTAAAGAGAAACAAAGGAATTGTTAAGATCTCAAATATAATTTGTCAAATATTTTGGTTTATTTCTTCTATTGAATGAAACTCTGCTATGAATGGAAAAAATGGAGACGAGAAGCCAATTCCAAAATCTAGGAGTCATCAGGACCAACGAATTAGTCGATGCCTTTGTTAGATTTGTATTCAATTCGACATGGAAGAGGAAGTGAACAATTGAAAATAATTTGTTTCTTACTGGCAATTATTGACTTCACCTTATCATATTAAGCAACATGGTATTAGGTATCTATAATAAAGGGAAATGGCGGAGACAGTTGTAGGATGGGCCAGGAAATCGAGGATATCACAGATTTGGTCTCTTTTGAAAATGAATGGAGCGCCTAGGGCGATAGAGGCTAAAATGACCATTAATGGGTCTATTCATCAGGGGTCCCCTCAGGGGGGGTTAAGACGCAGAGTGCGTCATTGAATTTTCTGGGGGGGTTGAAAATTGTTGTATTTTAGCATTATATGCTAAAAATAAAAACGGTCAAGTCTTCAACAAAAGATAATAAAAAGCTCTTCTAATTCTTTAGAACTGAATAAAATTGGGGAGTACTTTTCATGAAACTATGGGGGATGAGTCATGAAGTTATAGAGGGGGTCCACCCCTGAAATCAATTTTGGCACAAAAATGATAGTAGTTGCATATCAAAAGTAAAAAAAAAAAATGAAATCTGTTGTGTATGAAACTACTATTAAAATCATTGATATTTATTATTAGATTATTTGATTCAAAGCTAATTAATAATTTCTTTTACTGTATTCAAAATGACCGATTATGTGCCAACATTAGAACATAATAACACAATAAAATTCTTATTCTGATCGACCTTATATTTCTAAAATGTGGTCAAAAAAGCATAGAAAAACATCGGGTGGAAAATCTCATCCCACTTGTGGTAAAAATTTCATTTGAATAGACCCAATGATAAGGGCTCAGATCAGCAACAAAAAACCACACCAGAGAACATTTTTCTCAGAATATTAGTATGGGTGAAAATATTCTTCTAATAAGCGCCAACGTCAGAACTCTCAACCGTACACTTTCTGCAACGCTACAAAACACCCCTAAAAGTCAGATAGAATTGCTACCGTACAGTCAGACGTAAACAAATTTAAATTATGTTAATTATTTTAATAATTATTGAATTAAAAAACAATGATTTTTTGAGAAATAGCTAAATCAAAATTCCGTTATTACAACTCCACTATCAATTGATTTGAAATTGTAATGTGGAAAGTGAATAGAATGTAATTCTCAGAACCTTGGCGATGCTCTCAAAAATTTCAAATTACTACATGATTAAAGAAGAGAATACATTAGTTAGTAAATGTTGTTTGCTAACTTGACCAATTTGGTTGTCTAGATTCTTATAAGTCTCCTTCTTTTCCCTTTTTCTCTTCATTTGCAATTCTTTAAAAGATCCATCCCTGTTGCTTCACTCTTTCGATTGGCAAATACATTAATTAGTTAAATTTACAAATATGTTACTGGAATTAATTTCAATTTGAAGGAAAAACCACTTGGTGTCTGAAAACTTTGGGGATTTCTGCTTTTTAATCTAATTTTCTTTATAGAAAGTTGTTTATGTCGTTGACGGTATATGTAGATTAAAAAATATTTTTTCTTTTTTCGCATTAATATTTAGAAATGTCTGAAATGTGGAGAAAATTCATTTTCAAGCATATTTTATCTTAGTCTTTCTATGTGTCTATCTGGATTTCAAAACCAAAAATAACTTAAGCCCGAAGGGTCGTGAAGAAAGTTCGTTGTGATGCCTATATTTTTGAATTTCTAAAACATAGAATTTATTAGATTTTGGACTTTCTAACTTCAGAACATCTAATTGGAAAATACAGAATATAAGAAAAATAAAAAAATCGAATCGATATATGGTATATAGCTAACCCTTGAATGGATATCTAAAAAGTGAACAATAAAATCCTCACATCTCAAAAGTTTGCTGTTAAACTAAGGAATCCTGAAAAAATTTTCACTTTTCACTAATTATTTTATGTAGTTTTTTTAAGTTTAACAATGTTGTGAAAAACACGAGAATTTTAATTAATTTTCTAATTTTATAATAGGTGGTCTGGAAAGATTCGTTCAGATTTTTGACATCATATCGAAAGATTTTTTATTGATAATAAAAAGTAGAAATTTGGGAAATATATTTTTCTGGCAATCATTCAAAGAGAGAAATTAACAGATTGAATATTCATTGATTTGGACATGTTTATTATCTTTTATTGAAAGAAAGTTATTTTCCTCTTTATTATTATTTTTTTCATTTTGCCTAAAAATAAAACATTGAAATTCATTTTTCATTCGTTTCAGAAAAATATTTTTTTTAAATATTACTTATTTATTTTATTTATATTTAGGTACTGTGCAAATTATGTAGAAAGCATACCAATGCAATTAAGAGAAGAGGAGGACGAAAGTCAAGTGTATAGCGATTTACCCTTGCAAGAGACTTAACTCGAGTTTGTATCTCTCTCCAGATAATAAGTAACAAGTAATAATCTGTCGGGCGGGCCTAGTATTGAATTCAGGAAAAAAATATTTGCCCATTGTGCTTTGAAATATCTGTAACGTCATTTTCAACCATGATTGTATTTCTATCTGGGTGTTTGGATTCCGATATCCACAATAAGTTAAGAACGGGAAGTTGTAAAAAATTCATTCTGCAAATATGTTTCTATTTCTAATGCGGAGATCTGATTAGATTTTGAGCTCTCGAGCTTTGAAACTTCTGGTTCAAAAATGCAGAATGATTTTATTGAGATTTTAAAGCCAAATCATAATTATAGGCATAAAAATAAACAATTTATAACTTTGCTTTTTATTACTAAGGGCGGCTCTAGAGTGAGCGTACCTGGTCTTGGAAATGTTTGCACCATTTCCCCTAAGTTTTCTATTTGTTCGATTTTCAAAAAATTTATCAAAGTGAAGAAAAATATACAAATGTGTTTCTATAAAAAAATTTGACAAAAGTTTTGAAATCCTTGTCTTTATTTATCTTCAATCTAATTTAAATATTACATATTCAAATTTAATAGAAATTTAATCAGAACTAAATTCATATAAATTGAGATGAGTGCAAGCCTTCCGAAATTTTAGTCTGAAAGAAAAGACACGATAAATAATCACGTTTCACCCGAGATCACTTGCATACCATCGATTAAAAATCGCTGTTCTAAAAAGAACAGTCTCCAGCCCAGATTGATTTTGGTACTTGGATTCAATTTCCATATGTTAGAAAAATTATTTATAACATTTCGGATTAAGTATAGAACACTCCTGATATCATTTATTCTATTGAAAATCCGATGATTGATTTCTCTGATCCAAAAAGCCATATCTAGAAATAAAGAAGAAAGATACAAGTGCATTTGCAACCTTCTCTCTCCAATAGAATTGCTCTGCGCGTTCCAAACCCTATCTCACTGCTAGAGAATTCCAGGGAACTCGAACGCTCATACAGAACAGAAAACTATGCCTACATCTCCCGACAGCGTCTCCGGGTCTTTTGGGTTACTCCTGTCGACAGAATTACGTTAGCGTTGCTGCAAATTAATCTGGGCTATTATATATATAATAATGCGAGCTTAATGAATGAATTGATGAATGTATAAAAAATACTTAATTCGGCTGTTTTCAGCAGAATCATTTTAATTTATAATAAGCATTCCAGCTTAAACTCAAGAATTATTATTCTTTACTTGGAACGATCGTATATATTTATAAGTTAACACCTAGGTATTTAGACCATCATATGATTTAATTACTTTTATTATACTCAATAAATAATAACGATAAAAATATTCTTTTAGGACGTTCTAGGTAGGCTTCATGATAAATTGAAACCTATAAAAAATTGCCTATATTAAGCGTATATAAAAGTAAACCTCTTGATAATGGGCGTTTGTTTCTTGTAATTTATATTCTCTTATCGCAATTTATCAAAAAATTATTAAAGAACTATTGTAAAGAAAGAAACAAAAACATTAGTTAATATATCTCATTAAAATTCCCTTTGTTTGTTTCTAGGTTACGTGTTTTAAGGAATACTATTAGAAGACGTAGAGCGAACCACTAAAGAATTCTTGATTCTCTGTTAGTTGTGGCCGGAATAAAAATCTTTTCTATTCTCAAATAAAAATCTCATTGGCAATAGTGTGTGAAAAAAGGGATTCTGTATTTCAAATCAAAAAATTAGCATTGATTTCATGAAAACAAAATTAATTAAAAATTTAACACAATTATACCTCATAATTATTAGTTGTTTACGAATTACAATTTCAATATTAACTTTGTTTTTTTATTAGGTTTGGTTATTCTTGTACGCTTTCCTAATCGATCATTTATTCAAGTTTATATTGGATTATAACCGAGCATTGATATGAGTCCTTTGAGTCCGATTATTTCATAGATTAAGTAGTTTGTATTAATTATACCTATGAGATTATTCATTACTAGACAGCAGCTCCGGAAATAAGAACAATAGATACATTTATCTAATAAGGCAATTAAATTATATAATTTTAATTTTACATTTGTTTCCTTGCCTGGTTTCAACCAAAACATAAGTAATTATTAATGGCTTATGAACGACAAGAATAATTAACATTATTTCTAATTTAACCAAATTATTAATCGCTCATAAAATAAGTAATTATTCAAGATTAAATTATATACTAAATAGAGAAGTAATAAATTTCTTTATTAAGTGCTTCTTTATGACGGAGACTTTAATGCTTTTTCATTTTCAATCTGTATGTATAATTCCGCTTTCAAACCTAATTCCAAACAACTTATTATAATAAAAGATTGAATGTTATCTAAACTTTTTGACAGGGCCGTATTTAAGCAAAGACTACCCAGGCTGCAGTCTATACCGCAAAGGGTCTGCTTTTTTTTATATTTGACAAGGTTTCACTAATGACGGAGACTTTAATGCTTTTTCATTTTCAATCTGTATGTATAATTCCGCTTTCAAACCTAATTCCAAACAACTTATTATAATAAAAGATTGAATGTTTTCTAAACTTTTTGACAGGGCCGTATTTAAGCAAAGACTACCCAGGCTGCAGTCTATACCGCAAAGGGTCTGCTTTTTTTATATTTGACAAGGTTTCACTAAAGAGTCGTGCAGGCTTATTTTTTAAGTTTTTAATTGGATAATTGCTCAAAATGCGGTTTTTGTGGATTAATTAAAAAAAAATATTTTTCCCGGTAAGGCCCGTACCACAGGCCTACCCTAGGGGCCCAAAAATCCTAAAT
This sequence comes from Forficula auricularia, assembly GCA_024734495.1. Taxonomy (NCBI): domain Eukaryota; kingdom Metazoa; phylum Arthropoda; class Insecta; order Dermaptera; family Forficulidae; genus Forficula; species Forficula auricularia. The sequence goes on from JALMQS010000153.1 coordinate 26,319,903, forward strand.
CCAGCCATGTTCTTTGATTCTCATTCCTGAAATCAAAATGAATTTGATTTCTTTAAATATCTTAAATATTATACCAAAAAATACAACAAAATGAATATTAAATAATTTATTAGATCAACGAATGTAATTATAATAATGAAAAAATTATTAATATTCCCCATTGTAGAACTGCCTCCCCTCTTAACCTTTTTTATAGATTCTATCATTTTATTCTCCCTTAACAAAATACTACCTACCATGGCGTTTGTTTTAACGAGATAAAATCAATAATCCTCCAAAAGCTTCATTTGAACGAAATACACGATTTTTGGATACTAACCGAACAAATGCATTCGTCAATTCTTTTATCCTATGACTTCTAAAGACTGTAACTCTCTTCCCCTGTCTATCTTCACAACTATTATAACCTTCAGTCTTTCAAGATCCGATTCCACAGATTATTTCTACCTAACCCTGAAATATCCCAGGCAAACTACAGAGTTTGTACCTTTTTAGCGTATCTTCTTTTTGAATTAATATCATTACACAAAAAATAATAATAATAATAATAATAAGATTCTTCCAAAAACTTAAGTGACTTGTAGAATTTATTTTTATAAATTAAAGGATTTGTTCAGTCACTTATTTATCTATTGAAAATTGTTGAAGCATCAATGCTAATGAATTGAGAATGAGTTATTTATGCAAATTGACAAAATCCAAATCTTGAACGAAATTGTATACGTATGAAAGTGAAATTTTATGGTTTTTGTTTTGTACAATTGTATATATAAAAAAAATGTTTCAATTTTCAATAATACTGAAGATGGTCTACCAGGGGTGTCTGAAACTGTTTTAGTAAATCTATCTAAATAAATAATGGTAATTGTCTAAAATTACTGTATTTATTTATTTTATGTGACTGAACAAACCCTTTAATTTATAAAAATAATAATAAAATATTTATATTACCCAAAAGAGATTCAATTCAATTTATGAAATTATTAGAAATATAAAAATAAATTTTTAAATATGCAAGTTTATAACGTTTCATCATCTCATTACTTGAAATTTGGACAATTTTTAAAATTCGGGTTAAAATGATAATTTTTGAAGTTTATCAACAATCTTATTAAGTTTAATTGTATGTCAAAAAGGCTATCGTCAAGGCCATACCAAGTTTTTTTGGTTAGAGGGGGCTGGACTAAGTGGGAACTCTGGATTACAAAAAAAAATAACAATAAGAAATTTAGAAAAACTAAATTAACTATAAGAAAATTAATAATATCCATTTTCTTTTCTATAGTTAATTTTCAATAAGTATTTTTAAGATTTTTTTATTTGAATTAAAGTTTTTAAGAATCATTTTGCGTCTAAGGGGGGGGGGGAGGGTATCTGACCCCTAACCATACTTGGATACCAGATTGCGGTCCCCTCGGAAATCTAACTCAAGTAACAAAAACTCTATCCGTCAATTTGGATACACTTGGATGACTCAAAACAAATCACCTGACCAGCTACCAAATTTGCGATTTTTCCTACATTTATTATTTAACTTTAAAAATCACACACATTGATTATCACTTCTGCCTTCATAAAGCAAAAGGAGGTATTAAAAAATGAAAGTGTTCCTCCTTCAAATAATCTAATAAATAAATGTTTATAAAATGAAATCGAAGGTATCTTATTATTGAATCTTATGTGATTAAAATATCGATGATGAAATTTTTTAATTTTTTTAATGACTTTTTTTTATTGATAATTGAAAATTTATTACTGATAAATGATATTAGTGAAGAGCTTTATAGTTGATTAATTCTTAAAAGGGGATTAATTAAAATGAATTCGGGAGTCGTGTTTATAAATGAGGCAACAAGAGGAGAGAGTCGTTTAGGAATGAATGCCTTCTGAGAGTATATTGTACCCTTGACCTCCAAGGTCTCCAAGGTCTCGCAATAACCTACCTAACCTACTAGCTTTCGGAGACGTGAAAGTGAAGGTGTGGGCTTTGTCTGTCCCCAGCCCCACCAACCTCAAGAGAGAAATGCTTTCTTCGAGTTTCCTAATCTTTGTTTCGCTTGCTGTTTAAGACAGAAGGCATTGCTAATTAACAAGGCTGAAGAACTTCCTTTACGGATTTTCTACTAGATAAAATAATAATAAGTGTCATTCAAATAATTATAAAAGTAATATTTAAGATTCTTAATTTGATTATTAAAAAAAGGTCTGTTTTCGAGAGTAGCTGATTTGTTTAAGTTAAAATAAGAATATATTAATCAAAGAATACTGCGTATTCTGGTATAGAATACAAATAAATAATAAGTTTAATGAGGGATGAGTTCTTGTTTAAGGAAATACTCAAAAGGTTGATAGAATATTTTTAATCAGGTTGATTAATAAAAAGAACAAATCTAGACTTACCCAAACAATAAACTCAGGAGGGAAAATGTAGTTTGTAAAATACAGACGACAAGGAGTGTCGAACAATATAAAAGTTTTCACCTGGATGGCGTTACAAAAAATATTGCAAAAAAAGCACATGGCTAATCACAAGATATAACTTTACCAGTGGTTCCTAACATTTTCAGTTTTATTACCCCTATGATCAAGCAAGCCATATTTATTCAATATTAATAATATAATGTTTTGCTCTGCTATGGCTTGAGCCTGTAGCTGTGGCTAGCCAGGCTTTTAGTAGGCATAATATAATAATAATTTTATTTTTGATTTTCGTTGATATTATATAGTCTTATATTTAAATATATTAAATTTGAATATTAGAAATATTAGAAAATAATTATTATTAGGAAATTTTTATTTTGAAAGGTAGTTTATTCGAAGTCAAATTTGAAAAAACGCTAATTACTACTTTAAAATAATTTTGAATAATATGAAATTAATAAATATTATAAAACAAATAATTATTAATAATTAGAATCAATTTTGAATGAAATTGACAAAGTGCTTTTTGGGTCAAAAACCCCGAAACCGTCTAAAAAACGACGTTTTAAAAGTACGAGATCGGCTTTGGAAAAAATATAGAAATGTCATATGAAATGAAACATTGACTTGTGAATGGAGTTGCATTTGTTCATTCAAACGACGTTTTGAAAACGGTTTTCGGGGTTTTTGATCATTTTCTCAAAAAGTACTCGTTCAAAATTGATTCTAAATATTAATAATTATTTGTTTTATAATATGTATTAATTTCAGATTTTTAAAAATTATTTATATTAGTAATTAGCTTTTTTCAAATTAGACTTCAAATAAACTATCTTTAAAAATAAAAATTTCCTAATAATAATTATTTTCTATAAAAGAAAAAAAAATAACACCCAGATATGAAATTTCAATAGATTTAATTTAATATGTAATGAGGAAAAAAATAAAACCTTCTGATACCTTCTACTCGATTCGCTCCCGGAGACAAGAAACTGTATATTTTCATAACATTTCATTTAAACTTCAAAATTCTTATTCAAAATGATATTTTCTTATATTAGAATGATACTCTATAAACCTTCAGATAGATGAAATTGATAAAATAACATCGAATTTTATTTCATTTTTAATTATTTTGGACGGTTTTATCCAGAGACTGGGTCTCAAGCCTCTCGCCATGAGAAACTGTCAAAGGGAATCCACACATTTTTTTATGGATTTTTTTAGCTACAATCTTATACTAATTTTATATCATTTCACATATTCAAATTTAATATATTAAATATATGATTATATAATATAACAAAAAAAAATAAAGTTATTATATTTTATGCCTACTGGGCACAGGGACTCGCGCTTCGGGCCCAACTACAGCATTATATTATTAATATTGAATAAATAATTTTATTAACAACTAGCTGCAAGGCCCGCCTTCGGCGGCCCTTTTGCTAGCCAGGGGCGTGCCCCCTGGACCCCCAGCTCTCGAACCCCACTCCCACCCACCCAGCACCCCCCCCCCCGCACCATGCCCACCCCCCTCCCCCACACCACCACCCCAAAACTCCATTCCGCCCACTAACCCACCCCACCCCCAAAACTCATCCGCCACCCCCACCCCCGCACCCTGCGCCCGTTCCCCAACCCCCCGCCCCCACACCACAACCCACACCCCACCCACCTCGGACCCCGCACCGCCTAGCCCCCATCCCCGCTATGTCCCCTGGACTTCGCCCCGCACCACCCCCTGCAACCCGACCCTACTCCGCTTCACTCCTCACCCCACCCCCATTCCACCCCCGCACCCAGTTTTTTCATTTCTAGCCTTCTAGTGACCCATAGATTTTATATACAAAATTTGGTTAAGTTGGCTATTAAGGGTAAGAATTTTCATTTTTTGCCCCCCCCCCCATTTTGGGTGGTTAGTTATTGAATTTCTAGCCTTCTAGTGACCCACAGATTATGTAGACAAAATTTGGTTGAGTTTGGCCCAAGAGCAAAAATTTTCATATTTTGACCCTCCCCCCTTTTTTGGGTGGTTATTTGGGGAAATTTTTTTAAACAAAAGTTGTCAGAAATCAGCATCCCCTACAACTTTGTTCATGATATTGCCGTAGGGTTAATAGTTTAGAAGTTATTTGATAATTCTCATTCGAGCGCCCCCCCCCCCCAAACCCCCTTTTGGGGTTAAAATATCAAAACGTTATATAGATAAAAACGTAAGTTCGAAGACATCTGATCTAAATATGAAATTTCATAATAATCACTTCAGCCGTTTTAACGTGAATCGTGAGCAACTTTTCGGAAATGACTGAAACATACAGACAGACATACAGACAGGAATTTTGTTGAGGGTGTTTTCGTTCATGGCGTTTCAGGCGTGATTTGGAGCAATGTACAGACAAAACCTTAATTTTATATATATATAGATACAGGCAGATTGTAATTATAAAAATAAAATAAAATAAAGTTAAAAGTTAATTTATATGTATTTATATATATATGAAAAATATGAAATATGAAAAACGATTTTGATTGTTTTATTTGAATATTTTCAGAAGAGAATTCTAGCTTTTTGTTTTCTCTTGTCGTGGGTGTCAATTGGCTGAAACTCATATATTATTCACCAAGTTTCAGTGTATAGTATTGAGATAAATGTTATTCAATTTTAATATATTTAAATACACGACCATATAATATAAAAAATAAAATAATTAAAACAAATAATTATATTATATACAAAATATACAGATTTGGGCCTGGTAACACGGCATTATGGTTTCCTGTCCTGTACAAATCAAAGATTATACCAGTGGTTCCTATATTTCGCTATATTATTGAAATTTTGTAGTCTTTACAAGAGCGATTACATAATTACATGTGCATAATTTCAGCCCCCGATCTCAAACGGGTTCTGAGCTGCCGGGGGTCAGAAGAGGCTCAAAATTGTTCGTGTAAATAGCAAAATTGTTGTGTAAATAGCGTACAGCAAGTATGACCAATGCTCGAACTTGGCCTGCACACGCTGTGCCCCATGATAATTGTTCAAACAACTTTGAAAGTCACCCATCTATGAACTAACTACGTTACCGGTTGCTTAATTTTGATGATCATATGGAAATGTGTTTTCAACATGCCAAGACTGTTGGCGCAATAAAAAAATATATTCGAATAGTTACAATAGATAATAATTCAATTAGTCTTTATTTCATATGCTGAAAAATGAGTTTAGTTAATCGTCTAACTGTTTATGATATATGAATAAACACCATTTCGCAAGCGTGCGTATAACTGCGAATCAGTGAAAGTAAATAGCAAGTCATAGTAGATGAAAGTAAAGGAACTTCTATCTTGATAATAATAGTCCAAACGACTATTATTATTTGATTATTTTGTTATTCGAAGAAATTATTAAGAAAAATTTTTAATACTTATACGTTTACATTAAATGAGAATTTGTTCTTTTATGAAAAGAAAAAAATCCACAAATCAGAAGATTTCCTTGCAAAAAATGATATTCTTAGAAATAATTAGGGTGGATAGGACCAGTACCGCGCCAACCCAGGGGTGCAAGGAGTTCATCTCACCTGGGTGACAGTTTTAGAGGCAGCAAATGTTCCAGACCTCATCGTTTCTTTTTAACCGACTTCAAAAAAAGGAGGAGGTTCTCTATTCGACTGAATTTATTTTTATTTTTATTTTTTTGTGCCTATGTTACCTCATATCTCCGCCAATTTTGAACCAATTTTGAAAAAAAATTTTGAATTGGGTCCAGTCTACCTTCCGATTGGTCCCATTTTTTTTCATAGGTATTAGACCTTTTTTGTTACGTTTGTTCAGGACTAACTTCAATCATTATAACTATTATATTTATTATACTATTATACCTAGTTTACAATTTATTTTTGAATAAGGGAATTTGTGGTGAAAGATTATGAAAGATTTAAGATTTTAGGAATCATAAAAGAAACAGGAAATGAGCGCCATTTTCTTAAATAAGCTGTCTGTGCCCATCCTCATGACTTAACCAAACCCCTGGCTTCCAAGGGCGGATCCAGGGGGGCGGAGGGGGCGACCGCCCCCCCCCCCATAGAGGCCCGTGCCTGACGGGAGTGCAACACGTGCGTCGCACGCAGAGGCCAAAAAACGGCGGCCAAATCGACAGGGAATTTATAACAATTTTTTTTTATATTTTTTTATTTTAATGAACTTAAAATATCAGATATGAAATTTGTAAAAAAAAAAATTTATTTTTTTAAATTGAAAATAAAGTTTTATGTGTGTGTGTGTGTGGTTCCTGGATCCGCCCTTGCTGGCTTCTCTCTTATATTTAATATTTAATAAAATAATTTATAAATATTTAAGAAAGAGCCTCTCTCGTAATTTTGGGCCCATTAGCAATTAATAATAGCTCCTTTTAATTAAGAGACTATTTTATTAGAAATATCAGTTTTCTTCGATTTTTGTTTGAAAATATTTTTGAACCACTCCCCCTCCCCTCGCGTTTTGGTCACTATTAATATTAATTTCACATAGTGAGTCATTTTCATAAGGTCGTATAGGGTGCATATGCGAAATTTGGTGCAAATGAGTACAAAAGTTTAACTATTGTTTTCTTTTTAATTCATAGAAATAGTGAATGTAATCTAATGATGAAAAAAGTAAGAAATATGAAATTTTAAATAAATGTAATTTTAAAGGAAAAAAGCTTACAAACAAAGTCTCTGTATTGGCCTTATAAAACGAACTAATTTTCAATTTTGAAATAATTTGTGGATTCGTTTAATTTATAATTAAATTTCTCATGGAAATCATTGATGTACTAAATATACAATCTAATACTGAAATGAATTTTTACTCTTCTATTTATACGTCAGTAATTGAAGAGAATTAAGTACATTTACAAATTTATAATCTAGATTTACATCCTACAAGAAAAATTCCTGAGAGGATTTTTTATTATAGAACTATTGTTATTTCCTTGTTCAAATTCCAGATAAATCACATTACACAATAGATAAGTTTCTCTATTAATTTTAAGTAATCTTCAGGGAATATGGGGAAAGACAACTAATTAAAACCCTACTAAGTACTTTGATATAAATCACTTAATTAAAATATAGGACAGTTGATAATTATGTGGAGTGATTTATAGTAGTGTTTAATAATTTATTAACTAAATTAGTAAAACTTCACCGCAAACTAACAAGTCATGAAATCAAGACATTTTGCAATTCGAAACTTTCATTTCTTTTATTGAATTATGCGGGATCACATTTTATTTAATCTTTTATTATTAATAAATATTTGTTTAGCAAATAAAACGGTAACATAAATTAGCAATTATTGTATAAGCTTGAAGAAAATAAGCTGACGTGTTCTGATGTGGCCATCCACTTGACTTTACCATACAACCTGGCCCCTCCCTTATATTTAATATTAAATAGAATTATTTATAATCATATAGGGGGGGGGGGGTTAGTTTTTGCATTTTTAGACTCCTGGGACCCACTGATTATGAATACAAAATTTGGCTTAGTTTGGAAAATGGGCAAGATTTTCATTTTTTGACACTCCGTCCCCCCCCCCCCATTTCGGGCGGTTAGTTTTTGCATTTTTAGACTTCTGGGGACCCACTGATTATGTATACAAAATTTGGTTGAGTTTGGTAAATGGCCAAGATTTTCATTTTGGGCGGTTAGATTTTGCATTTTTAGACTTCTGGGGGTCCACTGATTATGTATACAAAATTTGGTTGAGTTTGCTCAAACGACCTAGATTTTTAATTTTTAACCCCCCTCTCGACCCCCTTAATTTTGGATCGATATGCACCAAAAATCTAATCAGCTCTTAATCTCAATGGAGCAAAACTACGTGTGAAATTTGGTTTCGATATTCACACTAGTTTTTGAGCTAGCTCGTCCACAAATTTGGTAACGCACAGACTAACTAACAGACATTTTGACAAAACAATTATTATCTCAAAAAATATAATTTTGTCGATGTTCACTTATTAGAGCTTTTTTGTAGACCGAAATGCCATGGTTTTGCTCAATTTTTTTAATCGAAATAGTTTAAGCCGTTTTTTAGATATTTTGAAAAAAAGAAGGTAAAAAACCACTTTTTTCATGCACGATTACAATACTTGACCATACCCTGTATGGTAAAGTAAAAAAATATTTTAACAGGTAACTTATGAAAACCTGAAATGTTTAATTATTAGAGGAACCAAAGAACTAAATTTGGTTATTCGGTTAGTTCGAATTTTGATAAAAATTAATTATTAATTTTATAAAACTTTCTTTTATAATAAATGATGGTGAAAATTCAGCTTGAATTAATGTTTCTTTTGATTATACTAATTAAAAATAAAACAACAACAAATCACTAGAGTATGTTCCCAAAGCAAAAGTAGTGATTGAGAAAATGATAAGAGGATTGCGTGTTGATTATACTTAAGAAGAAATTTCTCGGTTCACAGTCTCTTGAGGTGAATGAAGAAATCATTCAAGCAATAGTTTCATGCCAATAGTTAATCTCATTGACCCTTATAATATACAAACACTTCTAATTATAGGAAATGCAGGAACTTACTTCGCGTGATGGACACGAAGGAAATATATTTTTGATTGAGTAAAGAAACAATTTTAATGTTATTGCAAGTTTTTTTATTTTTATATATGGTAAACTCAATGTCAGGGTTTGTTTGATATCTAAATAAATCAATCTGTTCTTTTTAGCTAGCTGTCTGTCAAATCTTATTCTGAATATGGACGTATTTGTACGAAATTGATGTCATTTTTCATGGTACTAAACTAGATTTTTCATTTAAAATTTCATATTTTCAAAAAATTTAATTTATATTTTTTTAACTTTTTTTCGAATAAACAAATAAAAAATTCTGTAAAATAGAAAAAGGAACTAGCTATTGGACTTATGCTACTTAATTTTATTAATTGAAGAATTTCAGACAAACTTCTCTAGACAATAATAAAAATTGTGTAAAAATAATAATTATTATATAAAAATGTTTCACCTATCTCCTTAAAACTTCTCTAGATCTAATATTGTTGATGAGATAATCAGAATACAAGCTGTTGTAATCCCTTAACTGCTGTAATATCAAATGTATTTGTGGGCATAACAATTGTTAGGTAACTATCTTTTGTTGAATGTTTTTTGGAAATTCTACGGTAACTGTGACGATGGATTCTTATAGTACTCACCAAAATAAGACGAAAATGAAGAATACCATTTTCTGAGATTTCGCTTAGTTTTCGAGTTATGGAGCTTAAAAAATACTGTTTTTTTTTGTTTTGTTTTATTTCTTTTCTTTTATTTCTCAATTGTTTTTTATAGAAACCACGGAAACCGTAGTATCACGGGGTTCCGTGTGCGCCGCTACTGGCGACGGATTCTTTTAGAAAATGAATATTAGTTTAAAAAAATTAGTAAATGCTCAAAAAAATTCGAATATGTAAAAGTCGTTGCCGGTTTGGTTAAGATATATTGCTATTGATATATGGCTAACGCCAACCTAATCGCCTAAATGCCAGCCCGAAATGAAGTTATACGAGCCGAACAGAGCCGAACTGAATATATCTAAACCGAATCTTTCTAAGTTTGTTCGGGAACCCATTTTTTTTATCTAAATGAACCGAGATGATGAATAGAATCGAACCTATGATAAAAATAATTTTTAAGAAAAAAATAAAACCGACTTCAAAAATTAAATGCAACAAATAAAATACACTAAAAGGTATAAAATAATTATTATCTTATTTAGTTACAACTAAACGACGAAATATTAACATGAAATTACTTTTTGAAGTCGGTGCCAAACATATACCTTTTATGAATCGCACTCGACGGTACTTACTTACTAGTACTTAGTAGTACGTTTGGAAGGTATGCTCGCTTATAGGTATAGTTTGTTTGGTACCGACATCAAAAGTAATTTCATGTTAATATTTCGTACGTTTAGTTGTAACTAAATAAGATAATAATTATTTTATACCTTTTAGTGTATTTTTTTGTTGCATTTAATTTTTTGAAGTCGGTTTTATTTTTTCTTAAAAATTATTTTTATTTTTCTCTTTTTAGTGATGTTATTAATAGTGATCATATCATCAGAACTTGACCAAATTAATATGGCACCATTCCTAAGATACCCCTTTCGAATAAAAAAAGAATCATCGAAATCGGTTCATAAACAAAGAAGTTAGGCCTAAACAAACCTAACAAAAATGGTCTAATACCTATGAAAAAAATGGGACCAATCGGAAGGTAGACTGAACCCAATGCAATTTTTTTTTTCAAAATCGGTTCACAATTGGCGGAGATATGAGTAACATAGGCACAAAAAAAAAAAAATCAGTCGAATAGATAACCTCCTCCTTTTTTGAAGTCGGTTAAAAAGTTGTAAAAATGTGAAAATTGCCAACACCCACTGGGGCTCACTTGAGACAATTTGAAACATCACAGTCAAACTCAACATAAACCTAATTTCAGTTCAAATTTGTAGTTTACAATTTTACTTTTACTTTCAGACTTATTTGTCTAGTTCTAAAAGAATCCGTCGTCAGATAGCGGAGCCACACTGAACCCGTGATACTACGGTTTCCATGGTTTCTATAAAAAACAATTGAAAAATAAAATAAAATAAATACAAAAACAGTATTTTTTAAACTCCATATCTCGAAAACTAAGCGAAATCTCGAAAAATGGTATTCTTCATTTTCGTCTTATTTTGGTGAGTACTATAAGAATCCATCGTCAGATCGCGGTGCCACAGTTACCGTAGAATCCCCGTTTTTTTCAATGTATTCAAATATTGTTTTAAAAAACACTTGAATGTTAAAAACTCCAAAAATTGAAATCAAAATGATCAGTATTTTTAACTATGAGAATATCTCAACTACCTTCATCTATTCTAAATTTGTTTAACTGAAATTCTTCAGATTATAAATTATGTGATTTTACTAAAAAACTATCTGTACATCAAATAGGTATACAGGTTTTTTTATTACCAGATATATCTAGTATGATCTTTTGAAAAGACCAATAGCTTTATAACGTGAAGGCCTTAAGCTCCAGCCGTCCATTCTTAATTATTATAAACCATGAAGTTATTATATAAAGATTATCCCAATCAACTTGAAGAATAAAAATGTGATATAAAGATTTTTTGCAGAATTTTAAATGATATTTAATTTTGTCAATGGCTTTTAAATATTTTTTTAATTTCTTTACTAAGTTTACAATATTACCTCCGTCCTTCACAAGTCTTGTAGATTTCAATGAACAGTAATTAAAGTGTCTTATTTTTAGAAAACTCTTTGCGATTCTATTAGTTATGAAAGGTTGCAAATTCTAGTAGGTATATGTATTCCCTTTAGCCCTCACCAACTAATTTCACTAAGCATCCCGACTAAAATATGTCGGCTGTAATAAGTCAACAATCAATACAGGATTTAGTATTCCCATTTGTCACTGTTCTAATAACGATATGGTACCTACAGGTTGTTTAACTTCATTAATTATAAATAAGAGAGTTTTCATATAATCATTGATTTTATCAGTGAACTAATGATTCAGAAATATTATTTGAAATTTAATTTATTACTTAGATAAAATTAAATTAAATTTTCTTTACTTATATATAATCAATTATTTTAATTAAATTTCTAGTGATAGTTTTTAGAGTCCCGTATAAGAAGTAAAAAAATTATAATATTAATGTCTCTACAATATCTGATGGCAGTCTGTCTGTATGTATGGTAGGATTCTATCTGATCGTAAACTAAATAAGAAAATGAATAAATAAATTAGAAAATTTCATCTTATTCATTTTCTCCAAAATCAAAAATCGTATTAAAATTTTTAATCGGGTGAATATTTTGGAGAGGTTCAAATTTTAAGAAGTCAAAAATGAAAAATATGTTTTTCCTATAGGATATGAAGTAAGTCTATTAAGTAGAAGAAAAAGGTTAATTTTTTTCAAATTTGATTCTATATTAAAATCACGATTTGGCCATTTTAGGTGATTTTTATCAGCTCAATTTTATTTGAGAACTTAAATTAAAATTCTGAAAAAATTATTTCCATTCTCTAATGAATGATAAATATGATATCTCAAGTATTTTTGAAAATTTACTCATTTTTACTTACTGTCTGCTGACCTTCTAGGCGAGCCTGAATCTCCCGGAGCAGGCGGAAGTCTTTCAGCTAGTATGCACTGCAGTAATACAAATATCTTGAAGGAGACAATAAAAAGTAGTGTCTTCTGCTGGAATTAATGAATTTTATTTACTTATAACGGAGACTATGTTCGAGGCTTTTCCCTCTTCATCCAGTTCCATTACAATTGATTCACAGGAATTAATTAATGAAATTAAGTAGATAGATTCATAAATTAATTCCTGTGAATCAAGTGTAATAGACTGATGGAGAGGGCAAAGCCCTCGAAACTATGATCTCGTTATAAATAAATAAAATTTATAATTCCAGCAGAAGACACACTCTTTTATTTGTCTCCTTCAATATATAAAAATTCTGCTACTCTCGGCATAAAAACTTTCAATTTAATACAAATATCATTACATTAGATACAGGGAACCCTCAGTATGTGGATTCGACTCTCACTTGGCAGACTTATTTAATGCTCTTAGAGCAGTGGTGAGCAAACTTTTTTATGTCCTATCCCATTTTCTGTAAAATTTGGTCGCGACCGATACATAGACTTTTTTCTGAAAAAAAATCATCAACTTTGCAACGAAATTTTCATATAATTTGACCGTAGAAAATTTAATTTGAAAGTAATGGAAGGGCAGCCCAGAGGTAGTGAGGAAAGAAAAATTAACACAAATAAGTAGTGTCACCATTTAATGAGATCTTCTCTTCCTTTAAATAAACTGATGTTTCGAGGATTTTTTCCCTCCTTCTTCGAGGGTTTCAGCGTCAAATGAATGAAACAAATAAAATCTTTCCTTCTTCTCCGACGACGACAGTACTAAAGGGCTTTCGCCTGCTTGTTGTAACAAAAGGCATGGTAGAAAGACAAAAAAAGACGCATCCTTCTTCTCTTAATTAGAATTAGTTTTTGAACACTACTGTGGAGAGAAGAAGGAAGCATGTTATTTGTTTCATTCATTGACCACTTTGAAACCCTGAAGAAGGAGGGAAAAATCCTCCGAAACGTCGGTTTGAAAGGAGGAGGAGTGATTCCACGAATACACCTTTATTTATATGTGTTAATTTTTTCTTCACTACCTCTGCAAACCTTCCATTACTTTCAATTAAAATCTATCAACATTTGAAATTGCTCATAAGGAGAAATCGAATTAGACTGTCCTCGGCAGTGCCGGCTCTAGATATTTTCACACCTGAAGAAAGCTTCTCTTTCGGCGCCCTTCTTTATCGCAATTAATAACAATAGTCCGTCCAAAAAAATAAAAAATAAAACAACCACGAATAAAATAAAAAGTTAAATGAAAAACTATTAAATTTTCATTTAATAAACCGTCTGCCTTAGAGTGTAATAACCTGCTAAATCCATTTTTTATCATCATATTAATACCGTTCGAAAGAAAAAGAGATGCAACATCGTCCAAGTAAAATTGCTACTTAAAATTACGATCGTAAGTTGTAGAAAAAAAATGTGAAAAATAGTTTATTTCCATAACAACAATATTAAATTTTGTTTGTTTTTTCTCTGCCCTGTAAAATGTCCTTGTTTGAAAGTTACCTCAGCAGCTTTACTCTTTAAGGCGATGAAATAATTCTTTAATAAACAATGTGAAGCATTTTACAATATATTTAAAATTGATAGTTCCGCAAAGTCCCGAAGTATAATCATACACATTTTTGTTCCCATCCAAGAAAGAAAAAAGTTTTATCTCTTTTGTCCTAACTGAATAAAATTTGCAATCTACTCTTTAGGACCCAATGAAAATATTGGTAAAAAACAACTATCCAAATCAAAATCTGATTTTGATAGTTGATTTCTCGATATCTAATTCCGCAAAGTCTTGAAGTATAATGTTACAACTTTTACAGATCCGACAAAGGGGCTAATATTGTACATCCCCCCACCGCCCCTGGATTCCGAAATTCCGGGCCACATAAAATATATAAAATTGCACAAGTGCACCAAAAGTGCTAGGAGTGGGCTAGACTTGACCTCAGACAATAAAGGAATATATATATCGAAGTCATCCTGGCTAAAATAAAATCCAAATTAAATTATCCTTGATCTGCGAAGAGCTTTTAATATGAGCATTTGTGGAAC
>JALMQS010000153.1:26334709-26444909 GCA_024734495.1 Forficula auricularia
CATAGAATTCCTCACGAATAAAATTCAATCACAATCTACTAGATTAGAACTATTATAGAAATAGGCAAATTATATTTATACTATCACTAGAATAATTTTATATATATATATGTATTATGATTCCGCGACATTTCAGCCCCGACAAAATATCCCCGACAAAACATCCCCCGACAAAACATCTCCCGACAAAATATCCTCCGACAAAATATCCTTCAGACAAAATATCTCATGACAAAATAACCCTTCCCCGCGTGAATCTTATGAGTAATGCAAATCGACTCCGGTTCGGTTAATATATATTCAGTTCGGCTCGGTTGGGTTCGTATAGCTCCTTTTCGGGCTGGACTGAATATATATTAACCGAACCTCCGAAAGTTTAGTCCGGGCGGGGTGTGTTTCGGGCTCCCATTTTTTTTTCTAATCAAACACACATTGAAAACCGAACAGCCAATCGTCGGGCAGGGTGTCTCTTTTGTATTCTCCCTTATACTGGGGAATATTTTGTCAAAAGATATTATACCGGGGGATATTTTGTCCTTTGTATATTTTGTCGGGGATATTTTGTCGGGGGCTGAAATGTCGCGGTACCATATATTATTCTGCCTGTAGAGAAACTCCTCAAAAACCTTTATTTTAGAACTTGACAATTTTGTCAAACAGATATTCACTGTACGTTATTTAATTCAAAATTAGTTGAAATGAAATGAATTTGAAGTTGATTAATAATGCGTGGTATTCCTTTAAGTATATAATATTCAAGTAGGAAATTCTATCTTGAATTTATATTATTGTAAAGATTAAAATCAATTGATAGTTACCCTTGAAAACGTTGTTTTACCTTCTTTGGTTCTTCAATTAAGTGAAATGAAAAATTTCAAAGGTAAATCACAATATATTAATAGTCAATGCAAATTTCATTCCCATTATAAAATACCTTAATTGAAAAGGTCTCTAACAATCCGAATTTGGTTTTCCACTGCCAGTCATTGAAAATTTCAATAGAGCAAACGATTTTATTTATTTATTCAATTCAGCTTTAAAGTGTTCCTCTTTTATGTTCATAATTTATTTCGCGCATTCACACCTTGGTTAAGATGATATCAAAGGGTGGGGGGAGAGCAATTACTAAGTTAAATATAAAACAAAAAATGATAATTTATAATGACTTTGCCTAAATATGGCTTGTAAGTGATTTCTTGACCAGTGAAAATCTCTGCCTCTTTTGTAATATACCTAATTCTTTCCTTGACCATGAAAAATAACTAGTTAAGCAAGAAGATGAACAATCTGATAGGAGATGGCATCATCGAACTTCTCAGAAATAAACGTCTTTGTAAGGAAAAACCGAAAAGATGATGCACGCATCCTCCCTCCCCCCGGCGTCTTCGTCAAAGACAGAGATACTATATTTAAAAATATTGATGCATTATTATGATTGAATGGAATTCAATAAATTGAATTGTTCATTGCATTTATAAATTTACATTTAACCGTTGGATAAATCCTGAAATGTATTTAGAATTCCAAATGCATTTTAAATTATCAAGAATAAGTAATTTAAAAAAAAATAAGCTGACGTGTTCTGATGTGGCCATCCACTTGACTTTACCATACAACGTGGCCCTTCACTTTTATTTAATATTAAATCAAATTATTTATAATCATGTATGGGAGGGGGC
The DNA here is from genome assembly GCA_024734495.1 of Forficula auricularia. Taxonomy (NCBI): domain Eukaryota; kingdom Metazoa; phylum Arthropoda; class Insecta; order Dermaptera; family Forficulidae; genus Forficula; species Forficula auricularia. Next base: position 26,336,389 of record JALMQS010000153.1, read on the forward strand.
TTAATTTTTCCATTTTTAGACTCCGGGGGGCCCACTGATTATGTATGCAAAATTTGGTTCAAGAGCCTATATTTTCAGTTTTTGACCCCCCCCCCCCCCATTTTAGGCGGTTAGTTTGTGCATTTTTAGATTACTGTGGGCCCTCTGATTATGTATATACAATTTGGTTGAGTTAGGTACAAGAGCCTAGATTTTCATTTTTTGACCCTACATCCCCCCTTCCCCTCTTCCATTTTGGGCGGTTAGTTTTTTGCATTTTTAGACTTCTGGGGTCCCTCTGATTATGTGTACAAAATTTGGTTGAGTTTGCTCAAACGGCCTAGATTTTTAATTTTTAACCCCCCCTCCACCCCCCTTAATTTTGTGTCGATATACACCAAAATCTAATCAGCTTTTAATCTCAATGGACCAAAACTAGGTGTGAAATTTGGTTTCGATATTCATACTAGTTTTTGAGCTAGCTCGTCCACAAAAATTTGGCTAACGCACAGACTAACTAACAGAAAGAATAACTAACAGACAGACTAACAGAGATGTGACTTTTAAATGACTGGACTCTGCTTAGAAACGTTCGAGGGGTGAACCGCGACCTAAAATTGTGTACACCTACTTCCACTTTCATTTCCAAGTAGAAGACAATAGATGACAATAGATTATCTAATGAATTTCAAAGTAATTCCAAATAATTCCAAATACGGTTTACACCTAATTCCAATCGCGGTTCACCTCTCGGAAACTTTGAAGGCTATATTGCAAGTGAAGTGCAATTTCTCCAATACTTGTGAGAAATTTTTGTAACAACATATCACAAAATGATGAATTATTGAAAAAATTTCATATTTGAACGGGAAAGTACGAGTGATTATATCTTTATTTGTTATGTTAATGTTTTAATTTTAATATGTATGACTGCTCTTATTCCATTATGGTTTGCAATATTTAAATGATAATAAAATAATTATATATGTACCTAGAGATTCATGTCCCACATTTCATTGTAAAACATCTGTCACTTTAAATAAAGAATATAAATTAATCATATATATTAGCTGCCCATCATGTTTTAACAGGGCCGGATTAACCCACTTTGGGGCCCTAGACATTTTCTTCTTACCGGGCCCTCCCACACATTTTCTATAGATTTTAGTATTCACAATAACCAAATAAAAAGCAATAAATATAATATATTTTTGTTTATTATATACAGTTGTCCAACAGAAAAGTAAACTATCTTATTTACAAATCTTGTCAAAATAGACAGTCTGACCGGGCCCTAGGCCCTTGTCTCATTTGTCTATGCGATGATCCGGCCCTGGGTTTTAAGGAACATTTCAAACCCTTAAAATCTCACCGGTTAATTTAACTGAAATGCAAGTGTTAAGGAACTTGGTCAGCTATAATAATTCAAAACCATTCGGTGTGTCTGGACAATCGTCCAATTCCAGATATGAATAAATAAATTGTCATCGCATAGAAAAATCACATCAACCTAGTGAGCAGCCAGGGTGGGTTCAAGGAGAAAATACTAGTTTGCCTCCTCCTACAAATATTTATTTTAAGCTCAAATGATAACTATAAATATCGAAACGAATACTATTATTATATAAAATTTCTATTGTTGTATTTCATTGAAAAATTTCTCCAAATAATATTTAGCAATCACTTTGACACAAGATGGTATTTCCTTTTAAATATAATGAAGAGTTATTTAGAGTTATTATTTGATATGGCTTGTATTAATCACTTTCTCCTGGTCCTTCTAGCTACAATTCCAAGATCAGGATGATGTTTTTAGTAAGATCTTCTGCTCGATAACTCTCGAACTATAATTAGGTTTGATTTTACTTTTACTAATAAGTATACAAAATAATTATATGTTTTTTGGCATGCAAATAATTTAATAATATTATAATTAATAAATAATAATATATTTGTAAAATTGTTTGTATCTTAGAATAGCTACAGCACCTCGAACCCAAGTGTGAAAAACTCTAACGATGCATTTGAGTATTCTTTCAAAGAAATCATTTCTGAGATACACAACTAGCAACGGTATACACATTGTCATCGTTAAGTTTCCCTGGCCATTCATTCAAAATTAAATTGAATAGCATCTCTATATAATACATTAGTAAAAGAGTTTTCGGAATTTTGAAAAATATTGCATTTTTCCAAAATGTTACTCTTTATTTCATAGGTGGTCTATTTCAAAGGATAGCCAATTGATCGGATAACCCTTTTGACTTTTGGGTTCCTGGGGGGTAATCATACTTAACAGATGACTAAATTGAAAGTTTTTGTGCGGAGGGTAGCAGAATTTTTATATATTGAAGGAGTCAATAACGATTATAAATAAAATTTATAATTCCAGCAGAAGACACACTCTTTTATTAGACTCCTTCAATAACAGATAGACTCCTTAGTGAATTCCAATTTTAGATCTGTGGATTTATTTATCATTAGAACGGAGTAAAATTTAGGAATGAAATTTTTCGAAATTCCAAAAACTCACTTATTAAATTTGTAACAGAAATAGCAGGGAATTGGACAAAATTAAAAACACAGAGTTTTTATTAAATGGGCCAGGCGTTTCGCCAATTTTATTTTGACTTCCTCAGTGGCCCATTTTATCACTCTTTGTGAAATTGTTTTTTTAACGAAGTATGGTCAAAATGTGCCACTGAGGAAGTCAAAACAAATTGACCCGAAACGTCACGGCCCATTTAATAAAAACTTGTGTTTTTAATTTTGTTTAATTCCCTGCTATTCCAGACAACATCACTTTTTAAATCTAATGACTTTTTTAATGATAGCAATGCAAAAGAGTATTATGTAATTATAAGAATCATAAGAATTCACCCTTTGCATCCTAAGAAAAAAGAACTTAAGCAATAATCGTAGAAAAACAATTTAAATTTTCTATTACACGAAATATCGGCATCTAGGGTATTTCTCTAGCGTAGATAGAAGGCCAAGAATCATTCGAGTCAACATTTTCGAACACATACGGACAACATTTGAGATTAGCTTTAGAGAAAAACTGAAACATCGTATACAGTGTAATCTTGGTATACGACCTTAATCCGTTCCTGATGTTAGGACTTATATCGAATAGGACGAATACCAAACCAACATTTCCCATAAGAAGTAATGTAAAAATGATTAATCCATTCCCATATAAAAAAAAAACGAAAAAAAAATATCCTCACTTACGATGAGTCAGTAACATCAACTCCGAATATCATTGATTATTAATTTAATTTTTCCTCTGAGATAATTATTTAAAAATGACGCAAAATTCACACAACAAATGTATGTCTTATACCGAGCAAAATTTGTCACATCCAAACAGGACGTATTCCGAATTGGACGTGTTCTAAAGCAGACGTAGACCGAGGTTTCACTGTATTTAAATTATAGATGGTCATAATAATGAAACTTGAGCAAGATGCGAGGTAGGTTTTTGTGAAACCCACCTCGCATCTTGCTCAAATTTTATTATTATATTAAAATGTTTCACCTAGAACCAACACCTAACTCCTTAAAAGTTACAGATGGTCAGACTCAAAAAAATCTTCATCCCTAATGGTCGTTTTCATTTTATTTTATTTTAAATTACTCTTGTTACAAATAGTGTGTGATTTCTATATTCAATATATATAAATTTTCTTCAAATGAAAGTGAGTTTTAAAATAGGTATCTACATGGAGAATTAGTGGCTGTTTCGAAAGAAATTTCTATTCGAAAATTCTATTGGGTTTTCCGGTAAAAGAAAACGAAACTTCGTTAATGAGATTGTCTTAGTATATTTTGGTATAATTAAGACAAGTTCAATGTTATTGGTGTGGAGCTAATTGATCTCAGGCTTGATTAGCATTTGGAGATCACGTTAAAGGATTAAATTAAATAACACTCCGTTAGTGTTTCTAGGAGTGAAATCTTATAAAGTTTCACTTTTGGGATTTTTTTCCGGTTCAAATGACAAAATATCATGAAATATATCTTACAACATCGCAATATTATCAAATTATCAGTTTTTTCTAATAAAATTAATGAAATTGATAAATTTATCAACAGAAACAAAAAAAATTAATAGAGAAAGTACGGTTGCTAAAATATTTATAAAATTGAGAATTAATCCGTTTATTCGAATCCCTTATTGAGTAAATCAACTTCTACTGAACAATTAGCAAATTTTCACTTTCCCTTGCTCTGCTATAAAGACAGTAAAAATTTTACATAGCTGTATTTTTTTATTTATACTTAATGTTCAAGAGGAAATTTATGAATACTTTTTTTTAATTTAAGCAATTTATGGGAATGGGAATTAAATGAAACTCTTTTAAACAATTTTCAATCCTTCAATTCCAGTACCACAAATATTTCCCACTATAATATTTACATCATTTTTCTCGTTAAGATATTTTTTCTTATTAGCCAAGAGTGAATATATTACTGTTTTGCATTTTTATCATTAAAAAAGTCCTAATATTAAAAAAAAAGTTTAAGAATTTAAAAAATTCTCAAGCTAAATACGTTCACAGACGAAATTCAATCTAGGAATCTGGGAATGAACTAATGAAAGCAAATATAATATATTAGAAAAGTATTGTCAAATGTTGTATGCCTGTTGATGATTATTAAGGTTTTTTCGGGTTTGACTACCTATAATCTAAAAATCTAAATAATAAACGATTTTCAGCTTGTCTCATAAAATCGATTTCAAGTGATGTCGCTCTTTAACCGGAAAACGTTGATCTCTCAAATAGTTAAAGAAACGAGGTGATTCGGTTGATTTTGTGTTTTGGCCTTCTATCTATGCAAGAGAATGGGCCGAATCATCGTGTAATGGAAAATTATAATATTTACACCATGAGTGATTTAATTAAAAAAATATATAGATAAAGTATAAATCCGAAGAATAATATAAAAGCACTCTCATTGAAAGAAATCCACGCATTTATTCCGAATGCATGTATAAACAGTGTCAGAATTTTCTTTTAAAGGAGCGAGTTGAAATTTTTTTATTTTTTTTTGATAGAGAAGAAATAAAAAAAAGTTTGTTGTCGAATTTCAAGTTATTCTAACAAAATTCACTTTTTCTAACATTGCAACAAATTGACGATTCAATCACCACACACACGTGCTACCAGCCAGGAACTACATATTATATTTAAAAAAATTGAGGGAAACTTATCATACATAGTTCACTAAATTAAATTATATTTATTATATAATCATATATATATATATATATATAATTTATAGTAAATTAATTAATATAAATCAATAAATTTAATGTGAATTTATATTAAATAAACATTTTAATTAAGGTTGTGTAAAAAAATGTTTATATAAAATTTATAATTTTTTACCTGCTCTGATAAATATAAACTCTATAAATATGATATAATTTTCCATAACTAAAATAAAAAAAAAACATTCAGTTGACTGATTACCTCCTTTTTTAAAGTCGGTTAAAAATTGATATTATTTTTCTAATAGGTAGAACATCAAAACAGCTAAAAGCTAGAAAATTTTTACAATAATAAATCAAACAAATTGATAAAAATTGTATATTAAAAATAATTACATTTATTATTTAAATAGATATCATGGAAGAAAAATTTGAAAAATATAAAATTATGAAGGTAAAAGTGAAGAAATATAAATTAAAAAATTTTAAAATGAAATTTTTGTTTACAATTTCAGATCAAATTCTAGTAGAGAATTTGGAGAAAAAAATATTAAACTATATTTGTATGTATTCCAATCAATGCAAAAGATACAATATGAAAATTAAACTAGATCAGAGTGGACTGGCCCTAAAATTTTTAGGTGGAAAAAATTATTCCCCGCCCATCCCATAAATAAAATAATGTCTTTTTTCTACTTATTATCTAGAAAAACGGCCCAAATTGTATAAGGGCCATGTGAAATTTTCGCCCATTTTCCACATGGCCAGTCCGCCTCTGAACTTGGTTCGCGTATCTCAACCTCAAGATCCGAATTAAAATTTATGGATACATTCTCTGATGAAAAACAAACAAATAACTAATTATTAAATTAATATATTGGAATGAAATAGATAAGAGAGAAATACTGGACTTAAAGGACCTGTAAAATATTTTATATAGCTTGTAAAAATTAATAAACAATGTACCAGATAAATATTTAAATAAATAAGTATTTTGTAAATGTATTAAACTTTACAACTTACTTTAAAATACATTTCTGCCGCGCTTTATTCATTTTCAAAATCGAGTGAAACACAGTAGGTAAGAAGAAGTACGACCCCTGGATGAAGGAGTCCGCTCTCAAAGCACAACCACTAAAAATGAAGTCAATGGTATGGATCGGTCGGATTAAATACACAAATCAAGTAAACACGAGCGAACCGACACGATGGCGAACCAACGATGGACTGATTGTGAGTCCTAAGACAACATAACAAAACATAGCCACTTGCACTTCTCCTCCCGAGTATTTATGAAAACTTTCACTGAACAGCGCAAAGGCTGAAGGTCCGACCAATCCTCCAACCACTCTCACCTGAAGACCTGAGCTCTAGACCGCCCGCCACCCGGAATGGGAGAGATGGACATCCGAGCGAGATTGCATGACCTTGCTCAAATGGCAGACACTTCCTCTTGGGCTTCCGAAACTTTTCCTCACCTGAATCAAGTGTTTAAATAATAAAAGGCACCAAAAATTTCTTACTTTATTATCTTTTCTTTCAAGAGCTGAAGTCTATGTTGAGAGTTGACGGAAAACCGAGGTCAATGAAATTATTACTCGGTACGCTTGGGAGGCCGAAGTATTGAATTCACTCGAATTTTTTTTTTCATGAAACCTAAAGAAAAATAATTTTCAAGCATTTGTTTTTCTGTCAGTGTGTTTGGCTGTAGATACTCACAATAACCAGTCCCGACGAGGGGGGGGGGTCGGAGCAGGGGGTACCTACCATCGACCCCGCACTACCACTGTTAAATAAATTTTTGTACTACTAAAATCTATAATTTATAGCGGTATATCACGCGCATCCATAATAAATATTAATTAAAACAGGAATAGTAGGGAATTGGATAGTAAATAAAAATATAAAATAGCAAAATTTGGTAACAAAGCATATTAAGTTACAGATTTATTTATTTTTTAAATAATAAAATATTTTACAAAGTGAAAAATTTAGTACTTATCTTTGTCCCAGTATTGAGAATCCCGCTGATTTTATTTCCGCAAGGGCCTGTATCACCTCTCCACAGGACTGACTATAATTCACGAAAGTAAGGTCATAGAAAGTTCTTTCTGGTGCCAAAATCTTTTATTTCCAAAATGAAGAACTGATTAGGTCTCTATTACTAGAGCTTCTTGTTTAAAAATGTCGAAAATACAAAAAAAAATGTCGTTGATAATGAGCTGGAATTTGGCACTCATATCTGTATTAATCAACATATGTGCCAAGTTTGTACTTGTAGCTCAAACCTTTAGCTGACAAAAAATTGCCAGATTATTCAAATTTCTAAATAGCAAAACAAATCTAGAAAAAAATTTAAGTTTTCAATAGTCTTCAAATATTTGTTCATTGCAGTTTTATGTTGTTGTACTTATCTGTTTTGTATAAATACAGTAAGTATAAGAGCTAGATAATATCCGATGAAATTTATCAATAGCAAGCGTGGATCATGAATTCAAATTTACACTATGAAATGTGGCAACGTTATACTGTAAAAAACAACCAGGACCCCAATTTTTAATGTATAATCTTATTATTTTTATACTCGGAAAAACCTTATTTAACGAAATATAAAGGCTTCAAAGTTATCTTTTATAAGCCTAAAATAATTTCAAAAGAATAAATATGAATTTAATTAAATTATTAGTAAACGTAGAAACTATTTCTCTCAAAAGGGGTTGTTTGAATTTAATTAAGTTAAAGTATTAAAACATAATAACTATCATCATCAGTAGACTGGAAAGAATCTATCAGATATTAATTTCAGAAATCATTTAATATAACTTTTAACTTCCCGGTTTTCTTAAAAGAAAGAGGAAATTGTAAAACTTTGATTTTATGTCAAATATTTAGCATTCAAAAAGCCTTTGATTGTAATCTTAAATGGCTATAGAAAAATGTTTTGCACTGTGTTTGTATAGGTCACCAAAGTTTGCCTAATAAGTTTGGTTAAATATCTTGGCAACTAATAGCGCGATTTTATTAATTTAATTCCATACGCCTCACCAGCTTGCTACCTGTTTTGATCATTCCAAAAGAGGCCAGACCTCAGAATGATGCCGAACATTGACATTTTATCGTTAAATTCTAGTGACTTAAAAATCAAATGAGATATCTGGAAGGTTCCAAACGATGCGCCTAGAGATTAGGCAACATTGCGTTTTGATTGCGTTAAAATAACCAACTCTTGAATTTTTAAGTCTCCAGAAATAGATTGATATAGATAAAGGAGAGTGTAAAGGAGATGACCTATCCTCTAGGGAACTCCAGGATTAGTGTAGAAAGAAGAGGATAATATTCCATCAACCACAACCTTAATACTTGGGTTTGAGAGAAAACTTTTAGAGCCTCAGGAAAAGAAAAGGAGACCAATTTGTCAAGAAAATATTTAAGGTGTTTCCCTTATAAGGATTGTTTGGTGCATCATTGCAAAAAGAAGAAAAAATTTTGGATGTTGAATTGGAGACAAAGGTCCTTGTGGAGGCGGGTATTTAAGAATTGAAGATCGTATGAAAGAGAAAGCGAAAGGAGAGTTCAAGCTCAAGGGGTTATAGGAATAAGCAAATCTGCGAATACGTTTATTGGATTAAATATGATCGCGAAGAGGTGTTGAATATTTGAAAATCAGGTATGGAAGCTGCATTTTTATTTTGAGGAAGTGAAATACAATGAGACAATGAAAGATTTTCCGAGTCATTTAGTACATTCTACAGCTCGTCATTGTTTTTATCGCTTTACCTAATTCTTTCCTTACCTGCAAATCAAAAGTGAAGGGGGCGGGTTGGTAATTGTCAAAAACGACAAACAAAAATATTACATATAAAAAGTAGGATGTGTGGATGCTTTTTTTATATTCAAGAAGGATTCTTACTCTAACCCAGGGCTTCCCAAACTTTTCCGAGTAGCCGTTCCCAAAATAAAAGTACATACCAATATAAAAACAAATAGCATATTTGGTCTCTCTAAATACTCTTGTATTAGAATCGATAAAAATATCTTGAGAATTAATCATTTATTTTACTATGAAAATCAAAAATTCAGACCACAGTGGGAGACCCTTTGTATATATTTCAGATTTTTTCGAGGATGTCATTGTTAAATTTTTCGGTTTATGTATGTCTAATCGTAAGTAAGAGATAAAAATGATAAATAATTTTTAGCTTCTCACTTTGTTTTTTGTCTAGTTAGGCCAAATGTTTTGCTACAATTAATTATTAAGCTTCGCGGAGCTACCTGTGAAATGGCGCACAGTTTGGGAACCCCTGCTCTAACTCATAAGAGTATGAGTTTCCTATTTCAGCCAAAATCTAATCAGCTTTTAATTTTGAAATAAAACAAATAAATTCATATGAAATTTCATTTTGATATGCTTATTGGATTTTGACTTAATTAGGTGTATGATTTCGCTCAATTTTTATATCAAAATCGTATTAGCCATTTTTGGATACTTCTAAAAAACGAAATAGGTACGGTACATCAATTTTTCCTGTATGATTGCAATTCTTGGCCATATGGTACACGGAAAAGTAAACAATCAATGTGATCAATCGATGAAAAATTTGTCTTTGCAGTGCGCGCGTAGAGCTTAGAAAAGATATCGAAAATCGGGAACAGTAGCGGTCTGATAATATTTAAAATTCTCTGTAACAAGTATTTGACCTTATGTTGTTGTATTTATATGATAATATAAATTATCGATGGATCTAGCTCAAGCCATGTTAGGAGAGCATATTTTCACCTTCTCTATTATTATTATAATTAATCAATTATCAATACTTCTAAAGGTATGTAACAAAAGCTGATTGGATTTTGAAGTGAAATCGACTAGTTTAAAAAACATTAAATAAACATTACGTATGCACCCGGCACTACTTCATCACGCGCCACAGGACATTTCATCACTTTTCTCTATGTACCGGCAATGCCTTAAATTAAAGCGAAAAATACAAATGAGGGACTAATCGATTTTGTCAATAATAATTAATTTTTTTACGATTTACACATAAGTTAGAATTTATCATAAATTTTTTTCTCTCTTTCATATTTTCTTCTTTACTTCCGGGCTTATTGTTTAAAAATTCCATCACTGTATTCGTTAAGTTATTAAATATCAAATATATAACAGGTAATATATTCTTAGTGATTACTAAGCTTGACTCTATCTTCATCGATTTATATTTATAAGCCCTTTAATTTTAATTCTTAACGCTTTCATTATTTTGTTTCCGAGTAGCTATTTTTCCTCATCATAAAAGCTTAATGATCTATCATATGGAAATTTTTAACTTTAAAAGTGACTGGATTCTACAAAATATTTATAAAAATACTGTTTTCAGTATAACAAAGATAATTATTTTCTCCTACTGCCTGAATCAACAATGTACATATTAACATTTTACCTATTTAGTAATATCTGCTAAATAGTGACAGAACAACAAATTTTCGGGGCCCTTCAAAAAATAATTTAGGGGCCCAGAAAAAAATCAACTTACTATATATGTAGTTATATTTTTATTACAATACCATATAATAGTAATTCCATAAGTATGATAATAGAAAATAATCACAAAAAAATCAGTTATATAAAATATCTTCTAAATAAAGGCCGCTGCACACGAGGCTTGTTTTAATAATTTTTTTGTCTGTTTGCTCCCACTCAAAAGCATCCCAGGAGCAAGCCGGAAAATAGAACATCTCCTAACTTTTAAATCAAGCAAGCTAGCCATAAAGACACCCAACAGTGACGTCAATTCGTTCCCGAGAGGCAAACCAGAGCTCTCATCCCAAAAACAGTTAGAGGAAAAAGCCTCGTGTGCAGCGGGCTTAACATAGATTTGTTAATATTAACTATATTTTTAAATCAAGATTATTATTGCTCCAGTAACAAATAAATTTTAAAATATTTATTAATTTTTAGACAATTTTAGTAAAATTAAAAATAATAAATCTAAATAATGTCGGCCCCTTCCAACTTCGAGCCCCCCGCTTTGAAGGGTCGTGAGGTATGTATTTAGTTTCGACACTGCTGTTAAATATAAAAATCCTATAAACGCATTCGCAATTCTTTTTCCCTGTGACTTCTTGAGACGGGTGCTCACTTCTTTTTTTCCTAAGACCTACAACCTTCACTCGTTTAAGATCCTCGTTTAGAAGTATCTTTGACTCCCACCCAACTCTTGAAATGTCTCCTTCTCATTTCACGATCTGAGAATCAATTCTGACTTATAGGTGTTACATCTTCATGCACCAATATTATAAAAATAAGCCGGCCTAGTACGAGTCTGATCTCATACCAAGGGAAGACAGCTAAGTACGAATTTGATATTTCAAAGCTTATTTGTGATATTATGTATTATTTAATTAATTCGAACATTTGATTGTGGTTTATATTTATTTTATGAAAAATATATGGAATTTTTAAAAGATTGCAAAAACAACTGGCGGAGGCGTCTTATCATCATAATCTTTTAATTTAAATAAATACGAATATAAGAAAGGAAAAAATCGTAGATCTTGTTAGATATGATCAAAACTCATTCGTAGTGAAGTTCCCGTAATGGGAGGTAGTATTCCTTTTTTTCCAAGACTTTTGTGAATTAATAGTGAAATTGTGTTTTTTCTGTAATTGCGTTTTCCTGGCTTATCAAATATATTGTGTACATACCTACATACCAGATTTATGCTTCTTAAATTCGTAAATTCTTACCTCTGAAGTTTCTCTTGGTGCAATTTCAATCTGATCTTTTATGAAAGAAAGGTCGTTGAAATTTTTGTATGAGGCGGCCCGCTCCTCGGATGCCCAATAAACCAAATATAGTCTTTGCTATTCACTTTACACCTCTGGGCAATCCCGGTAAGAAAGGCCCGTTTTACACACAGAATTTTCTCCGACCGACGCCGAGGGGCGCTCCAATCCTGAGGGTGTGAATGTTGGCCGCCGAGATGCCAGGAGTCTTGGACCTGCACCGCCATGTTCACACACGCGCTCCAATCTAACTCTCTCAGTCCGAATTATGAAAATTTTAGATCTTTATTTTTATTTTATTTTATTTTTTTTAATGCAATCGAATGTAAGAGGCCGCGCACCAGTCTTGGGCGAGCATGAGCCCCTCGCAAGCCACCCAAGTTACACAAGCACGAGCACGAGTAGTGTGGACGGGCCATAAGATGCAGCCCCTATGGATCTTGAAAGACCCTTGTATTACCGAAGAGAAGAGAAAGTTGATCAAGCGAGAGGGTGGAGGCTATCTTGAAGTGATCGTCTAGTTGCTTAATAACGGAGAGTAACAGCCAAACGTTCTTTTGCACTTATTTTAGTTCTCATAATTGTATATTTTTCTTGTGATATAAGGGTGAACTAAATTTAAAATAAGCTTGACACATTTTGTTGTCTATTCTTAAGTAATTTCTATAATCTTCTGGGTTATTTTCTCTGAGTTCCCTCAATAGAGGCATATGGCCAAAGCGTTCTGTATTTATTCTGCACTGCTTAACCATATTTGTTGCGGGGTTCTCTCTTCCTTTTCACATAACAGACAATCGCGCAAACATAGCCTCCTCAATAAATTCAGATTTAAGCATGCTTAAAAATGGGGATCTCACAATTTGGTAAACTTTAATGCTAGCAAAACACAATGCTGCCTAATTTCTAGGCGCGCAGATAGGAACCTTCCGGGCATTTCCTTTGATTCGAGCTCATTGGAATTCCGAATAAAATATCAATGCTAGGTGTCACCTTAGGTTCTGACCTCTCTTGGAATGACCATATTATCTCAGTAGCAAAGGCTGCAGCATGTAAGCTTGGCTTTCTTTTCCGAACCAAACGATTTTTCACCCCCACTCAACTCCTTATATTATACAAGGCTCAAATTCGCCCCTGTCTTGAATATTGCTCGCATTTGTGGAGAGGGGCCCCCAAGTATTCTCTTAATACCTTAGATGAAATTCAGAGGCGAGCTATCAGACTGATAGGCGATCCTACATTAACTGACACTCTCGACTCCCTAGCCCATCGTAGATCTGTCTCCGACCTTTCCCTTTTTTATAGATATTACCATGGCTTTTGTTCTGACGAAATAAAATCGATAATCCCACCAAAGGCTTCATTTGCGCGAAATACACGATTTTCTAAAATTCAACACCCCTACGCGCTTAAACTAGATACTAATCGAACAAACGCATTCGCCAATTCATTTATCCCTATGACATCTAGAGACTGGAACTCTCTTCCCGACCGTCTTTCCAGCTACTTATAACCTTCAATCTTTCAAGACCAGCATCCACAGATACCTTCGACTGCTACCCAATCCCTAAATCTCCCCTTATCTTCACGTTACAAGGGTCCACCACGGACTTCAGAGGTTGTACCTTTTTGGTGCAACTTCTTCTTGTATCAATATCATTATAAAAAAAAAAAAATTCCGAATAGGTTTCGGTGTTGGAAGTTAGCTGAGAGTCCTCCATGGTTCCTGCAGAGTGCCTGATTGAGGAAAAGATTGATCAAAACCCTTCTAGACGGTCATGCACCCTCTTTAATCATTTGCGTAAATCAAACTTTCCATCAATCACCGTCATTGGCTCAAGCGTCAAACGGGTTCCTAGACGGTCAATCATGCTTGAATCATTTTGATCAAAAGATTGACCGTCTAGGTCTAGAGCATACTTTAGACCTCTAAGAATCTAATATAGGTAAACCCCTTTATTTTATTTAGGTTCTTGTTCTCAAAATGGACACATAACGATTTCTGTAAATATAAAAAAATTGAATGTTCTTTATAAAAAGTCGGTTAATAATAATAGAGATAGTCCTCTGTTTAATCTGAAATGTTATAGATAATTTTGTTTTCTGAGAAGGAATCGATCTTAAGTCCAAAAAGATATCTCGTTCAATATTTCGAGACAGAACCGATCTGATATAGATAATTAGCCAGTAATTCAAGTCAATAATATAATTTATTAAATTTTATTATTACTTCAAATTATTTAATTCTTATGTGTATTGAAGCATGTAAATTAAAAGTCATTTGGTAGGCATGATCTATCAAGTCGGTTTCCGGAATAAAGTGCGCTCTACTGACTTCGAAAGAACAAACACCCTCTGGCCAAGGTCATCAAAGTGAACAGTTTGGTTTATTTGAAATAGAGGATATTAAATTCATTTTATTTCTTACCTATAACAAAACATTTTTATTTTATTTATATAATTTTTTTTAATATGGGATAAGAAATCTTGTGTTAGTAAACACGACGAATGGAGGGAAAGTCATATTCAGAGGAATGCCGCTCTTCCTCTTGCATTTTTCATTTCTGCCGAGAAAACAATGACTTTACCGCCTTACTAAACAAATTACTATTTCAATATCCGTGATTAGGGAGAAGGTGCAAGTGCCTAAAAGCAATCCTATAGTTTTTTTTATAATTCTCGTCAAGTTTGTATAGCCTTTCCATACTCTCTCTTTGTGTATATGTGGGGTACATAATTTTTCTCTTCATAATAAATTTCTTTATGACATTAAATATCATGAAATATAGATGCTTTGCAAAGAAAAGAATCAATAGGGATTATATAACAAATAAATTCCTGAGAGGTTTGAATATTAATTAAAATAGAATTTATAGTGGTATTTATGTCAATAATAATTTTATTAAACGAACCAAGTTTTTGCATCATTGCATATTTAGAAGAATTGTTTTAAGAACAAGTTAGTATGGTTCACATAGAAGGAGAGAAGCTTTTGATTAATGAACAATCTTCTTTATTATTATCATAGTAAATGACATGAGACAATAAATGAAACTTAAACATTAAAGATGATGTATGAAAAAAATAATGAAACAATTTCAATGATAAAAATAAATTAATATCAATAGGGAAGTTTTAATAAACGGTTAGTTAGAGTAAATAACATTATTTGAGAGAAAATCATTTCTAAACCAATAAGTATAATTAATATAATAAGAAAGGACCATGTGTCTTGAATTTTAAAAATGCTCATCTTTCGATGGCATTAACTTGACTCTTGAAGCTAAAGATAACCGGTGCATCTAGGTCACGCCGCAACCATAGAATGATAATTAAAAAACAAGAACAAAAAAAAAATACTTTAATATACTCCAAATGATAAAGAAAAACAAAATTTCTTTATGTACATATCACACATCCAATGCAGTAATGCCACATCTCGAAATTTTTGAAAATTGAGTTAGATGTAGAATAATGTTACTAGTATTCAGGTACGTTAACTGCAGAAAGATCATATAGCTATTTTTAAAAATAGCCCCTAGGGAGCATATAATATCCTTAGGTTTCTTAAGAAATCCATTGTCATAATCATATTCAAAACACTGCTGTGTAAAACATACCTTTTTTGACATGGGGGCCTACTGCATTGGATGTGCAATATATATGTTGAAAATTTTGTTTCTAAGGTTGAGATTCTCCTCATTGAGGAAATGTGTCCATTCCAGAAGAGGTCAGATGCGAGAGAGACGTCCAATATGAACAGCCTGAAGAGTGGCGTAATAATAGGGTGGCAGAACGGGCAAAATGCCACGGGCCTCCGGCCGGAAGTGACCCCCGGCCCGAGAGAGCCGCGAGCCCAGGAGGATCTTAACATTTATTATTATTACAAAATTTAGTAAATTTTATTAGTTTTCTATTCAATTAATTTAAATTACCTACTAAAGTACAGACACAAATTAAAAGTTACTAGAAAATCAACGAAAAATGCACACCCAAATTATAATAGCGTTTGTACGTACTTTACAGAATGATTTATTAAAAAGAAACTACGTTGGTTTAGCTTCTTTAAATTGAGCGAGGGCCCCATCCGATGAATTTGCCACGGGCCTCAACGATATAGTTACGCCACTGCTGGCACTATCTTCAAGGTATTTGATCTAAAGAGGATGTAGAGGGAAATTTTTATTTTCGCACTTAGAAATTAGTCAACATTGAGTCTTATTTGCATTAAAGCAAACTAAATCCCCATTTTTCTTTTTCAAGTCGGTCGACAATTATTCCCGAAGTGGCTCCTTAAACATATAATTCACCATATTTTCTTTCCATCAGAGAGTCTTTTGTTTGACTTTATTATATAAGGAGTTCGAGGTAGTATTTATTCTGTTAATATAATTATCATCATCAGAAATATTTTTATATTATAATATTTATAATGTATAAAAATACAAATACTCTTAAAAAACTTAAGCCCATTGAAGGATTTGTAGGAAAATACAAAAAATAAATGCTAGAAATTGTTGTAAAAATTTTAATTAATAGGAAAACCTTTTGAACTCATGTTTGTGATTTATTAAGAAATCAATTATCTAATTTTAAAAGAATGGTTGGGCATATATAAATTTCTCAATATATATTTTATCCATACACATAAAAAAATACATTAAAAAAAATGTATAATTTATTCAATCAAAGTCGAAATTCATAATTAGCTTTTAAGTTGCAAGGAATATGTTAAAATCTTATTGAATGTCTCAAGAACCTCCAAGCAATTGGTAAAACTTAGTTATAATTTATTTATAGAAGAATTCTGGTTTAGGAAATAAAAATAAATTATACACTTGATCATTTTCCAATCCAAAAGTAAAACGATTTTAAAAAAGAAAATAAATAATAAAATTTATTTTAATAAAGGTTCGATTTTATTAAATTAAATGCTTAAAGAAATAATAATTGTTTTCCTTAAATTTGTTATTATTTTAATTTAATATGATATTCATTCTCTAACAGCTAATAAATGTTTGTGGACCATTTCTTCTTTGTTTATTAAATGAGTGGTTTTGTTAACCAATTGCATCAATGAGGAAAGATGTCCGCTCCATTCATTCAAGACATCATTTGGGTCTTTGCTCTGAGTAAATGAAACGACTCCAGCAGGACGGTCAGTTTTTGCCGTTACCGTTTTATTGACAACAAGATTTGATAAGAATTCTTCCGTTTCCTGAAAATAAAGTTATCTTTTTTAAGTATAAAGTTCATTTTAAACAATTAAATTATTATTATTTGAAACAAGAGCTCACCTCAAGAGGAAGATCCAGTAATTCAGACATTCTTTTAATAGAAATTCTAGTATAATACTTTGCCATAACGCGAATATTCTGAAAAAACATTTCAAACATAATTACAAAAAAAGTTAAGTTAAAAAAGAAACAATGTGACGTCAACATCTTTCTATATTTTGAAGGGGTGTTTTTTAACTATAAAGGGTCATTATTAGCAAATAAAAAATATGAGCAAGTAGAATAATGATTTTATATTTTTCATTTGAATTAACTAAATAAATTTGATATATGAATGCTTCACTAGCCAAATCGATAAAATCCACTTTCTGAATTTTATTAAATTTTAATGTCAAAGTACTTGATTCCTAACTGTATATTATATACAAAATAAATTTCTCTAATAATAAGTATTAACACCACTAAATGACAAAAAAATGTTGGCCATTGAATAATAAATATGTAATGTAATAACGTATAATTCATCACATTTCTTGACTTTTTGTTTTATGGAGTTAATCGATTTGGCAAGTGAAGCATTCATATAATTCACAGTAGAAAATCGTATTAAATTCAGGTTGTTGGATTGTTGTTCCCTTATTTATTATTTGATAATATTTTTGGTAACAATTAGGAGGAACACCTAGAAGGCCTCCTAATTGTTACCAAAATATTATAAAATAAATAAATTTGGATAAATTTATTGAAATTAATTCTTACGTGTTCAACTACTCTGCTGCGAAGATCGGACCATCTTTTCACCCCGTCTTCTGTAGAAGGATCAAATACTTCTGTAGCTTTTCTTTCTTCGTTACCATGTTTGAGCTCCTTTTCATAGATCTCACATAATCCTTGCCATTTAATTAATTCTGGATTTATGAACAAGCGAAGTAACTCTCTGAAAAATTCATTATTATTATTAAAGAGGAGGATTATAGAAGACGCCAGAAGAATAAACCGTTGATGTCAAAGGGAAAAAAAGAATAGCATAAGAAAATATGTAGTATATACTATTTTTACAAAGATTTATTTTTCCTATCAGAAAATTTAGATGAAACATATTTATGTATACCTTTAGAAACACTCTGAGAAGTGTCTTGTATTAATTAGATGGCCAAAAACGGAGCTTATTCTGCTTAAAGGTTTATCTAATAGAGAAGTCAGATAACTTTTTGAGGTATTACCAGAAAATATATTTGTTTACGATATTATCCCTTCGAGTTAAATGATGAGAATAAAAATTATCATCGAGTATACAGTCCTAAAGACTAGTTTGACGGAACCACCCGCCTCCACTCAATTCTATCTATCATTTCTTCATCTAGACACACGGCAGTGTGTCAGCCAAGCTCGGAAAAACGGGCAACTCACCGGCCATGTGTGTATTTACACGAACCATTTCGAGCTACTTTCGACCCCCCATAACTCAAAAACTATTAGACCTACACACTTGAAATTTTACAGGAATAATGAGGCCCACTGGAAAGCCTAGAATCCCCAATTTCACGAATAAACCTATTATAGTTCTTGAGTTATTAAAGTCTGAAAAGTGCCATTTTTAACACTGACTGAATCACTCACTCACATATCAAAAACTTAAAGTACTTCCGCTGATCCTAGAATGCTGAAATTTGGCATACTGGTAGAGTTTGGGCTACAATTATAGGAAAAATCGAAAAAGTGAAACTTTCCCTTTTTCATGACCTAAAATGAAGGGGTGAAATTTATTATGGGCTTAATTAACATATAGTAGAAATACAATCAAGCTAGAATGGTGAAATTTGGCATAGTGGTAAAGCTTGGCACATTAATAAAGGAGGAAATTGAAAAACAGAAACTTTCTCTACTTCGGGGCCCGAAATGAAGGGGTGAAATTTATGAAAAACTGACCGTAGGTTTTTAACAGATATTTTATGAGAAATATTTAATAATTATTAATATAAATATTTAAATGTAATTATTTAGATAAATTAAAGGATAAAACTTTTCAAAATTTGATGATATCAGACTAAAAACATAAATGCCCAAGTTAGTACAAACGTCGTTCGAGGTTGTCGGTTTCGCCGACAAAAGAGTTAAGGTTTAAATGAGTAACCAAATTCCATAGCAGTTGCTTAAATCATAGTTATAGAATGAAAAATGTTCTTCAAATGATTTAAAAAGAAAATTTGTTATGTTCTTTGATATTAAATTTATAATTTGGCAAGTTTTATATCCAACTCAATTGTTTGTAGTATAAAATAAAACAAACAGCAAAGTTAAATTTTAAGTTTGAATTAAATATCATCGCGTTAATCGTAATTTATTGACTATTATAACATGTCAAGTTATAAATTTAATATCAAAGAATGTAACAAATTTTCTTTTAAATCATTTGAAGAACGTTGTACATTCACTATAGCTAGTATTTAAGCAACTGCTATGGAACTTGGTACTCATTTAGACCTCAACTTTTGTCGGCGATGCCGACAGCCTCGAACGACGTTTGTACCGAACTTGGCCCCTTTTTCACATTTATGTTTTTGGTCAGATATAAAAGTTTCACATCCCAGACCATGGCACGGAGGATTTCTAAAAAATATTTTAGAGAGCGAAGTGAAAAGGAAAAGGAGAAGGGAAAGATCTAGATTAGAGTATTTCCCACAAAAAAACAACGAATAAAAATTGAATTAAAAAATAAAACAAATAATCAAATATAAAAAAAAAAAAAAAAAAAAAATAGGAGATAGTAGAGAAAATTATTGATTTCATTGTCTCAGTTATTCATTTTTAACGCATTCAGGTGATTTACTCCTATTCCCGGACCCCTGGTCTATTATGTAGAATTAATGTGAGAAACTTCCAGGTGCGTATATTTGGTTGACTATCCCTAAGGGGTTAAGGTAGTTGTTCCGGCAAATGCGTTTTCTTAGGATTTTTTTGAAATGTATACAGATTATTATTTAAATACTTCTGCATCGATTGGTGGCAAAACGAAATTTATGAACAATACAGTTCCGGAGATAATAAATTTCAAAAATCGAGTTTTTCAGGCTCTTTAATATTGCACTATACGGGATATCGGAAAATTTACATACATATTTAATTATAATAAAGAAACTCTTCTTACCATTTTTATAAAAAACTAAACCAACATTAAACAATAACCAATACATATTTTAAGACAATTTTGATTCATAGTTACAACACAGTTTCTGAGATAATAAGGAATAAATAATGAAAAATGTATAAAATATATAAAAAACAATTTGGCAACAGCGCATTTATTTAACCAGCGAAAGATGCATGCGCTAGATTTTTTCAAAATTATAATTTTCATAAGGTGTAACGTAGGCGTTGATTACATTTGTTAAAAAATAACAAAACGATTTTTATAGAAATTTAAAATGTATTTTATATGTCATTTTAATATAAAAATATTCAATCTCTTACAATGGTGCCAAATTTGTCAAACGAGCACGGGATTGGCTAGAATTGGTACATAAACAGCAAAAAGTTTTGGGCTTATGACCTATGAATCCTTATTGTCTGTTCTATATACTCTAGCATTAACTTTTTGCTAGTTTTGTCGCGAAACAACTTCATTAAATAGGGAATTACTTATAGAGAAACAATTTTGTAGATTAACCAACTATGTCAGGAAATAAAAAGAGAAAAATATAGAAGAAAATATCTTCATAGATATAAATAGATTAAAATGTTTTATTTGATAATTCATTTTCATGAGCAAATTCTACAAAATAATATATAGGGAAAAAGTGAAAAGTTCTCTGCGAATTTTTAAGATTTTTTGTAAGGGTAAGGAAAGTTTAAACTTGGCACAAATGTGCAGGTTATTAATATAAACTTTTGTGCAAAATTTGCGCTTTGCTAGAGCCGTTCAAGAGCTACCAATTCAATTATTTTCTGTCGTTCTGAATTTTTAGCTTAAAGTTCTGAAGTTGTTAAGCCAAAAATATAATCAATTCTTTGTTTTGAAAATAAAAAAAAATAAATAAAACAGAATCTAGTTTCCTCATCCATACTCACAAGACAGAAAAAAGTTAAAATATCACGAATAGAAATTTTCTTTACATTTCTAAAGAGGAATAAGCAAATAAAAAAAATGGAAAATTCACTAGTCACCTATAAGAGACGTTATAGTAGAAACAGAATATTTAATATTATATGTTTTAGATAAATAAATTTTTATAAAATTAAATTTTAATTATTATAGATATTTCTCAAATAGAAATATGAACTTTTAAAATATAAAATAAACTATATGAGAAAAATAATAGAATGCTTACTTATAGAGAGGTATTTCATCAAGAAGTTTCTCCTCAAGTACACGATGTGTCAAATCAGCTTGTTCATTATCATAAGGAGCGAGAACGAGATAAAGAACTACATTGCGAAGTACCTTATGTCTTTCCAATTCATTTTCTTGAACACTTGGTGTATTGAGGTATGCTCGGTGATGTTTACAAGTAGCGAGATATGAGCCCTCATGTTGATCTAATTCAATCATAAGTCTAAAAAATAAAGTGAATAAAAATTCTTAGATATAAATTTTTTTTAGGAAAAAGTTTCAACATTTTAATTAAAATTTACTGATGTGTTCGCCACATCATTTTGACTTATCGCTCTTTATAACAAACTAGCTGCGTCGTCAGCATTTACATTTTTGACCCTCCCTCCTCCCAATTTTGAGTGGTTAGTTTTTGCATTTCTAGACTTCTAGTGGCCCACAGATTATGTATACAAAATTTGGTTTAGTTTGGTCCATGGACAAGAAAGATACGAAGCCTTTTGTGTTTTAGACCACAAAATCAAAAATCTCCGATTTTTCAGTTCAGGGGTCAAATTTCAAAAAATAAAAAACCTTCCCGAGATTTAGCATTAATAAACCTATATACCAAATTTGAATGGTAAAACTTGAAAAACTTGAGGAGATTTAAAAATTTCAAAAATTTACTCCAAAATGACTATATCTCCCTTTCGGGGACAAATAGAGCATAATACTAAAAATATGTTTTTTTGTATTTCAGTACTTCACTTTCCTAAACTAAACCCATATCGATATCTTTTCTGGTTTAAGAGATCTTGAAAAAATCATTTTGGGCCCTTTCCCTTTCCCCCTTTAGGGTTCGAATTTCAAAAAATCCCTTCTTAGCACACCCATAAATCGTTGAAAGAAAATACACTCCAAATTTCATCTTTCTAGGTCAAGAGGTTTAGGCTGTAAGTTGATAGATGAAACATCACCTTCTCTTTTTATATATACATATTAAGATTATCATTAAAAAGTTACTAAACTAATAAAAGTACATTTTTTTATTAAATAAATTAATATCAAAACAAAAATTAATAAAGCAATTTGCAAAAAAAACGAGGATAACGTCAATCACAGAGGTTCATTGGGAAAATATTTAATACATATTAGAGTTCATTTAATATGCAATGCTTTGAGCGAATTTAAAAAAATCTTTAATTCCATTTTTGAGAAAATATAAAAATCCACTAACATGTGAAGTTGAAGTTTAATTCGGATAGGTCGATTAAAATCCATTTAATCTAAAGCTTAAGTTAACGTTCTCTTTTTGTGATTTGAAATTAAAAACAAATGGTAACAACGTGTCTGTCAATTCGTTAATCCTTATGATTTATAATAGAGACAGAAGCTCCCTTCTTGTTTTAAACTTGAAAGTTTCAATTTTTTAAAAACAAGGTGTACAAATAAAAAATACCTTCGACTTTGATCAATCCTTTGAATATTTTAAATGCGCCTCTCTCTTTCAAATTTCATTTATTGCGATTTATCGTTTTAGATCATGTATAATTATCACAGAGTAGGAGTAGGATATGGTCTAATTGCAATCAGAGGACCTCAAAATATTTATTTTGGTTGAAAACTCAAAATCAGAGCAGGCGCGGATCCAGACTCCTCTGATTTGGGGGGGGGGCGGTGCACACACACACATAGAACTTTATTTTCTTCAATTTTAAAATTTAATGTTATAAAAAAAATTAAATAAACATATAAAAAATGTTGATCTCCAATGCTTTGGGGGGGGGGGGTCGCCCCCATCGCCCCCCCCCCCCCTGGATCCGCGCATGAATCAGAGTGTAAAATAGATTCTACACTAAGAAATAGTAAAAGATTTAAACAATACTAAAATAATATTAATGTATTTTTTTAAGAATACCTGTAAAATTTGAGTTTCAAATCTTGCGTATCAGCATCTTCGAAAAATTTTGTATTTATTTTTTTAGATATAATTTGTGTTTTAATATAATCTTTTTTTGCTAAACAGAGACGCATTTGCTCTAATATTAATTCAACTTTCTCTCGTTTTTCCATAGAGCCGTAGGTTTCAACTTGTAGCTCTTGAATAATATTCGCTGCTTCAACAATATCACCTTCCTCTTCCTTCATTTTAGCTAACTTATGAGTAAGTCTAGCACGCTCAACTTCTACATAGATCTACAAAATTCAATAAATTAGATAATTATACAGTATATATATGATATTATTAAAACTTCAACTAATTGGTTGTAGGATAGAATCGCAAGAATTGCTTTATTACTTATATGTATTACACCAAAACAGCAATAAAAATGGATAAAACAATTTTGAAAGAAAATTTTTATTTCTGTCATATTACATTTATTTTGATCTCTCAGTGGCAGAATTGGATATGAGCCTAAAAAGACCCCTCATTGGAAAAATTTGGAAAAATTCATTCATTTATCTACTTATTATGAAT
Source organism: Forficula auricularia (assembly GCA_024734495.1). NCBI lineage: Eukaryota > Metazoa > Arthropoda > Insecta > Dermaptera > Forficulidae > Forficula > Forficula auricularia. The sequence continues at coordinate 26,360,392 of JALMQS010000153.1, forward strand.
ATTTTTGAAGATAATTGGTTGTGATATAATAATTAGTTTGGATGCCTGAAGAAAAAACTACAGAAGACGCTGAAAGCGATTTTAATTTATTTTGACTATATGATAATTAGAAAATTTATTATAAAATGTTAAAAATCAATATATTACAAAAAAATTTCAGTCGAAATTGTTTGAAGTATGGTAATTTATTTTTAATATTATGTCTGGTTACTTTTGCTATTGAGTGTATATAAATATATACATAAAAAGAAATACAAATCTTTTAAAAAACAATCTTTAAAACGTTTAATAAACCAGACGATCGTTTCGCAAGAACTTCTCCCTTTATCAATGGAATTTTTCAAGTGAAAAAAAGAAGTTGCTTTCTCTAAGGTTTAGAAAGCAACACTAAAGAAATTAAATATTTTGAATATAGACAATCGTTACAAGATTTATATTTTAAAAGATTTGTATTTATTTTAATTATAAAACAATCAATAGATTTTTTTTCTTTTATATATATACATATTTATAAAAAAGATAAATCCACCTTTCCTTCAGTGACCGAACGAAGAGTATCAATCAGTTTGATTTTTGATTCTTTGTTTGGTGTCAGATCAACATAAGTGCAACATTCTTGAACCATTTTTGCAACAGCTTGCTTTAATTGACTTCTCCTTTTTGCCAAGAGAGCGATATGTTCATTGAGAGCTGTCCAATTTTTAGCTTCGAAACAAATTTGAACTATTCCAACTAATACACGTCCAGTTGAAACCATATCGGCGCCCTGAAATTCAAAAAATAAGAAAATTAACAAATTTCAGTCTTAGTATTAAGAAATTTTGAATATATACGGAAGTAATAAGTAGTATAAAAAAGATAAAATTTTTAAAAATGTTAAAGATATTTAATAAAATAATAATTCTTAAATAAGTTCTAAAGCTAGAAAGCCCAAAATCTTATCAGTTCTACGCATTGGAAATATAAATATTTTAGCACAAGAACGAACTTTCTACGACTTTTCGTTCTTAAGTTATCCATGGGTATATGAATCCAGACAGACAGTGTTATATATAGAAGTTAATAATTATATTTATATTTAATTTTATTTGTTGATATTTTGTGAAAAAAGTGATTGTGGATTCTTTAATAAACATATCTTGGACATGTTCGTTCTTATTATTTCTAACTTATATGACATGGCGCAGACAATATAAATTGAAAATAACTACAAAAAGAAATAATTATTAAGATGGCAACTGGTCAAAAAAATTTAGAATACCAAGAGAGTTTAAATTATCTGGAAATTTGAGTGAAAACTGGAGCAATTTTGAACAATTTAAGATTTTTCTTTTCGCCTCGCTGATAAATGAAAATAGTTCATAAAGGAAAGTAGCGATTTTATTAAATCTGGTTGGAGAAGATCCTCTACAATTGTATAATAATACCTTTAAATTTAATGATGACGAAAAGAAAGATTTGGAAAAAGTCTTGAAGGCCTATCAAGGTTACTGTAATCCAAAGAAAAATATATTACATGCAGATTTTTGTTCTATAGAAGAAAACAAAAAGAAGATGAGAATTTTGATTCATTATTAGCTGATACGAAAATGTTATTAAAGGATTGCGAGTTTGATAATAATGAGGATATGTAACGAGATAAGCTTGTTTTAGATACAAATGATAGATATTCTTAAGACAAATTGATAAAGAAAGGTACTGTGACTCTGGATGAAGCGATAGAAACTCTTAGGGCCGGTTGTATGTCGCAAAGTAAATGCTCCAAATTTAAAAGAGGCACGATAAACGTTGCGTTGGATAAGCTGATTATGGATTTAAATAGAAGAAGCCAAGTCTATGAGACATATAGTAAGAAATTCAAATTTTTAATCGATTTGCAAGACAATAATATGGAAAAGATAGATTTAGAAAGTGTAAGTAATATTATTATTATCCAGATGACGTAGACCAGTGGTTCCCAACCTGGGGCGATTTGGGTTATCGGGGGGGGGGGGGGGGCGATAATTGAGTAGGGGCGATTGGGGGCGATAATTGAGTAGGGGCGATTGGGGGGGGCGATGAGTATTCAAAGGGGGAAAATTAAAATACCCTCACGTGCAAAGAAATGGAATCACTTCTCTTGCGAGTTGTTAAATTTAATTTTCATTCTCAAATATAAATAATGTTATATTAATATTTTTTAGAAAAAATATTTAAATTTCTAATAAATTACAAAGAAACATACTGTTGTGAACGCGGCATTTAGAGTATTTTTTTTCTTGATAATAATATAATTGTTTTTAATGGTAATATTTCGTAGTAGCTGGCGGCATGTCCTTTGATTCTGGAATGTGCCTTATTTGACAATAGGATGGTGGGACTTTACTATAGGTGTCTTTTTTATTGATCGCTAAATGTGGTAAACCTCACACAATTGGCGAAACTATTGTTTTACCGGCTATCAAAAAAATTGTTGAAATCATGGTAGGCGAGTGCCCTAGTAATTAGATAAGTCAATCGATTCCTTTGAGCAACAATACTGTTTCCAGGCGAATTGACGAAATGGCCACGGACGTTGAATCCAAACTCACGAATTTGTTGAAAAAAAGTAAATTTGCATTGCAGATTGATGAATCAACTGTGATTGATAACAAAGCAATTTTATTAGCTTATGTGAGGTTTATCAATGAACAAAAGGAAATTACCGATGAAATGTTGTTTGCTAAAACTTTGATCACTGATACGAAGGGATCGTCGATTTTTAAAGTGGTGCAAGATTATTTTGAGGAAAAAGCGATTCCCCTAACAAACGTGAGCGCTTGCGCAACAGACGGTGCTCCTGCCATGTCAGGTCGTCATGCTGGGTTTCTAGCCCACCTTAAGAAACAAGTGCCAGAGGTCATCACTATTCACTGTGTCATTCATCGTCAACACTTAGCTGCGAAAAAATTGAGTGGTGTCCTGCATGAAACCCTACAACTGGTTATTACTGGTGTCAACAAGATCAAAGCTAATTCCCTCAATGACCGTCTGTTCCGAAAACTTTGCCATGAAAATGATGAGGAATTCGAACGCTTGCTTCTACATACGGCAGTGAGGTGGCTTTCCAAAGGAAACTGTTTGCGCCGTTTCTTCGAATTATTTGACACGATTACTGAGTTTCTCGACAAGTCTGATCCTCTTTTAAGTGAGAATTTGAAGCATCGCAAGTTGGAACTTGCGTATCTCACAGATATTTTTGAAAAAATGAATGAAGTCAATATAAGGCTTCAAGGAAACAATATGAACCTTATCAAGGCCAAAGGAATTATTTCATCATTCATCGCCAAGTTTGATATTCACATGGTAAATATTGGCCGTAAAGAGCTGATTCAGTTTCCGACCCTTAAAAAGTGTTCAGTGTCAGATAACGAGACTCCTGAACTCCCAGAAGACAAAATCCTAATTTTTACTGATCACCTTGACCAGTTAAAAACTGACATGGAATCAAGATTTGTAGATTTGACTAAGTTACAAATTCCTGATTGGATTCTAGATCCATTCTCGTTTGAAGCTGTGGATAAGCTTGATAACTCTTTGCAGACGGAGTTTCTAGATCTGAAGTATGACTGTGAGGCGAAAATCATTTTCAAGCAGAGCGGTTACGAGTTAGCCTGGGTGAAGCTTATGGACACTTATCCACATCTATGGGGAAAAATTGAACCACTTCTCATCTCGTTCCCGTCAACATATTTAGTTGAAAAAGGATTTAGTTCTGTTGTCCAGCTCCTCACAAAACAAAGAAATAAGTTGGACATTTGCCTCAAAGGAGACTTGCGCCTGAACTTGACGAACATAAAGCCGGATATTGAAGCTTTAACTAAAATCCACCAAGCACAAGGCAGCCATTGAAAAGGTAAAATAAAACAATAACAAAGTTTTCAAACTTTCATTTATTTTTTCAAATTTTAACTGTCAACTTTCTTAATTTTTCCAGATTCCAATTTAAAAATGAAAAGATGTACTCCTGTTTTTTAAATGTACGTCAATGATCTTAGTTACAATAATTATTTCACTTCTTTGTTCTTCAAAAAAATCTGTAAAAAATGTACATTTTAATTTTTTTCTATTTTATTTAAGAGTGACCGGATAAAACTGCTTTGGTTTTTTTATATACGGTAATAAAATTGTTTAAAATAACACAACTCCTTTATTATTTACACTTTACTTCAAATTAAAATTAGGCATACAATGAAAATGAAAAGGGGGCGATAGGTGTTAGTCAAACTCCAGAAAGGGGCGATGGGCCACAAAAGGTTGGGAACCACTGACGTAGACGAACATTTAGTGAATGAGTGAATTCAGTTAAAATCTTATTTACTACTGTCTAATCTAGAGTCTTACACCTCTTGCAGTGAAATGTTTATGCTAAATTATGGAAAGAAATTTGTTGATGTTTTCTCAAATTGCTATACTATCTTGAAGATTTTTTTAACTTTGCCAATTACACTTTCTCCTCCTACTCTTTCTCCAGGATGTCGCATATAGAAAATAAATATAGGACAACAATGTCGAACAATCGACTGAATTATTTATCAGTTCTTTCCATCCATGTGATTCAACAAAGGACTTACAATGTGAAGAGCAAATAAAGGAATTTGCAGCGAAGAAATGCAGAAAGGTTGCTTTATAATTTATATAACATAACTACACATATCCTATTAATTTCTTTTGCAATAATGTCTTACCGTTGCTGTTTGTAAATCTATGTCATATTAAATAAATGCAATATTTTATTGTCCTAATTTTTTTCCTACATCGTATACATCATTATAGAAAACAGTTTTTTGACAAATGGCAAATTGTTTGATTAATTAGGTAGGCCTCCAAGTAGTGTTAGCCCAGGGCCCCACATATTCCACCCCTGGATATTCCAAGTTATGAGGTTAATTATAACAACAGGATTGTATGTGATAAATGTGGTTTTAAATTTCATATACGAAACCAATGTCCCGCTATTGGAAAACAATGTATGGTTACAACCATACCAAGTTTGTAAAAAGGTGGTAAATCAGATTGAGAATGGATCGTTCACCAACAAAAAGGCGACATCTTAACCTATGTCACCCACACCTTGAACAATACTCTAGAGGCCGGAAAAGAAACCCTCGCTGTAGCCCTTGATATCTCCAAAGCTTTTGACCAGGTTTGGCACAAAAATCTTCTTGCCAAACTGCCAGCCTTTGGATTCACACCAACACTTCGCAAATGGATAGAAAGCTTTCTGACAAACCGAAGTATAAAAGTTGTGGTGGATGGAACATCATCTGAATCGTTCTCCACAAACTCTGGTGTTCCCCAAGGCTCTGTAATCTCCTCCACACTCTTCCTTATTTATATAAACGACCTTATTGATCAAACGGCAAACCCCACTCATTGTTACGCCGACGATAGCACTCTACACGGCAAACCCTCTCTCCCGAATAATCGAATCAATATTGCCTCCTCAATTACTCTCGACCTAGACAAACTGAATAAATGGGGCTCTCAAAATTTAGTTAACTTTAATTCAAATAAAACTCAATGTTGTCTAATTTCTAGGCGCGAAAATAGAGATTTCCCTGATATTCACTTCGATTCGAATACCCTGAAAATGTGTGACAGCCTATCCATGTTGGGCGTCTCTGTCGCATCTGACCTGTCTTGGAATGAACACATCTCCACTGTGGCGAAATCTGCAGCAAGGAAGATTGGCTTCTTATTCAGGTCCAAGCGATTTTACAAACCCCACAACTTCTCACCATCTACAAGGCCCAAATCCGCCCCTGTCTCGAATACGGCTCTCATCTGTGGAGAGGAGCCTCAAAATATTCTCTTGCTACCCTTGATGCAATTCAGAAACGAGCCGTCAGGCTAATTGACGATTCTACCCTCACCGACTCCCTCGACTCGCTGGCTCATCGAAGAGATGTCTCTGCCCTTTCCCTTTTCTATAGATACTATCACGGCAGGTGCTCTGATGAGATAAAATCAATAATTCCCCCCAAAGCATGCTTTGCACGCAGCACACGTTTTGCCGACTCCCAACACTCTTTTGCGGTCAAATTGGAAAAGTGCCGGACCACTTCATTCGCGAATACATATATCCCCATGACTTCAAGGAACTGGAACTCTCTCCCAGCCTCTATCTTTCCCAGCACCTATGATCTTCAAACCTTCAAAACCAGGGTGCATAGACACCTACGTCTACACCCTCTCACTTAATCAACTTTTCCCTTCTCTTCGGTAATGCAAGGGTCTTTTCGAGATCCATAGGGGCTACATCTTTACTGGTGCACCCCTTCTTGCATTCGATTGCTTTAAAAAAAAAAAAAAAAAAAAAGATCAGCATTTATCGAAGAAAATTAATATTATTGTTCATCAATAATTAGAGAAATACAAACAAGAGATGACTGAAATAAAAGATTAAATATTCAAGGAAAAGAGATATGTTTGAAGATAGATACAGATGGTGATGTGAATATTATTCCATTAAATGACTTTTAAGGAGTTAGGTGTTGGTTCTAGGTGAAACATTTTAATATAATAATAAAACTTGAGCAAGATGCGAGTAGGTTTTCACAAAAAAGAAATAAAACAAAATTGAGTTTTGAATTCGATATATTTCGGGGTGAGCCCATCATTAAGAGTCAAAGTTTACTTTGACTCCTGATGATGGCTCACCCCTAAATATATCGAATTCAAAACTCAATTTTGTTTTATTTCTTTTTTTGTGAAACCTACCTCGCATCTTGCTCAAGTTTTATTATTTCATTAAATGAGTTTGAGCAAATGCCCCTGCAGCTTCTCACCCTCTACAAGGCCCAAATCCGCCCCTGTCTCGAATAGGGCTAGCATCTGTGGAGAGGGGCCTCCAAGCATTCTCTTGACACCCTGGAGGCAATTCAGAAGTGAGCTGTCAGGCTAATTGACGATTCGATTCGGATCCAGGGAGGGGCGGAGGGACCCCCCCCCCCCCCATAGAGCCCCGTGCCTGGCAAAAAATTTGTAAAAAAAAACATTTTTTTTTTTTTAATTTTAAAATTGAAAATAAAGTTCTACGACCCCCCCCCCCTCTGCTTGGACAATTCGATCGCGACACACTTCCAAGATAAAAAGTATATCTTATATACATCGGGCACCTTAATACATTCTCCCTCCCCCCACATAAAAAATTCCTGGATCCGCCCTTGTTCTCACCGAAGATGTATTTCTGCCCTTTCCTTATTTTATAGATACTATCCCGACAGGTACTCTGATAAGTTAAAATCAGTAATCCCCCCCCCCAAAAAAAAGCATGCTTTGCGAGAAGCACGCGTTTTGCCGATTTCCAACACACTTTCGCGATTAAATTAGAAAAGTGTCGGACCACTTAATTCGCCAATACGTTTGTCTCCATGACTTGAAGGAGCTGGAACTCTCTCCTGGCCTCCATCTTTGCCGACACTTACATATATGTTCAAACCTTCAAAACCCGGGTGCACAAACACCTACGTCTCCATCTTTCACTTGATTAATTTTTCCTTCTATTCGGTAAACCAAGGTTCTTTCGAGATCTAGGGGCTTCTTGCATTCGATTGAATTAAAAAAGAAATTTATAACTGAAATTAAAAGGCTTACGATGACTATAATATTAAGGTATTTGGAGAAAATAATTTTGAAATTCAGTTTAATGACAAAAAATCAAGATACTATGAATGAAATTATTAATAAAGAAATCGGTGAAAGAAATCTAAAATTAACTTATAAAACAATTAGAAATGACAAAACATGGGGAAATTATGTAAAAAATAGAAATCTTTAAATCGCATTGCTTACGGTTCTTGTTTGTTTTTCAAGAGCAAGAAGAGCATCTAGAGCGTCATGGATTTTACCCTCTCGGGCCATTTTTTGACATTCTGGAATTTTTTCATCACAAGTGGAGGTATAATCCACTTCCATTTTTATTATACGACCTCCTTCGGTCGTTAAATTATCAGCCATGGTTGAAAAATAAGTTTAGACAAAATCAAATAATTTTGTGATGATCTGATGACTAAACTATCTTGTGATTCTTAATTTTCTAATGACAAATTATTATAAATACTTAAAAAACAATTTTCTAAAAAAATAAGAGAATTATTTGAATTAAGAAATTTAAATTAGAGTAATAGAATAAAAGATTAAACATACTTAGACAAAATGAATTATGCAAAATTGAATGATAATTCAGAATTGCTTGTCAGGTTTAATAAGAAATACCAACTTTCAAACTATTTTGTTTTTAACCAAAAATTCAAATTAAGTAAAAAAAGTAAATGTTTCTTTTACATTTAGAAAAAAAATTGAATTTTAATGTTGAGAAATATCTTAATATTATTAATAATAAGATAATTTTCTCGAATCATTCTTTCTAAAAAAAGGCGCTTTTTGTTTAACCATTTGAATACCGGTCCCAGAGTAGGATATAAGGATTTATTCTTGATTTATTTATAGGTACATGTAAACCAGAAACCACTAAAGGTTAATAAAAAGAGAGGATAAGAGCTAAGGTTCTTATAAAGGCGTCGCAGCGCACATGCAAAGATCCCGGGTTCGAATCCCGGCTGATCCTTTTGTCTATAATATAAAAATATTTTCTTCGTTCCCTAATTTAATTTAATTAATAATTGTGTTTCGACGGAGCCTCGTTGTGATTGCGCCTCTTAAAGAGAAAAAATTATTTTCGACCCTTGGGTTTGTGATCGATTGGAAGGCGTTTGAGAATAGTTTAAAAAATAGTCAGCCCACTTCAGATCTGATAAAAATGAACGAGGAAGAGATTAAAGAAATTCCATAATTCATATAGACATTAGGTATTAGCTTGAGTTCAGGGATCAATGGTCAAGAGGATAAGAGCTAAGACTCTTATAAAGACGTCGCAGCGCACATGCGAAGATCCCGGGTTCGAATCCCGGCTGATCATTTTTCTCTATAATATAAAAATCTTTTCTTCGTTCCCTAATTTAATTTAGTTAATAAAAATGTTTAATGAACTTTTCTTCTTATATAAGTATACTAGCTGTGACACCCGCCTTCGGCAGCCCTTTTTCTAGTCAAATGCCGTGAACCTCGTCTCTAGGCCTCCGACTACTCTCAATTTCGTCCTTAGGGTTCTTTTACATAATATTCTTACAACTTGCATTCATTTTAAATCGAATCATATCAAACCATCCATCAAAGAAAATAAAAAAGCATGCACGCATGCCAAATTTCATCAATCATTGCTACAAATTTCAATCAACAAATTAGAATTTTCAACTCACAACCTATACAAATCTAAATTCACAGTATTTGTAAATTTAGAGTCAAATTTTTGACAAATATACAACTTAGAATTTTACAAACTTCCGTTTACAATTTTACAACCTTACTAATCTGGAGCACGGCAGTGCCCCAGCCAAGTTCGATTCGAGCGCGGATGTGTGCACTGCCAGACTACCCTTTACAGGAAACAACTCATGCCATTTTGACGCCTCTGTAACTTCGTAATGGAAACCTCTACATGGCTGAAATTTTTTCCAGAATACTGGTCCATAAGCTTAACTAAATTACAAAATTTCATATTTCTACTCTTTATACCATCTAAGTTACAAGAAGCTAAAGATAGGCTTTTTCGTCACTGACTGACTCACTCACTCACTGACTCATCAAAATTCTAGAGTGCTTCCGCTAACCCTAGAATGCTGAAATTTGGCAGGCAGGTAGAGTTTGGGGTACAATTAATGGGAAAAATCGAAAAATCGAAACTTTCCCTTCTTCAGGACCTAAAATGAAGAGGTGAAAGTTAAAGACTTAATTAACATATACTAAAAATTCAATGAACCTAGAATGCTGAAATTTGGCATACTGGTATAGCTTGACACATTAATAAAGGAGGAAATTGAAAAATCGAAACTTTTTCCTTCTTCAGGGCCCGAAATGAAGGGGTTAAATTTATAGGATAAATCCAAATTACAAAAAGAAGTGAAATCGCAACATAAAAACACTTGTGTAAAAAATAAAAAAAATTAATAAAATCCGTTTGCCAAAAAAGTAGTGAGATCCAATGTGCTTATTAATTTTTTAAATGAGTAGAGAATATAATTAGTAACTTTAATTAAAACGCATGTTATTTATTTTCACATGTCTCTCTATATTTTTTATTGATTTCACATTTTTAGTTGAAATTATTTTTCAAAAAACTTGGCTTTTACGCATTAAATTATTATTATTATTGTTTGATAGGGCCTCCACCACTCCCTCTTATTAAGATCCCATATGATATGGTAACTAGTAATTCGTGACTATATAATAATGCGTAAAAGCCAAGTTTTATGAAAATAATTTCAACTAAAAATGTGAAATCAATAAAAAATATAGAGAGACATGTGAAATGAAAAACATGCGTTTTAATTGAAGGTACTAATTTATTCTCGACTCATTTAATAAATTGATGATGTTGAACTTGGCAGCACATATTGGATCTCACTACTTTTTTGGCAAACGGATTTTATTAATCGAACTTGGCCTTTTTTTACACAAGTGTTTTTGTTGAGATTACGAATTTCCATCTACAACCTTCACAAATTTCAAACTTACTTCCCTTTTCACCTCAATAAACTCAACTTTATATATACAATTTTTACATCATTCAAATTTTACAAAACAAAGTGAAAAATACAAGTCCTTTTTAGCTCAATAACTCACACTTTATATAAACACACAGAGGAAAAAATTATATCTATATCTATATATATATATAAAATTAAGGTTTTGTCTGTACATTGCTCCAAATCACGCCAAATTTTGGTTGCACACGTTTCAAGCAAAGTTATGAACGAAAACACCCTCAACAAAATTCCTGTCTGTCTGTCGGTATGTCTGTATGTCTGTCTGTGTGTTTCCGTAGGTTCCGCGAAAAGTTGCTCACGATTCACGTAAAAACGGCTGAAGGGATTATTATGAAATTTGATATTTACATCAGATGTCTTCTAACTTACGTTTTTTAGCTATATAACGTTTTGATATTTTGACCCCAGAAGGTGGTTTGGGGGGCACACGAATGAAAATTATCAAATAACTCCTAAACTATTAACCCTACGGCAAATGTTATGATAAACAAAGTTGTAGGAGATGTGATTTCTGACAACTTTTGTTTATAAAAATTTCCCAAAAAACACCAAAAGGGGGGAGGGTGAAAAAATGTAAATTCTTGCCCTTGGAGCAAACTCAACCAAATTTTGTATACATATTCTCTGGGCCTCTAGAGAGCTAGAAATGCAAAAACTAACCACCCAAAATGGGGGGGGTCAAAAAATGAAAAATTCTTTCTCTTGGGCCAAACTCAACCAAATTTTGTATACATAATCTGTGGGTCATTAGAAGGCTAGAAATACAAAAACTGGTGCAGCTAGTATAATCATATAATCATAAGTTTCCTGTATTTGAATCGATCGCGAATCGAATCCAGGGGATTTTTGTCAAATATTAAAGGAAAATAATATCCGAATTTATTTATTTCTAACTTGAAATAATGAAGTTAAACAAATTTATAATTTTCTCATTAATATATCAAAGAATAATTAACATACTAACGAGAATTGTTTTTGATCGCGTTTTTTATGGCAAACACACCTAACACACGTGTTAACAGATCGAGCGCGCTGGACTGAGGGATTGAATATATAACATCTCAGATTACAAATCCATTTAGTGATCCATATCAGTGTTTTATATAAAAAGCGTCATGGGGGCTAATCGCGAAATGATGCTGGATCATAGCTAAGTTTTTCTTTTATCTATGGCTAAGTGGATCACATTTATCTTTTTCATTCTCTTTGGTCCAGACTTAAGATTCAACAGACTCCAGTAGACTCAACCAGCAGTAGTCTCGCGATATATATATATCTTGTTTAAAAAACTCGATCAAAATCAATCGTTAATATGTTAATTATTCTTTGATACCTATATTAATGAGAAAATTATAAATTTATTTATAATCATATACACCCGCACCGAAAAGATGCACCCTTATAAGTCTTGATAGATCATTGCATTTTGTACTTATTAATGTTTTTATCAGATTATTTTTTAATTTTACCTGTTTTTTTTGTTTTATAAGGGAATTTTAAAAATTATTGAATAAATAAATAAACATTTTGTCAAATATTAATTCAAAAAAGCGCAAAGTCAGTCACGACATCTCTGGGCATCGAGCAAAAGCTCACCTTGTGGGCATAAAAAATCTAAAACCAACCTTTGAACTGGAACTGTCAAAATCTGGTTAAAAGGACAAAGTATAACCATATTTATATCTTATTTATATTTTTAATTGTAAATTTTAAGTATACTCATTAATTAAAATTAAATTAGTGGTAAGTAAAATTAAAAATACCTATATTTGCTACAATAAATATTTGAAACATATTATTAAGCTTATGTTAAAAATTGTTTTCTTGTGTTTAGAAATGAAGGGTGATTCTGGTGCTGTTGTTGTTGTTCAAGCAAAAAAAGAACGAAAAATTATACGAGGAGGAGCTCGTAGTACAAGGGTTCCCGAAGAACTTGTTAAAGATCCGAAATTAATTGCTGCTTGCCAAGCTTTACCAAGTAATTATAACTTCGAAATACTTAAAACTATATGGAGAACCAAGCAATTGAAGGCACAGCGTGTTGCTCTTCCAAATGCCTGAAGGTCTATTAATGTATGCAACAACAATTGCTGATATTATTGAAGAGGTAATTTAATTTTCACGATTTTTCTTTAGGTCTAATTTTTATTTTTTATGAAGTAAGCCAACATAATCATTCTTGGCAAGTTTCCTCAGGCACCTCATCTCCAATTTGATAATTACAGTAATACCTTGCTTAACGTTACTTCCGTTAACGACACCTCGCTATAACGTCATATCTATAACCTTACATTCGTTATAAGCGCTTTATATAAATAGTTTATGAAAACACAGCTATAAAATTCAATGCCGAACAAACGAAAATCGATAAGTTTAGAACTTACTTACTTACTTCCTGTGCCCGAACAACATTTCCAATGTTTTAGCCTCCTCTATAATGCCTCGCCATTTTGTCCTATCCCGCGCCATAGAGTTCCAATTTCCTTGAACACCCAACTCTTCAAGATCTCTGGCTATATTGTCCATCCATCTTTGCCGTGGTCTACCTGGTGGTCTTCTTTTCTATCGGTTTTGCTTCGGAAATCTTGTTGATAGCTCGATCTTCATCAGCATGTCCCACCCAAGCCACCCTTCGTGGTCTTATACTGCTCATGATGTAAGGCTGCCCTGTTAATTCTCTCACTTCCCTTGCACTTCTAAACCTCCATTCGCCGGTAACACTATCTCTAATCATTCCGCTTATTCTCTTCAAGATCTTGTTTTAGAAGGACATTAGATTTTTCTGTTCAGATAGGGTCATGGTCCATGTCTCACACCCCAGAGCACCACCGGTCGAATAATGCCCTTGTCGATTTTAATTTTAAACATAATAAATCGAGTAGAAAAAGGTGAAAAAAGAGTGCAGTGTCACTACAAACAGGATGTCTTATTCAACTATCTCAACAATTGTAAGCTAGTCCAAGAAAATAAAAACATCACTTGAAAACAACAACAACGTTACTAATAAAAAAATTTTCCGAACACGATCTAGCATCATAGAAAATGTTGAGAAGTGTTTGGATTGATGATATGGATCAACGACCAGTTTATCTACTTATAACCACTAATTATGTAATAAGTACTAATTTTATACTTTAAGGTAATTGTTTCACCATATGGGTTTTCTTAGGATGTTTTTGAAATTTAGACAGATTATTATTTAAATACTTCTTCATCGATTGGTGGCAAAACGAAATTGATGAACAATATAGTTCCGGAGATATTAAATTCCAAAGATAGAGTTTTTCAGACTCTTATACATTGCACTATACGGGATATCGGAAAGTTTACATACATATTTAATTATAATTAAGAAACTCTTCTTACCATTGTTATAAAAAACTAAACCAACATTAAACAATAACTAATACATTTTTTAAGAAAATTTTAATTCATAGTTACAACACAGTTTCTGAGATAATAATGAATAAATAATGAAAAATTTACACTAAAAACAAGCTGGCAACAACGTATATATTTAACCTAAAAAGTGGATTAACTTTAGTACTTTTTTGACGTTTTTTCGCTTCAGCCATTGTCGCAACAGCTTTTAATCGTTTATTAAGAACTTTTTGTTTAATAAATCGACCTTTATAATGTATTTTATCTGTCATTTCTATGATAAAAATATTCAAGCTCGGACAATGTTGCCAGATTTGTCAAACGAGCACGGGATTGGCTAGTAGTGGTACATAAACAGCAAAACGTTTTGGGCTTATGAATTATGAATCCTTATTGTATGTTCTATATACTCTAGCATTAAACTTTTTGCTAGTATTGTGGCGAAAACAACTACCTTAAAATTTGTCAAGAAAAGCTGTTTTCAATAATGTATTTTGTTTTTTAATTTAGTAACCTATCCTTATCTTTCGCGTGTTATTTCTTCCTCCGTTAACGTTGATTCGGTTAACGTAACGTTCTCGAGGAACACATCCCTAACATTAAACGAGGTATTATTACTGTATATAATCAAGTTTGTCAATATCATGTCCGTGTTATATCAAAATGTCGTATGTCAAAATTACCAAAAAGATTTATTGAAGAAAAACACTTGTATTTGTTAGCTACATCTGCTCTCAAATTGTTGTATGTTATCAGGTGATAGAACTCAAGTTACAGATTAAAAACAAAACAAAGTATTTAGTGTTAATATAAATGAAAACAAAAGTTTTTCTTAGCTACTGAAAAGTGTTTTTTACATACGACATTTTGATATAACAGCGACGATTATCAACTTCCGATTCAAATTATTTATGCTTTTAGTTTACAGGGGCAGACTGCGTTATTTTGGGAGATGTGACCTACGGCGCTTGTTGCATTGATGATCTCACTGCTGCTGCTTTAGATTGTCAGCTTTTAGTTCATTACGGACACAGTTGTTTAATACCAATTGACCGTACATCCTCAATTAATATACTTTATGTTTTTGTTGATATTAAATTTGATTCAATTCATTTTCTTGAAACTATGAAATTGAATTTTCCCATTGGTACGAAATTGGCTTTTGTAAGCACTATTCAATTCGTGACTAGTCTCCATGCTGTTGCTAATGAACTTCGACAAGTTGGTTATGAAGTTGTAATTCCTCAATCTCGACCCTTAAGTGCTGGTGAAATTCTTGGATGCACATCTCCCTCCGTTCCATCTGATACAAATGCTATTGTATATTTGGGGGATGGTCGTTTCCATTTGGAATCAATTATGATAGCAAATCCAGAAACAAAGGCATTTAGGTAAGATTGTTTTTATATGAATTTCACTTCTAAAATTGATTCTTTTTGTTTAAGATTAGAATATTAAAATTTTCTATTAAATTCATAGCCTTCGGATCTTTTTTTCTGAAGACATTAATTAATAAGTGATGATTAACATAGCAGCAATTAATTAATAGAGAAATTTAAAAAATCTGAAAACGTCATCTGCGCCACCTTAAAATAAAATTTTTTCTCATATAAAACTTTACATTGTTTTAATATTTAATAATTGCTTCTTTTGCAGAAAATAATTTATCATTTTAAAACTTTTATATCAAATTCAGTAATGACATTAAATAACCTGGAAAAGTGAGGGTCGGACTCGCATACCGAGGGTTTCTTACCTAATATATGTAGGTATAGCCCGTAGGCTATCGAAAAATTCGGCTTATTGGTTCATTTTGCAATGCGCCAGACTAATTGTAAAATTATCTATTTAATAAGCCTGATATATTACACCTCTAGATTATTAATTAGAAAATGAGCGATTGTATGCTCAACCTCCTAGTTTTATCGAGGCTTTTGCAATAAACCCAAGGTAGTAAATGTTTCTTAAAAGTATGCAGATAAAATGAGATTATTCTTTCAGAGCTTACCCTTGCCGAATCTATAATTTTTTTTAGAGCGGGAAAAATTAATTTTTTAACTCCCATCCTCACCCCTTCAAAAAAAAGTAAAAATGTTTACATTTTATACAATAACAAAACATATACATTTTTGCAATAAACCGAATTTTAATAAATTAAGATTTTGAGCTCAAATACTTTTTTCTTAAAAAACATATCGGTGAGGTCATCAATCTATTGCAGTGTTCCGCACTGGTGCACCGTGGTCATTAATTGGTTTGCCCCTGAAAAATGTCAAGTTTTGTGAAGATAATGCACCTACGCATAGCTGAGAACAGTTATGCGAGCAGCAAGAGATAAGAGCAGCCTTATCAACGATTCATCCAAATTTTGATCGCCTATGCTCAGTTAAGCAGGCTCACATTTCTCATTAAACATCTTTTCATATTATATTGATTTGAATAATAAATAAATATTAAATAAACATTGGTTTTTACTTTGGCGTACCTTTAAAATTTCTTGATTTGGTAGGTGAACCTTGAACACAAAAAGTTTGCGGAACACTGATCTATTGGACTGGACCTGTGGCGTAAATAACGCTCCTGCAGTACACATTTTCTAATAACCCTAAATGTCTATGGGCTCATTACAATAAGCCTAAAAAATATCAGACTGATTGGAAAGTGCTAGATAATAATTATTCAATTATACCCAGGCGCATTGCATAATAAAAGCTCTCTTTGCAATAATCCGAATTTTTTAATTACCCTACGAGTCCTGCGACATATTTATTATTAGATGAATTGTCTACGACATATATCAAAGCGATAGCTTTAAAAAAATTCGGGGTATAGAGCGGGGTTACCCAATGGGGCTTGTTTCTCGAGATGCCGTTGATTTTTTCTAACCCCCTAACCCTTTTTATTTTGAACCCCACCAAAAATTCGACCCTTCCCAAAATAATCATTCGATTCAAGTTTTAATACGACTTTTGATTACTTGGAAAATCAATACATATGACTTGTAAATTTCACGTTTGTATCTTATTTAATTTACGATCTAGAATTAATGATCTGCAAGTGAGACATTCTAGAGACACTAATAGGACCTCCTTTTACTTTTAAACGGAACCCTAAAAATTCGTGTTTGCTCTCTATTTAGAATTTTGTCCTAGGATCACTTAATCTTCACTGAACTCTTCGGTGTTCAATATATTTCAAAAATTATAGTTTCTATTTAGCAACTTTTTTTCTTAATTTAAAAAAATACTTTAAATATTTTTAGATATGATCCTTACAATAATACATTTACTGAAGAAGAGTATGACCATAAAACAATGAGACAAGTTCGATGGAAATCTATATTAACTGCCAGGGAAGCAAATACATTTGGACTTATTTTGGGAACCTTGGGTCGACAAGGCAATCTAACTGTTTTGCAAAATATACAGGTTAGCACATAATTATTTATTTAAATATTTAAAAAATGAATTATTATTTTGCATTGATAATATTTAAAATTGAGTGTTATAAATGAACTTAATGCAAATACAGATTATAGTACAAGATATTTTATTTGTTTTAGAACCGTATTCGTCGAGCAGGAAAACGCACCATTACGATTCTTCTCTCTGAGATCTTTCCTGATAAATTATCTATTCTCGGAAGAAATATTGATGCTTGGGTTCAAAATTCTTGCCCTAGACTTTCCATTGACTGGGGGAGAGCTTTCGAACCCCGTCCATTGCTTACACCATATGAATCTGCTCTTGCTCTTTCTACTACGATTCCTGGTTGGATTGATTCTGAAAGCGAAAATTCATCGAAAGTATATCCAATGGATTATTATGCCAAAAAAAGTTTGGGTCCTTGGACACCAAACCACGATCCAGCTTTAGTTTCATCCATCTCGTCTGTTCCTTGTTTAAATCAATGTCCAGATTGTTCCTGTCAACCTAGTGGTTCAACTTAGTAGTTAATTATTTGTCTTTCTTTTTCTTACTCTTTCAAATCTGGATATTTTTCTTCTTTTTAAATTGCCCTTAGACTACTTTAGTCTTCTACTGTTAATCTATATTGTGACTGATGAACTTCTATCAAGAGCACCTAATATTTATAGACAATCTTTAACAAATATAAATATATATTATAAGTATTTATAAATAACTAGCCGTAGTTATCCTCGTTTCGTTCGGGCAAAACCAGCCAGCCCCTATCAAATGTGAATTAAAAAAATGAACCTTTAAGTACAGAAATTATAAAGCTAAACTAAATCATCATATTCTCAATAAAGTTGTATTTAATTTTATAAAAGAAAATTCTGTTTTTTATTTAATTTATTTTTTACTTAATTAACTTATTCTAATACAATACTTGCTTATGAACTACACATGTCATCTTATTAATACGTTGGGGAAAACTAAATCCATTATTTATTCGTTTATTTCAAGACTTTATTTAATATAGTTAGAAGGCGACTGTGGGTCAGTGGTTAGAGTGTCGTGCCGGTGACCTGAAGTATGCTGGTTCGAGACTGTCTCGGCAGATATTTTCCCTCTTGGAAAGCAATGGCAACCTACCAAAAGTATAATTGCCTAGTAAACCTCTCCAAACTATCCGTTCGGAACCGGCGTTAAAAAGTAGGTCCCGTATATCTGTGTAAAAACAACTAAACACACTCAGCACACAGGTGTATGTGGAGAGGCGCCGACGCCCGTTTCGGGCATGGCATTCTAAGAAGTAAGGATTTTTCGATTTGAGTTTTAAAGGTAATTTCATGATGCCACTTTTATAGAAGCGCTGGTCTTTATTGGCACCGAATTTTCTCTTTGTTGACGTCTATCTTTTACGCGCTATAACTCACGATTTTTGGGGCCCTTCTCCCTTTAAGTTTCGAATTTCAAAAAATCCCTTCTTAGTTCATCCATAAATCGTAGAATCAATATAGACTCTAAATTTCATCTTTTTGGGTTCAGCGGTTTGTGGGTCAATGAATGAATTCACGTCACCTCTCTTTTTATATATAGAGAGAAGATAAAATATATTTTTCCAGTGGCGCTGTGAAATATGAATTAGACCCAGATACCATATCTTCAAGAGGTTCTAAAAAATTTCTTAAAAATGTTGGATAGTAATGATAATATTTATAGTATTTTATTTTATTATATATAATATTATTTATTTATTGCAAATATTTAAAATTTAAAAGAAAAATAATTTTATTTTCTAAACCATTCAAACTAAAATTATATTAATCTATAATATTAAACATCCCAAAGGAATTTAGAAAGAGGATTGTTTTTATAGAAAAATATTTATTCAAAATAGTAAATATTACTTTTTTTTTTATTCTTTATTTAGATATATTTTACAAAATATTTAAATCTAAATATACATTTATAATTTTTAATTATGTTTATTAAATTTAGTATATACATGTAACATAATAATAAATAGTAGTTCTCCCTTAAAATATAAAAAAAAGCTACATAAGAAAGAACATTATGTATGAAAAAAATATTAAGAGTATTATATAACTATATTTTTTTCATATATATATATTTTTTTTCTATGTTTCGGGATTTGTTGCGCGAGAATCTGTCCATGTCATTTGTAATTTTAAGAGAACATTGTATCACTTTGATTATTTACCAAAGATGTAATGAAATTCTCTCAAGATTCAAATGCGATCTTGTTGAAACTTTACAAGTGTGCTCCATGGATACGCGTAAGAAATCTTGAAACATCACCACAACGAAAACATTAAACTTAATATACATACATGTTAAAAATCAGTCTTATATGACTAGCACAAAGGCTAAACTCTGTATTATTAAATTATTTATTTAATATAAACATAAAATGTTTATGTAATTAACAAATATTTGTACTTTATATTTCTATTTAAAAAAAAAACAACAAAAATTAAAAAAATACTGCGACTTTGAAAAATGCCTTTTTTTTAAATACTTGGTAAATTATAATATAACTCTATAAATGTCTATAATAATCAACTAAAAATTAAAGTAGTGTGTAAATAATAATAAAATTAAGAATTTTAATATACTACTTTGTTCAAATATTAATGTAAAATTCTATATTTTATAATTATTTATTTTTCCTTTTGCTTAATTCTTCAAAATAAAAAATTCTCATGATATGAATGTAGATAAATATTCTAGAGCAATATGAATTATAATTATTAAATTAAAAATATTTATAAAACAAGAATTATTTTTAAAATAATTAGAAATATCAGTCTTATATTAACAATCGTCTTTACGATTAATAAAAATAACTAAAATAATCAATTCTAAAGAAAGCATAAATAGAACAATAGACTTTAATAAAATTAATATTGTGTAAATAATTAAAAATTCATTAAATAAAATTACCTTAAGAAAATTTATTATCAGGGGCAGAAATGATTTGATCCATTTGGATTCAAAAGCCAATAGAACATTATAATTTATCAAAACATTAATTTTAATTTTAATTGATAATTGTGGAAGTTTTTTGCTTTCAATTTTTTATACATTTACTTATAAATAAATGAGATTCGTTTAAATTCTTATTCAAGATATATATTTATATACATATACCTATATAATTGATATAGATTATATCTAATTATAAAATTTTATAAAAAAGAAATTTTAAAATATGTTAAATTCTAATTCGTTTTTTATTTAAAAAATAGGTATTTGACCGTCATTAAATATACATTGAACATTTAAATTATTATCTCGTATATAAGATAAGAATCTCTGTTCATCGTTACGACTCCAATAAATCATATACCCTAAAATAGTCAAATTAGGGCAATTTCGAACCATTGAGAATGCTATTTCTTTTGGAAGCGTAGTTTTTCCCTGAAAAATAATTTTTTTATTTATAAATTAATATATTTTAGTTTTTAGTCATTTTTTTATTATCTCTATAACGAATTTGCAATTAATTACATTAATTATCTGACGTTAGTTAATTTTACTGGTACGATAGGAAAAATAAATGGCATATATAAAAATGTTTAATCATTTTCTAGAATATTTAATACTAATTTTATATTAAAAAATTTGGGTTTTTGAGTCGAACATAATTATCTGACGTTAGCTAATTTTAATGGTAGGAGAGGAAAAATAAATGGCATATATAAAAATGTTTAATCCTTTTCTAAAATATTTAATACTAATTTTATATTAAAAAATTTGGGTTTTTGAGTCGAACACTCTTTTTCTTACCCAACCAGGTTGATAAAAATTTTCCAAATATTTTTTTTGGATTTCTGAAACTTTGAGAAGTTGCTATTCTAAGATACCATTATAACTCCGTTGATCTTTGGTTTCTGTGCTTCCTCATTTTTTTTATTGAATTCAAATACCCCCTCCCCTCTTTAATTCGTCTTAAGTATTGTTTTACAAAAAGCCTTGCAATCCATATTTATTCTTCGTCCATTTAATACATATTATGATTTCTATAGACTTTTAATTATCTTTTGTATTCCCTTAATTTTACAATCTTCATTATTTCAATAATCAGGATACTCTCAATCCTACCTGTGTCCCTCTTTTCAAGTTCAAATAATCTATTGTCCTATTCGGACTTAGGTTCTGCACTTTCATCCATTTATATTGTTATTAAAAAAATAAAATAAAGATATTTATCAACGAAATTTTCTCTGGAGAGAGACGGACTGGTAGAAATTTTAATTGAATCTAATGGAAGGCAGTCCAGGGGTAGTAAGGAAAGAAAAAATTGTGGAGAGAAGAAGGAAACATTTTATTTGTTTCATTCATTGACCCTTTGAAACCCTGAAGAAGGAGGGAAGAATCCTCCGAAACGTCGGTTTGAAAGGAAAGGAGGAATTCAATAAATTACACCTTATTTGATGTTTTAATTTTTTCTTTCCTCACTACCCCTGGGCTGCCTTCCATTACATTCAATTAAAAGATATTTAGTTTTTAGTGACATATTTACAAGTATGAACATTGTTTTTTTGCAACGAAATTTTCACTGGAGAGAGACGGACTGGTAGAAATTTTAATTGAATGTAATGGAAGGCAGCCCAGGGGTAGTGAGGAAAGAAAAATTAACACATCAAATAAGGTGTAATTTATTGGAATCCTTCCTCCTTTCCTTTCAAACCGACGTTTCGGAGGATTTTCTCCTTCTTCAGGGTTTCAAAGGGTTCATTCATTGACCCTTTGAAACCCTGAAGAAGGAGGGTAAAATCCTCCGAAACATTGTTTTTATGTGGGAGGAATGTGAACAAAGAATTACGATAAATGAGCCGTTTATTTTGAAAGTGGCCTAACTCCAATTTTGAAAAATGAGTTAATGACAGATTTAGTTAGACATAGATGTCTTCTTTTCAAATTTATAATATCATAGCATAGGAGTACAATATCATAATGAATTCGTCAAAATAAATACATAAAAATATATATAAATATATGTATTTATAAAAATATAAATATAAATATCTCAAAATAACAAATAATGGACTTAGGCCACTTTCAAAATAAAGGGCTCAAATAAATAATAAGAGAAATTGTTAGGTCTTATTGAGGTTGATTACTTTTTTCTAAACATCTTCAGGTCTTTGGGAAACTAAGCTATAAATAAATAGATAACATACCATCATCCGAATTGCAAAAACGTGCCAACGATCTAAAGCAGGATGAAGATCGATAATTCTCGCTAAAGTAAGACTTAGTCTTTGAGATTTTGCATTATCATCCAAATCGTATGTATCGTCTTCTGAATCTTCAGAATCCAATTCGCTTTCACTTAACTTGAAAGAAAATATGAACAAATTATATTTATATATTTGTATTAAATTTTAATAACAAATGAAATGAAATCTACCATTATATATTCCAAATTAGGAGAAGCCAACAAAAGTGATTGGAATGTAGAAAAACTTGAAAATTTCACAACACATTGTTTTAAGTGGCTTAATTTATTATGTGTACTCCCGCTTAAAGAAATTGAAATATTTCGTAATTTTGGACAGGATTCAGCTAATATATTGATATCCATAGGATGTTCCTAAAAAAGGTAAAAAATAAAATGATAGTAATAATTTCCAATTCTTAACCTAAAGAACAATAATAAAACAAATTATATATAAATAAATAGTAAGTACAATTTTTCAAATTAATATATATAATCTATCTACTCTTATTAAACGAGCAAAAATTGTTTATATATTTGTATCTTAGTTCTATTTTGAAAACGGCTCTACCGATTTTGATGAAACAAATTCTATTAACAAGTTTTGAGGATGAGAAATCGATCTGGCTAGGTCTGGACCTCGACAAATTTAATAAGATCTTTTCTTAATTAAAATAATTATTGATAGATGAAAATCTTCAATAAAAAAGT
The DNA here is from genome assembly GCA_024734495.1 of Forficula auricularia. Classification (NCBI taxonomy): domain Eukaryota; kingdom Metazoa; phylum Arthropoda; class Insecta; order Dermaptera; family Forficulidae; genus Forficula; species Forficula auricularia. The sequence goes on from JALMQS010000153.1 coordinate 26,383,764, forward strand.
TTGTTTACACTTTTTTCAATTATCTTTTATTTTTAATTTTAAAACCCACTAATAGGTTATAGCAAATATTAATATATATGAAGAGCTCGATTTAATCTAGTTGAAATGAGGGGATGGGAGAGGAGATCCAATCGACTTGATTGGGGAATAATGGAATTGAAATAATTATCGGAAAAGAGGTTTTTTTATCTAATTAGATTTTTCCTCTTATTAAAAACAAGGACTAAAGATGAATAAGGACACTCGATGGTGGAGAAGCAATCTCCGGAATCGAAGCTAAAATACAAGGTATACATTAATTAATGTAAAATAATTGGTTTAATAAAATTTATAAAAAAAAAAAGAAAAAATCTAGTTGAAATTGATCAGCGGGTCCCCTCTCCGTGGAAAAGCAGACGAATTGAACTGAAGACAGTGAAAAAGAAAAGACTTGTGCCTGAGCCTGAGGCAACATTTATATATATTTTTTTATGATTCAAAATACATCTTTATTTCATTTTGAAGAAGTGATTCCGATTTCTTGCATGAATTCCACTAAAATGAGGGCCTATACCACTCGTCTTGATTGGCCCTTTTTGGGTTTCCACCAGAGGATTGAGCTCAGACCGAAGAAGATTCCATGGAAGAGAGAACTGGACCCACCATTTTGTTGCCAGATAATTTTGACTAAACAATTGGATGTTGATGAAGGCAGTCCAAGGTGGTTGTAAAAAAATAATTGTATATTTATACCAGTCCGTCTCCTAAAGAAAAACTCTATCAATTTGGACTAAATCTTTTTATTTTCTTTTAATTATTTATTTTCAATTATTAAATTTTATTAATAAACAATTTTTTTGTAATTTTTTCTTTAATTCAAATCGTTTAAATTTTTTTGTTATCTCTCCCAATTTATCTAGTAAGAGTCAGTTTAAATATTTTTTTATTACTCAAAGTTTTAATAAACGGCTCCAATTATTTTTTATGGTAATTTACGATTTTTTACTTTAATTTTTTTTGTTTCTTCTCGCCCTTATTTAAAAAAATTCGCGGACACAACAACAAAATTTTACTAGGTATTATAAGTTAATTGTAACATTTTTATTATCATTTACTTACAATAATATTTAAATGTAAAGATATGTAATTATATATATATGCGGACTAGTAAAATTCCTCCGCGGACCACTGGTGGTCCGCCGGACCAGCGGTTGAGAAGACCGCCTTAAAACATTTGTGATTTAAATAAAAGGGACAAATATGCCCCGAATTCTGTCTGCTGCCATTCCATCACCTTCTGAACAGTATTGCAAAGAGTGGCCAACATAACATATAAAGAATTTGGGGTCTATTTTGACCTTATTTTAAACACAAATGTTTTAAGGTGTCTGCTTTAAGGGGGTATGTCCACTTTTGGATCACTTACTATATAGTCTATTTCGGGGTTTGGTTTGGGGAAGGGCGAACTTGCTTCCGGAAACCGAAATGCGAAGCGGATAGGACAGCTGCTGCCCTCACCCTACTCTAAATAAAATCTTTAAGCAGGTTTCCAGTAAGGATCCAACTTTTCCATTCCCCCGACTTCAATTTACCGAACCCCGATTAGATCGTCGCAGTAGTAGAATCAAATAAATGCACCTAGTCTCATCAAACCAGTCTTATAGAACTAATTAATCTATGATGGTTATTACCTGATAATTTATGTGAAGCCATTCCAAAATATGACCACGATTTTGAATAAAATGAGTTAGTTGATGAGTAAAATCACGTGAATCGAAATCAAGTGTAAGAGAAGTTATAGTTCGTAGAGGGTCTAGCGATTCCAAGCATGTAGCCCTTGTATAGAGATGTTGAAGTTTAGGAATAGCAAGAGCTAATACCTGTAATGATAATTTCAAGTTAATATATAAACAATTTTAAGGAGTGATCATATAAATAGCTTACCTCATTTTTTCTTAAGTCTAATGAACTATCACAAAGGTAGGTAAGGCTAAATGAAAGTTGCCCATTTTTATGATGATACAATTTAACAATTTCATCTCCAACATTTCTAAAAAACAATCAATTATTGATTCGTAATTTTAATTATTATACCTCTAATGAAATTGTTCATTTTATATACCTATAGTAAATGTAGCCTCCTAATGATTTCAAATTTGGAATAAATAACAAAAGCATTGCTACTGCAAGTTCCGTGGTATTTGTATCTTGAATTCGAATCTCTTCTAAAGAAAAACAAACTGGATTCAACTCTGAAGTACTTATGCTTGATAATTGCTCTAAGGCTTGTTTATCAACATTTTCGTCGCATTGATAAGATAAAAGTGAAGGATCTCGAAGACACAATGCCTGATTAAAATTTTTTTTGAGATTAAAAATATAATTTTAAAAATAAACATTTTTTCCTTACTTTTAGCCCATCATCATCTACATGCCAACTGTACATAACATCAAGATGACGAAGTACTTTTGCGTGTTGCCCTAAGAGTTTTAGTAACTTATTATCACAAATAGAAGGTAAAACAAGGCGACGCAAAGATGCAGCTAGGCCATTTTCAAGAAGTCGATAGAGAGGTTGATTTATTCTATTTATAATATCATTTCCCATTCCTTCATTAAACCAAAGACGTACCTATAATTTATAAAATGATAAATATTTAATTATAATAAAAATGTCGAGAGTTGCAGATTGTTTTAATTTATAAGGAATAAATTAAATAATACATATTCTGCTTGATGTAAATAACAAATAAGTACATATATTCAATATCCATATATTCATGTAAATATTTATGACTTGATTTTCAGTCTAATACAAATATTTCAATAGTTTAATGAAGGACTTTTATAGCTCCACCATTAAATTTGAAGTCAATTATAAAACTATAGTAACGATAGTTTTGTTGTGCTGAAATATATAAACGAATAGAACAAACTTTTAAAACTATTAAAAAACAAATTTTATTCCAATTTAGGCCGGCCCTAGCATTCGTGGGGCCCGGGGAAAAATTATACACTAAAAAGGTGCATCCCCTAAAGGCCTGGGTTGACCCCTCCATCGTGAAAAGAAGGGAGGATTTTATGCACTGGGTAGGAGTTAAAGGTATCTGTGGATGCGGGTCTTAAACAGCTGAAGGTTATAAGTTGCGGGGAAGACGGTGGCTGGAGGTGAGTTCCAGTCTCTTGAGGTCATAGGGATAAAAGAGTTGGCGAAAGACTTGGCTCGGCTTTTATCCGATTTGACAGCGAAGGGGTGCTGTGCTTTCGAAAACAGCGTTTTTCTAGCAAAGAGGGCAATTCTCTTATTGTTTCTCTTTCTTAGCTTACTGAAAAGGTATTATTAAATTAAAACAAAATATTTGTGCTGTTGGATAAAGCTTTCATCGAGATGTTAATGTTATTTATAAACCCAGGATACTCGGGGCAATCGTGCACGAAAGTGCCTAGAACAGGTGGTGGGTTTGATATTAAAAATCTTATATATTTTGAACCATAAACTTTTTGATCTCATAATTCTATATTTAATTAATAGATTTTAATTTCCTATCTAACGAGAAGACAAATGAAATCACATGTAAAACCATTTTAATTATAATTTTTAGTTTAATTAAAGAAAGATGTATCGGATGTTCAAGGCGTCTCATCAAATCCAGGGAAAACTATTCCTCTGAGCAATTTTCCCAGGGAGATATTCTATTTTTGTAATCGCTCACACCCAGAATCGGGTAGAGCACATGAAAAAGAATATTGTGTTTTTGCGCAAAAATACTTCAACTTTTACGGTCAATTCACGCATCTCAACTAACTAATATAATTTGTTAAAAAATTACCAAATCTGTTTACCGAAATGATGAAATCATGTAAACCTGTCGCTTCACATTCTTCAAGTAGTTGAAAAAGATTGCCGGTTTCTTCACACATTGAACAAGAAAAATCATGTTTTATGGTAAAATTTAATCTTTGGATATGTTTGTCCACTAAAATTTTAATTATGTCAAAAACCAAATAGATGTTGTTGCTGAAACAAAAATAAAATTAAAATAGTTTAATGTTTTTTTTGTTTTAAAAGTTAAGAGTATTTATTAAATACTTCAAGACTGTTTAATTATTTAATAGAGATAATTTCCTCTTGAATATAGCTTTAGGTATATCTTCTAAAATGTGAACTAAATATTAAAACAGAACTTGGATAAGGACCTTTTGAATGGTAAAATTTAAACTTTGAATTTGTCAATTATGTCAAAAATAGATCTATTAATTTCTAAGGACCATGCGGTGTCGGCTCTAACTGAATATATTGAATAAATTTAATTGAATATAAAAACTAAATAGTTAAAATACTAGGCAGTGTTTCACAAATAAAAAACAAATATTTTGAGAATAAACTCGATATATATATATATATTTCTGATGATGGTTTTTAAGCCCATCTTCCAGAGTTACAAAAGTATAGGTACTTTACTTTAATAAATAAACCTTAAGTTTCCTGTATTTGATTCGATCGTGAATCGAATGCAGATGATTTTTGTCAAATATTAAGTGAAAAATAATATCCGAATTTATATATATGTATATATATTTCTGATGATGGTTTTTAAGCCCATCTTCCAGAGTTACAAAAGTATAGGTACTTTACTTTAATAAATAAACCATAAGTTTCCTGTATTTGATTCGATCGTGAATCGAATGCAGATGATTTTTGTCAAATATTGAGTGAAAATAATATCCGAATTTATATATATTTATATATTTCTGATGATGGTTTTTAAGCCCATCTTCCAGAGTTACAAAAGTATAGGTACTTTACTTTAATAAATAAACCATAAGTTTCCTGTATTTGATTCGATCGTGAATCGAATGCAGATGATTTTTGTCAAATATTAAGTGAAAATAATATCCGAATTTATATTTTTCTAACTTGAAATAGTGAAGTTAATTTTCTCATTAATATATCAAAGAATAATTAACACATTAACGAGAATTGTTTTTGATCGCGCTTTTTAAACAGGAAGTTGCTATTGAAGACATATGTATGGAGCATAGCCATGTACGGGTGTGAAACCTGGACAATTAGAGAAGCGGAGAGAAAGAGATTAGAGGCTTTCGAAATGTGGTGCTACAGAAGAATGATGAATATCAAATGGATGGATAAAATTACAAATGAAGAAGTTCTTGGAAGAATCGGAGAAAGAAGAACCCTGTGGAAGAGTCTGAAGAAGAGAAGAGGTCAGATGATGGGGCACACACTGAGACATGGGGAACTGCTTAGGGATATCTTGGAGGGGGAGGTGGGAAAGAAAAGGGGAAGGGGAAGACCCAGATTAGAATATTTCAATCAAATAATTGGGGATATGGGATGCCAAACATTTAGAGAGGTCAAACAGCTGGCGGGGGACAGAGTCGAGTGGAGACGGATTGTTGCATCAAACCAGTCTTAGGACTGTATACTCAATGATGATGATGATGATGATGATTTTTAAACAAGATATATAGTATATCGCGAGACTACTGCTGGTTGAAGCTATTGGAGTCTGGACCAAGAGAGAATGAAAAAGATGTGATCCATTTGGCTATAATCCAGCATCATTTCATCATCTTTTTGGACCACCATATGCGTTTGATATAAAAAGTCAGCCAATCGCGAAATGATGTTGGATTATAGCCAAATGGATCACATCTTTTTCATTCTCTCTTGGTCCAGACTTAAGACTCAGCAGACTCCAATAGCTTGAACCAGCAGTAGTCTCGCGTTATATATCTTGTTTAAAAAGCGTGATCAAAAACAATTCTCGTTAATGATTATTCTTTGATATATTAATGAGAAAATTAACTTCACTATTTTAATAAATAAAGTTAAAAACCCGAAATATAAATACCTATCGAGTTTATTCTCAATGTTTTTTATTTCGTCGCCTTAGAGTGTAACCCTGCTAACTCACAACAAAGAAATTTTACAGGGCTGAGAAAAAACCAACAAAATTTAATATTGTTGTTATGGAAAGAAACTATTTTCACATTTTTTTTCTACAACTTACGATCGTAATTTTAAGTAGCAGTTTAAATAGAAATAAGGACAATAGCTTATGCAAATATTTTTTATTTTATGCCAACGTTTCGTCAAATTTGTTGTCTTCTTCAGGGCTCAAACAAATTATCTTCTTTGCATATTTGTCATTTTATAAATATTCATTCTTAGCAAACACATAAGGCCATTCATCGAACAGATTGAAAATATGTGGCATAAAATAAAAAATATTTGCATAAGCTATTGGCCTTATTTCCTACAACAACTTATTAATTTAATCTATGGACATAAATAATCAAAATAATTATAGATGTTGTTTATGAAACAAAAGTAAAATTGAATTTACTTTTATTTTATTTTATATTATATATAATATTAAAAATTACAAATATTTTGATATCCAAATATTGGTTTATTATTTAAGATGATTTTATTTTGAAGCTACGAAAATTGCAAAATGTGTAAGTACAGGTTGGATGTTAGGAATTTTATAATTTTTAATTAAATTAAAATAAAAGTAATGTAAGAATAATTGTAAAATGAATACTCACTAATAATATCTCGAGCAGATATCCAAAATGGAATTCCTAATGTCAGAATGAAGGTGTGATTGGTAGAGTTCTCGTAGAGATTGGACATAGACGGTGCATCGTGGATTAAGACTAATTTGTTTTACAATGTTAGGAATGAGGGTTTCTAGGCTAAGCCGATAAAGCGTTTGTACAGGGACGAGCGGCGACATGGTTATTTGTCTGGTCAGCTGTCTGTCGGCTGTCTGAGCAGCCAGCGGCAGCGGCGACAACTCTGGCGACAACGCTTGCTTGCTTTGTTCTTACAGCCAGCCAGCAGGTTTACTCCAAACACCCACACTAATCCGTGGATTGTTGGCTTGGCACTCAACTATTCGATTATCTCCCCTTTGACTTGGCCTGGCTAGAAAATATCTATCTGGGACTGGGAGATTACCCAACCATCATCATTCCATACTTCAGTTCAATGACTCAACTTACCTATCTATCTATCAACTTAGTCTATTTATTTATTTATTTTTTACTTTATTGTATTATTTTATAGAGAAAATATAATAAATTTTATTTATCAAATCTAAATATCCCAGTTTAGTTATATTGTCTTATTCAATTTTCAAATATATCATTCTTTAGCATAAATTTAAAAATATTATTTAATTAAAAAATAAATAAATAAAAAAATAATAAAAATTACATTCAGATAAAAATACTATTCTATTATAAATTATAAATATATTAAAAGTAATTTTAAATAAATTATTAATTTTTATTTGTATTAAATTAATTCAGTTTTAGACAAATTAACTTTAAACATTAGTTTTAATTATTTTTTGAAGTAATTGAACCGCGAAAGTTAATTAATTTAGAGAGAAAGAAGTTAATTTTTAGGACAAAATCTAGAATAATATACATTGACTTTTAACCAGAGCTGATTTGTCGAAAAACATTCCAACTATTTTCAAAAAAAAAAGATGCTCAAATCTTGTTTTAATCGAGGGGTGAACCGCGATTGGAATTAAGTGTACACCGTCTTTGGAATTCATTAAATAATAGATAATGCCCTTTCATCTATTGTCTTCTACTTGGAAATGAAAGTGGATGTGGAGGTAGATGATGTACACGATATTAGGTCGCGGTTCACCCCTCGGTTTTATTTAATTCGGTTATTTATTAAAAATCCAAAGTGTCTTTTTATCAATGGAAAAATAAGATACTATATAAAAGAATAATATAACTATCTGGCTAGATAAAAAGTGAGAATTTCTTCAGAAACAATTATTGAATTTTTAATAAACATTTCATGATTGTTTCTGATAAAGAACTGTTTTCATTTAATAATAGTAAATATATATTTAATATATATGGTCAAAAAATCATAAAAAAATATAACAAAAGCCATTTATATACGTACCTATATATATAATAATGTTTCTTATTATTTTTTAACCTGATTCAAGATCTCTTTTTACTATATAATTTATTTAATATTTTGGTCAATTAACATTTCATATGAATTGTATTCATTTAATTTTATATACATTATAAAAGCAGGATCTATTTTGGAAATTAATTATTATAATTATTAAATAAATCGATTAAATTATTTATTTTATTCTATGGAACATATATTATTATTATTTTTACACAATATAGGTATAATATTCTTGATGATTGTAAGAAGGAAATACAATTTTTTTTTAAAAAACAAACGATAAATTGTTTACTATAAAATTAATTCTCTGAAGAGTGAAAAAATATCAAGATAGGAAATATAAATTTTTTACAATATAATATTCTTAATTTTATTATTGTAACAAATAAATACAATATTTTCTTTAAACAATCAGAAAATTGTTTAAAAGGACGTTTCGAAATCAATGACCCTTCATCAATGAAAAACGTTTTTAATGGCAATGGGAACATTGTTTCCTTATCGGTTAATGTTTATTAATTAAACCGTTTTTATATTATCTCATTTTGTATTTCATTTCTTATTATTTATAACTTTTTTATTTATATAAACCGCATGAAGGTACACTTTTTTGAAGCGCCCTCTTGGAAATGTTATTTAACATATTTTTCAAGTGTCAAAAACATGAATGTCAAAATTGCTTCAATTCTCAATTAAATTCTTTTAATCTAATTATCTTTGAAAATATGACTTGATTCTTTAAAATTTTGCTTTGTCCATTATGAATTTTCTGCGGCGTCATTTAAAACAATTAGTTTCTTTACTTTTAATTTCTATTATTTGTGAGTTAATATTTTTCTATTTATCATTCTCTTATATAATGGATCAAAGTTAAATTTCACTTATATTTTAGACAGACGCTATTGCGATATTGTAATATTAAATGTTTTTGTTTTAGCTTTGGTGTTCAGTTTCATGATTTGCAAGTTTTTTTCGGGTAGGACCACCAATGGTGTAAAAAGAAAATTTAAATATTCTATTAAGTATACGACGTTTTCAATGATATGATGTTATTTACCGGTCACCATTCATGCGATATGAAAATGTGCTAGCTTGATTTTCAACAGTTGACTCCAGAAATTGGTATGGAAACATCGTGTACTTAATGGGGAATTTTAATTCTTTTCATGCATGCTTTCGAACTTTGACTATTACTATGCAGAGTGTTCTCTCCATATAGTCCAAGAGCAAGACACATTTTGACTACGGATTTGACCCAACTAGAAATAATGCGTAATAGTAGCGTCTATGATAGTTGTACAGGGAATGGCCAGTCTGGCTGGCCTAAGCAGGTGGACCAGGTACTGCGCATGGTGGGAGTGAAAAAAATATTTGATGCTATTTTTTTCATGTTGTAATACACTTTGGAGTGGTCTGGTTCCACGTTCCACCACTCAAATGGTCTGGAGTGAATATATTATGTTTATAATTGACTATAAATTATAATTTTTATAATTTCATTGTGGGTCAAAAATATTTTTTAACACATGTATTTTTTACTGCACTCCCACCATGCGCAGTACCTGGTCCACCTGCTTAGGCCAGCCAGACTGGCCCTTCCCTGTACAACTATCATAGAGGGTACTATTACGCATTATTTCTGGTTGGGTCGAATCCGTAGTCAAAATGTGTCACCAGCTCTTGGACTAATAGTAATAATGTTCTAGGAAATTATTCACTTTGTTTCTCTATACTTAGGTTCATTATGGCGAAAACTGGTTTCATCTGAGTGTTTGCCTCCTCTGAGTCCAACAACTTATGTTCTTTATTATCTGGGGAAAATATTCTAATCTAGGTTTCTTTTGTTAACTTTTTCTTAATTGAAATATTCCTTAGTACCCCCAGAGCCTAATAGAGACCCTTTCTCATCTCTTCACTAAATTCTTCCATCAAGTTGTTTTCGTGGTATAAATTGCTTACATAAAAATAAAATAAAATAAAGGAAGTTAAACTCAAATTGAATACAGGGTGTTTCAGGAGGAATAGTAAATAAAAAATCCCATATAACATGTGCCCAATTTTTATTGACTATAGAGATACAGCTGTTAGTATGTAACCCAATATTGGCATACTCAGCATGTGTAAATACGTGCGACATGTTTACAGGCTATAGAACAGTAGACTTGGCCAACAAATCACAATGAAAACTTCAATGTAAACTAAAGTTCAACTTCACAACATGAACATCAACACTCTACTGCTGACATTCGATAAATACGCCCATAGCAACCGGTGTACCAAGACACAAAACGAAAATCCATTGAACTCAGCTGTATCTCTGTACTCAATAAAAATTGGACACATGTTATATGGTATTTTTTATTGCAATTCGTCTATACTACCACCTCCTAAAATATTTACTATTCCTCCTGGAACACCCTGTATAAAAGTATAAATTGTCGATAGAAACAGACTTTAACTTTCTAAAGAAATCTCGAGAGAGTGTAATCTAATAAAATTCTAATTAGCGTGGATAATAATTTGTAATATATGTCAGAAGGACTGTGTTCACTCATCTCCATGGGGAATTGATTCCGGCAGGGACATATAATAAAAACTAACCATGGCAACTCGGATTTAGTAGTTGACACTCTTTCGTAGTTTCTTTAGAAAGTTAAACATATTATATTTTGAACCTTTAGGACTTAAGACAAAATATAGAAATGCAATATCTTAGTATAGAAACTATTTCATATCATTGAGTGAAATGGCATGTTGGAGTTAGAAATGGGAAGGGGGGAAAGGCCGCAAGGGTTAGTTTAAAGACTTGAAATGTAAGGAAAAAGGGTAAGCGGTGCCAGAATTACTCTTGACAAATATGAGCTTTGTGATGTCTTTTTATCGAAATTATTTTCAACATTCTCTTATAACACTCAACTCAGTTTCGAAGGCTTCTATACAGGGCTATAGTGGAGGGTATATGTGATTTGATCTGAGTAAATAGAGTATACCCTGTGCTTGGTTGTACATTTTTTTTAAATCACAGTTTCGCCATTTATTAAACGCAATACCCTCTTCCCAGTTTATAGCGTATAACCTCTGATTTTTACAGTCCATAAAGCGTATTTTACGACTACAGCAGTTCTATAGTTCTATACTATCTAATCATCAATACTTAATAATCATTTTATTTTTAACACATCATCAGTGGTCTACCCAAAGAAAACTTTCCAATGATAAAATATATTTTTATTTCTCTATACATTTTTTTAATCGAACTCTGCAACTCAGACTGTGTCTTTGTTTTATTTGCTTACCAAAAGTTTTGATCATAAAAATCTATAATTTGCCTTTCGAACATTTAACTTTATTGATATATTTGATTTATTTTAAGTATTATTTAATATTAAAAGAAAGAAGATCTTTAGTATTGTTTTTATTTTCTAGTATTTTGCATTTATAAAAATTGGAACTATGCTTATCGTAATTCAGAAAGTACTTTTTATTCCAATATGGTAATCGAATTGACATCTACTAAAAGTGATAATGAATTCCTGGATAAGCAATTACCACTTATGGAAATAGATCACATTGACTACGAAAGTGCTTTAAAAGAAGCTTACAAACGAATCAAGGATTTAGAAATGAAAGTTAAAGAATTGGAACATCGAATACCACATAGATACCCCGATGTGAAATTTCTCAATTATAAGGCACGGAAAAGAATATTGGTGAGAATATACTTATATTTATTTGTTAGAAAAGTACTTATCAATCTTTAATAAAAACTATTAAATAAAGAAACAAAAATAAATACTAGTAAAAAAATCAGAATAAAAATATAGACCGCTAGTCTGTAATGTAATCCTCTCGAATTTTGCATCATCGCCCGTGTACACGACTAAATTTTTGTTTCATACAGACATAATTATAAATTAGAAGGTTAGCTACTAAGCTACTAGGTGTATAGTATGAAATGAGGATTTGAGAAACAGATGACACACCAATGTGCTCAGTGTGTAGCAGATGGCATTTTGTTGCGCCATCAACAAGTATCAAACGTGCATAAGTGATAAATTGAAAGTGTTTGCATAGTATTGTTTTGCTATGTTCAATATGTCGAAATTTGTGCCAATAAAGAGCATTCACGGACAGCATTAATTTTTTTGTTTTCATTCGAAGAGAGCTGCTGCTGAATCATACCGAATGCTTCGAGAAGCTTATGGTGAACATGCTCATTCGCAAGATACGTGTTAAAGATGGTTTCGGCGTTTCATAAATGGTGATTTTGATGTTGCAGACAAGGAACACGGAAAACCGCCAAAAAGGTAAGAAGATGCAGAATTTCAAGATTTGTTGGACGAAAACGATTGAAACGGCTAATACCAAAGGCTACCAACAACAATTGATCGATTTGAATAGTTCGCTGCTCAAAAAACGATCAGAATCAAAAAAGACAAAATAAGCTCATTTTTCTCCATGACAATTCTCCATCATATACGGAAAACCCGGTTCGCGAGACGTTAGAAGCACTCAGCTGGGAAGTTCTATCCCATGTGGCTTACTCACCAGACTTTGCTCTTTCCGATTACCTCTTGTTTGCATTGATGGGTCACTCACTTGCTGAGCATCGCTTTGGTTCGTACGAAGATGTGAAAAAATGGCTCGATGAATGGTTCGCAGCAAAAGGGGAAGTTTTTTACTGGCGTGGTATTCACAAATTGCCCGAAAGATAGGAAAAATGTATAACAAGCGATGGAGCATACTTTGAATCAGTGAGTCTCAATCTTTTTTTTGATGCGGCACACTTTTAACAATTTCAAAATTTGGCGGCCCAGTAACAATAAGATTTTAAAATAAAAATAATTTTGTCAAAAAAAATTGATATTAATAAAGACGAATCATATACATATTACCTTTGAATACGTTTTATTTAAGTTTGAGGACATAGCAAATATATAAATGTATAAAGTCAACCACACAGCAAGCAAGTACAAAGTACAAAGTGGATTTTTTTTTTAAATGGCTAAGCCGATATATATTTTTTTAAAGCTCATTTATTTAGCTTTACATTAAATTTTGTGATCTAAATGCCTGAACTGGAAAAAATAATATCTCATTAGATAAAAGAACATACAAAATAATTATTTTTATTGTTTGCATTTCTAAAATTTTACGGCACACTTCAAGAATTTCGCGGTACACAAAAGTGCCGCGGCACAGTGGTTGAGAATCACTGCTTTGAATCAAGCACTTTTTATCATTCTTCCGAATTTAACATGTTTTTTTAGAAAAAAAATCCCCATTTCATACTTGTACACCTGGTATATTCTTTTTTTTTTTGATGTTTTTTTTAATTTAAGGTCCGTAAATTATGTTTCCACAATTTATGTAAGTAAACCTCTACTACTTATGCCGCTCTGTGTATATATTATCTTTTGTCTTAAGGCTGCAAGCCTTTTTGCCGACCCATGGTTTGGTCACCCTTAGCTCGGGCGCAAATTGATCTCAGGGCGCGCGTAGCAGAGAGTCATTCAGCAGAGGCTTAAAGAACGATTAAAAATTAAAAATAGATATGGCTTAGTTTTGCTGTGAATCTATGAACAAATTGCAGTCAAGTATTTATAATAATTGTTAAAGTGTTAAACAAAAATAAGCCTTTGCTGGCTCTCAACTAAGCGCGCCCTGCGCCCAATTTGCGCCCGGGCTTATGCTGAGCACACCTTGGCGCCACGGCCGCCCTGTTTTTTTGAAACGAAAACAGAGGAATTCCTAATTCTAACAAGGAGCCGAGTATGCACGTCATGTGTTCCAACACGTTAATTCTCGCTTCATTCTCTTTGTCAAAAATAAAATAAAATTATAAGAGTTTGAAGAAAAGATTTACTTAATGAATTATAGTTATTTCTAGATTACAGGAGGAGCTGGATTTGTGGGTTCTCACCTCGTCGATCGACTAATGATGACAGGCCACGAGGTTGTTGTGGCTGACAATTTTTTCACTGGTCGGAAAAGAAATGTAGAACATTGGTTGGGGCATGAAAATTTTGAGCTCATTCACCATGATATCGTAAATCCATTGTTTATTGAAGTGGATGAGATATATCATCTTGCAAGCCCTGCTTCTCCTCCTCATTATATGCATAATCCCGTAAAGACCATAAAGACCAATACTGTAGGAACCATTAATATGTTAGGTAAATATCTAATTATATATCAGCTTTTCAAAAAACTCATTGTTTATATTCTCTAGATAGTATCCAAAGGGACCAGTGAAGACCAGAACCGACAATTGTTTTGTCTACTGAGTGAGATGGATTCTTTGACCCTCTTTAGGAATAAGATTATCAAACTTATGGCTTGTCGGTGTATTAAGATATTTCCCAATATCATTTTGTTCTCCCTTTGTCTGATTTTCAATTTCATGTGAATTCATTTTATTCATAATTAATATAATTTGACTCATGCTATATTAATAATTCATAAAAGATTTTTTTCAAATTTTAAAAATATTGTTATAATTTTTTTTTTTTAGGTTTAGCTAAACGTGTAGGTGCTCGAGTATTAATTGCTAGTACAAGTGAAGTCTATGGGGATCCTGAAGTACACCCTCAACCTGAAACCTATTGGGGACATGTCAATCCAATAGGTAGAATATAAATTAATTTTAACTAAATTAATATAATAAAATTGTGTTGAGGCCACGATGAAACCTACCGCGATCCAGCGCCTATGTTTCCGTAAAGATTAATATGTTGGATGGAAATTGTGAGGTGTTGAGGAAATTAGAGTTGCAAGATGTGAAGTAAAGAATTTTTCATCGATGGAATATTTCAAATTTAATGTGTATAATAAGGTGGACAATACATGTAGTGTTTCGGGATATTGGAAATATCCTTCATCAGCACAAACAATAAAAATTGTAGTGACAATATCATAAACACATTATTACATGTATTGTCCACCTTATTATACACATTAAAGTTGAAATATTCCATCGACGAAAAATTCTTTACTGCACATCTTGTAACTCTACTTTTCGCAACACCTCACAATTTCCATCCAACATATCAATTAATATACTCATATATAGTTCTCAACCTTTTCATAAATGGGTAATATTGGAAAGTTTCACCAACAATAAATTGGGGTGATCCGATTCCTTAAGTAAAATTTGGAATGCTATTTGCCCCAAATCAAAATAATATATTAAAAGAATACTGAAATTTTTTCTACTATTATAATTTATTAGGGGGAGGGGAGGGGGGATTTTGAAAAATCCTACCAATAGATAAAAATTTACAAAAATGGTGTACTCAAGCTTTTCTCAAACTTACCTAAAAAGCCCTACTTTGCGAAATTTTTTTCCTAATAATAATAATAACTTTTATTTACTAATGAGTGGTTTTGGACTTTAATTTTAATGTAAATGTCTTCTTAGTGTTTTTAACAATTATGGCAAATAATTGCTTTTGATATGTGTCCGTTTTTCTCAGAAAATGTTTACTATATTTTTATTTCGCGACCCCCTTCAAATGAAAAGACTCAGTTTGAGAAACGCTTGCTCTACACTAAGTGAAACACATTAAGTATATATAAAATTTATATTTTTTGAATGAAACAAATTATTTCTTAAACTAAGTACAATAATCGAAAAAATCAATCAGTAAAATACCATGAGAAAGGAAACTTTTTAATTTTAGAGATGATCATATACCTAACGCTCGATTTACACGGGTACAGAATTAAGGTCATTTTACACCTCGTCAGAAAATTGCAAAGATATATATCGGTATATCAAAATATATATTAATAAAAAATAAATAATAGTGTTTTATTACGAAAAACTATTCTCATTTTCAAAATATATGGATTTGATTTATACGTTTGTTTTGGTTATAACCAAACATCGGGGTAAATCGAGGGTTAGGTGTATTTAGAAACATATTTAAAATTTATGCATTAGTTTTTTATAATATTTCTCCCTTTATTTCTATGACAATTCATTTAATTAAATTTTAGCTATATTAACTGATAAATTTTAACTGTTTCAAAGGTCCCAGAGCTTGTTATGATGAAGGAAAAAGAGTGGCAGAAACCTTGAGTTATGCGTATGCAAAACAAGAAAAGGTGGACGTTCGAGTTGCCAGAATATTCAATACTTATGGACCTAGAATGCACATGAATGATGGGCGAGTGGTGTCGAATTTCATACTACAAGCATTACGTAATGAAACAATTACTGTAAAGTCAATTTTTATAAATTCATTATTTCTAAAAAGAAAGCTTTATATTTTTTTACATCTAAAAATTATAGATATATGGACATGGAAAACAAACACGTTCATTTCAATATGTGACTGATCTCGTAGATGGTTTAGTACGACTAATGGAATCAAACTACACTCTGCCTGTAAATTTAGGAAATCCCATCGAACATACTATTGAAGGTAGTTTTAAAATTGTTATAATATTTCAATTATATAACTACATTTCCTTGTTATTTTTATAGAATTTGCCGTTATTATTAAGCGGTTGGTAGGAGGGCCTAGTCGAATAAGACAAATGCCTGCTGTTGAAGATGATCCTCAAAAAAGGAAACCTCTTATTATTGTAGCACGACAGCAACTAGGTTGGGAACCCAAGGTAATTTAATTTAAGTAAATTATACAATATCAATTAAATTCAATAAATATAAGAATTACGGTGCGATTAATATCCTGATAGTTTTAAGTTGAAAGATTTTGTGGGACGGGAGAAGCCACATAGAAATTAAATCTATCATGACTCAAACTAAAATGGGTTTGATTCAATGCAATAATTATTATGCTTCTTCTCAAATAGTTTAGAAAATAGGAAAATGTTACTGAAGACATTTGTATGGGAAGCATCGCTATACACAAGGCCGGATTTAGACTTGATAAGGCCCTAAGCTATTTGAGATATGGGGTCTTTTATAAGTCCAGATATTATAAGTATGTCAGAGCCAAATATGATTTTCGATACCTAGAGGGTTAAACTGAAATACAATTATCAATTATGAAGTATATAGATAGTGAAATAATAAATATTTAACTTAAAATCATTTTTATTCATAACAAACTTAAAAATGCAAACTCTGGTAAAAAGAAACAAAAGTTCTTTTAAAAGTGCGGCATTGGGACAAATAATGCTGCAGTATATTTAAGTATATATGACAATTGCTCACTGGAACAATTTTTTTGGGGAGCCCCCAAGAAAGTGAGCGTAGCTTGTGTAGCTTATATGAAATCCTGCACTGGCTATACAGAAGTGAAATCTAGACGATTGGAGCGGCAGAGAGAAAGAGACTGGAGGCCTTAGAAATGTGATGCTACAGAAGAATGTTATTAAAAATTAATTGTTTGGATAGAATTACAAAGAAGGAAGTTGTTGATAATATTAGCGAAAATTTAGGCAACTCTGAGGGAGAGAAAAAAGAACTCAGGTAGGTGTGTTCCGTTGAGACACGAGAGATTGTTAAGGGATATTTTAGAGGTCGGGGTGGGAAAGAAAAGGGAAGATCTAGATTGGAGTATTTTCCTCAGATAATGAAGTTAAGAGTTGTGGAACTTATAGAGAAGTGAAAGTGGCATGGAATAGAATTGAGTGTAGAAAGGTAGTTGCGACAAAACAGTCTTAGGATTGTAAATTGATGATAATGATGAGATGATTCCGGGAGAACCCCTGCTTTAAGCATTAGCTCACGCTGAGATGGAATTCAGAAACCAGCCATTAATAAGAGATTTGGCCAAGGGAAAATTTCAAACAGAACCATAATATATACCATCACATCATTAAATGAGATATAGCAATATAAATAATATTGATTTTTTTTTAGGTTCCTCTAGATGAAGGGCTTCGGACCACGATACAATATTTTAGTAATGAATTACGTCGAACCAGTCATTCGCAGCGAAATGTTTATCGACCACATTAAATAATATCTTTACATGTTAATCTAAGTCAATTCAATCTTGCCATCAATTCTTTCTTATAAAAAATTTCTCCGTGTTAGGTTGTTGCATTTCAAAAAGCTACCTAAAAAATTTAAACTTGGAAAAACTCAAACCTTTCAATATAATCATTTAAACATTCTATTCGATATTAAGCCTAAATTGGAATTAAAATTTATTTTGAATGGCTGGCTGGCTCTGTAAAATAATAAATTTAAAATCTAGATTTTCTAAACAAATACTTATGGAAGATACAAAGGTTTGAATTTATTTCTTAAAAACAAAGTCATTTCAATATTATTAAGATATTGGCAAGAATCTAAAGGAGGAATTTTTCTCGTTAATTATTGTTATTCTTTGAATTTATTTTCGTTTTATTAAAGATCTCTCTCTTAACCATATTGATTTGTAAATAAATGTAAATACTAAATTGATAATATATTTGAAATTTTGAAATATTTTGTTTAAGAGTAATGATTATTTCAAAGAATCGATTGTTAATTATTTTTATAAACACTTTGGATGCAAAATATAATTATATTAAAAAAACTCTTTCAATTTTTAATATATCCTTTTTTTCTTTTTGAAGTCAAATAATTATAAAAGTATACAATATTTTAAATATTTTTAAAAAATGTTGATTTTGAAGATTTTACAGATTGGACCCACTAATGAAGAAATTAGAAAATTAATTACAATTTTCTAATTTGACTATGAGTGAATTGTGAATCAATTATTCCTTCATGATAATCTAAAAATAAAAATCCCTTTCAAACATTCTTTCTAAGACACTGCTCACTCGGTGATACTCAAATCTTGGATACTCGACGACTGAGCTACTGAGACTGTAGTTGCCTGTCATGCTCACACGGCCGCTACTAAAGTTGTGAGATTTTTCTTCTTCCGCCACAAACTTCATATTAAATTCTTGTTCACTCATCGATCTTTATTGAAGGAATCGAAGCAACTGAGCGACTCGGCGATTCGACATGCTAATCGCCGAGTATCCGCGACTGGAGTATCCCCATATGAGAGCCGCGTCTCTTAGTCGCCGAGTATCTCAGTTGCTCCGAGATTGGAGTATCCCCGTGTGAGCAGTACCTAAGTCTGACCTCCAAAGCCACAACAAGAGAATATAATATAAAATAAAAGTTTTTTACTTTAACCAATACGAAGCATGGGTAAAGTATTGTAATCGGTCTCGTGGCAAGCGCGACTTCAAAGGGTCCTCAGGTAAAGACTACGGAACCCATGGTCTCAATTAAAGTCACAAATTGTAGTATTCAATTAGGATGAATTTTAGCACTTGACGGTTTTGCCAAAAATTATATGGGGTCTCGCCCAGAGGCCAAAAAGTGCGATTTTTTCGGGATGGATGTATGTATGTTATCGTTTTTTCGTCCACGATTTTTTCCACACCGTTGAACCGATTGAAATTGAAATTGAAAACCTACCATTACTTTAACAAAATGAAGAGCTGATTAGCTTTTGGTACATATCGGCCCACAAACATTAGTACTTTATTTCGGTACTTTTTTCTAAATATTTTGAAAATTACTAAACCAATTTTGATGAAATTTAATATTTTAATTGAGTACCTTGAGGACCACAAAAAAGGTCATATAAAGATTTTTGTAAAATTATATTATAAAGTGCTTGCTTTTTTCTATTCGAGATGAATAAATTTTATAATGTTTTCTTGGCATTGTCAAAGGAGACAGGAAGTAATTATGATTTGAACTACTTTAATTGACTTTTCGTTACCCTGAAGAAGGAGAGAATAAATCTCCGAAACGTCGGTTTAACGAATAAATGTAAAATAATAAAAGCATTATAGTCTTATTTTTTACAACCACCGTGGACTGCCTTCATCAACATCCAATTGCATTATAAAGTACTTTTGCCCTAGAATAAGATAATACATTGGATAAAGTTTAGCAACGATCTATTGCAGTTTATTTAAAAACGACTTCAATTATATATGTCACTTTTTAATAACAAATAAAGAAAGAAAAGGTAATTATAGGGGTGACTATTTAAAAAATAATTATAATTAATATATAAAACTTTTATTTACCAACATTATACAACTCATTAAAAAATAAAATAAAACAATGTGCTTTCTATTTCCGCTAGTAAATGGGGATTGTTGCGAAAAATATATTTTTCATTTATATTTATTAGCTATGAAGAAAATTGTATGCTTTTATTTTTGAACTACTATAGTGTAAACTTTTATAAAGGCTCATTTGGTTTGTTTCAATCGCACTTGGGCTAAGCTTATATATTTTTCTAATTTTTATTAACAAGTCTAAAAAACTTTAAATATATTAATTAAGTAAATATTCTATTTAATTATCTTGAACTCATTATTCAGATAGCCATCATGTAGTTGGATTATATTTTATGTATATAAGGCATTGGCGGTTTAACTCGCTATTCATTTCTATAATTTAAGATATTTTTAAGACTTGTTAATTCAAAATTAGAATATCAAAATCTTTGCTAAGTATCAAAAGGAATCTAATACAATAGAATACTGATTTAATAAGGGTAAAGTACGATATTGCTCTAGAAGTTATAAAAAAAATTTTTTATATTTTTTAAAATAAACGATGTAATTTCTAGCAGAGTATAGAAATAGTTCTTATTAACATAGAAATAAGAAAGATGGCGGTAAATAAGTATAAATGCACTTGATTAATAAAACTCTTATTGTTTGAAAAGAAAAATTCATCAATATATTTTTTTTTTAGATAAGCGATTCAAGACGAAATGTTAAAAGTATGAAAATAAATAGATTAAAACATAATAAATGACTTAGACTTAGAGAATACTTTTTCAAGTAATAATACTAAAAGATAAATCTGGTATAGAAAACCAAGAGACAAATTTTTTTTCCGGAAAATCAGTGAAAAAGCATTTTTTTTTAGAATTTCCAAGTAAAATTTAGAAAAAAATAAACATGTTGTGTCACAGGACTTATTTTTTTCTTCTTTTCAAGTAATTCTAAAAAATTATACAGTTTTAAGTGATTTACAAAAAAAAAAATTGTCCTTGGCTCTCTAACTCAAAGACTAAGAAGATACTATTTTTATAGACTGTATATGAATCCAATAAACTAATAAACTAGAATTAACATTTAAGATCCATAATTATAAGGAAAGAAACGTTTTATAATTTCTTACTAAATTTAACATTTCTTGAAATATTATTTTTGAAAGGAATTTAATTATGGCATTCAAAACAACAAGTTTTAATGAATGATAATTATATTATAATAAATGCCTTAAAAAAGCTTTATAATAGAGTGAAAAAATGCATCGAATAGAATCATAAAAGTCGGGAGAAAGTAAAATATCAATTTTTTTCACTAAATGAAAAGATATATTAAATGATTACGGGGATAATATTTTGTTAAGTTAAATATAATTATTAATTCCATTTCTATTTTTAAATATAGTTATAATATATACAAGTGCAATTAAGGTAAACTAAACTAAACTAAAATTTCACATCTTATTAGTTATTAAGTAAAGGAAGGAGATGAATTTTTCTTTTTATATTAAGCATATGAGCAGTCAAAGTATATATTAATTAAAATGTTGAAATAGAATAAAATTTGCAATATAATATTACTTATTTTATATTATATATATTTATATATATATTAGGGTGGTCCTTAACAACATATATACTTATTGCAAATATATATATATAAACAATATAATGAAATTAAAAAAAGAAATCTGACCATTGGAAAGCAGAATAATTTATTTTTCTATCTGTTTTTATTAATATTTAATTTAAATATGTTGAGCAATTGGATAAGGGGTTTTTAAAAATTATTGTAAATTTGAATAAGGGATTATGAAAATTTGTATAAGATATATAAAAGAATTTAATATATTTTATAATTAAGATCAACTTTTGATTTAACAAGTGATAAATTAATAAAAATGTTAATCAATTATGAAAATTTATAAATGATACACTTAGGGTAACGACTACAGTCGTTGGCCCCCTTAAGCAACTCCTAGCAGCTTTCAATGCATATCCGGGCAAATTGTGGAACAATCTGGGTCAAATTAGGAATACAGCACATAGATACTATGAGCATTTTGATAAATAAAACAAAAATGTTCATTTTTTCATGACATTTTCAAAAAGTAACTTTTATTTGAAAATTTCTAAAAAAATGCAGTTATTGGCCCCCTGTAATAGTTATTGGCCCAGGTATTCCATAGTGATTCCAGAATTGCCAACATGACAATAATTAATTATAATATATAATTATAATTTTTATAATATTTTTTTGGTTGATTCACTGATTCAATCTCTTATTATTTGTGTTTTAGTATAGGGGGCCAATGACTGCCTCGGGGCCAACGACTGTAGCCGTTACGCTATAGGAAGAAATTTGTCTTATTTTAAATTAAATAATTAAATATTAAAGACAGAACTAAATTATTTTAAATAATTGAAAATGCATTAAACATCTTATATTAATAAAAATTATTTTAATAAAATGGACTTATAAAATTGTTAAATCAAAAGTCATCTCAATGATTTATTGGGTATATATACTATGAAATATATAATATTATTTAGTATTTTATTACCTTTAAAGCCACCAAACGAGTCTCTTCATTATTTTAAATAATTGATTCAAAAAGCTAATTTTTATATGATAAAATGTTTAATTTAAATTTCAACCCTTTTGGTGTATTTATTGATTTTTTGAAAATCATAGAAAACAGGGCTTGGAATAAAAATTGCACCAATGATCAGTGTCAAGGTAATATATGAAAAATGAATAAAATGTTAAATTTTCAATTCAATTTTTCCATATAATTATTTAGAATAATATATCCTGGAGAATTAAATTTCAAATTAAATGTAAATTTAATCCTTCCAGTCCTTTTTAATATCAAAAGCCCATTCCCATTTTAAGTGTTCATGTTTATCATCATCCGTGAATAGAGATGAGACTGCATAACTTCCTCGGGCAACCATTCCAGACGGAGCCGTATCCAAAGGAGTAAGATAGGAGTGAGTTTCCTTTTTTGGTGGGTAACTTCCAACCATATGAGTCATCTTGTCCACTAGAAAAGAGAGAGGAGAAATCAATATACATTTATTTATAAAATCTAAAAATAATTTTATTTACTTTCCAATTCTGAATAAAAGATTGATTAAATAAAAATTAAATTAGGTTCATTTTTATCAATGCGAGCAAAAATTAAGTATTCTAGATCTAGATCTACTTTAAGATATTGATAATAATAAATAAGTTGTTTAACAAATTAGTTCTGGTTAAGTTTTTTTAAAATAAGTATTAGCTACAGAATTTTATAAATTAACTATAAAATTAATCATTCTATATTAATATTTATGTAATTTATTTAATTAATAGGTACATACAAACAGTAGCTGATATCCAGAAATGTAAGCAAAATGAAATAAAATATATTTATTAGTAAAAATTATGAGTTTATATTTTTATGTTATTCATTCACAAAATAGGAGACGAATAATTTTGCTATTTTTCACTTTCTCCCCCAGGTGAGTTAAATCTTAACTTTTGATCAAATTTAGTGTCTAAAAATATTTGGATAATTTCAAGATAACATTTTGACAACTAAAATTATTTTTCCAAACTAAAGTCGAATGTATAAAAATAAGCAGAAAGAATTTACAAGATTCCGCTCTATGGGAAGTTAACTCACGTGGTACGGGAGGAGTCAAAAAGTAATTAAATACAGAATAGCGGAAGCTACAATAAAATGCAGTTTTAATTCAAAACAAAAATTAATATGGCCTCCTTTTTTTTAAATAATGATACAAGAACCTGCATTAAAAAAATACAATCTCTGTAGTTTGGGGGTGGGCCCATGCATCGTGAAAATAAAAATAAATTTCAGGGATTGGGTGGGAGTTAAAGGTATCTTTGGATGTGGGCCTTGAAAGAATGAAGGTTATATGTAGTTGAAAAGACGGATGGGGAAGCGAATTCGAGTCTCTAGAAGTCATAAGTTTAGTAAATAGGAAGATGTTGCAGAGGACACAAGTATAGAGCATCGCTATGAAACCTGGACGAATGGAGAGGAAGAAAGAAAGAGACTGGAGTGGATGCCTTCGAAATGTGGTGCAACATAAGAATGTTAAAAATTAAATGTGTGGATAGAATTACAAACGAGGAAGTTCTAGAAAAACTTAGAGATAAGAGAACACTGTGGAAGAATCTGAAGCTAAGATGAGAGGAGACGTTAAGACACGGAGGATTGCTAAGGGATATTTTAGAGGGCAAAGTGGGAAATAAATGGGGTAGACTTAGATTTGAGTATTTTCCCCAGAAAATGAAAGATAAGGGATGTTTTAGACAAGAGAAAGAGTCGGCATAGGATAGAGTTAGGTGGAGGTGGGTGATTGCGTCAAACTAGACTTAGGACTGTATACTCGATGAATGCCGAATATATAAAAAGTAACAAATCTTTGAATTTCATTTATTCTTTCTGTATATAGAGAGTTTATGACTATCCTAAAATAACAAATCGGGACATTTTTATTAACCATCACTAGGAAGTGTCGCGTGTTTTGTGAATGAATGTTCTCTTAAAATGAATAATAATATTAACTGTGTGTGGGAGACAAAATAACTAAAAATATATATACCTGGTACACCGATTCTAGATGTTTTTTGAATATATTTTAATCCGTGAACGATCTCCCTTTGTACAATAAAGTCAATACGGATTCGGTATGGAACGCCCTCTTTAATTATGAATACCTAATTAGAAATATACAAAACTTAATTAAATCATGTAAATTAAAAAAAAGTTCAGATTTTTTCATAAAAAAATACCTGTTTTTTAAGTTGATTTAAGTCGCCAGTTAAATCAAGTTCGACATCAGTTCGGCCTTCCACACAAAGTGCAAGTTTTTGTACAATAACCTTTCGAGGGTCTTCTGGGTCTAAAAGATCAAATTAAATTATACATACGGAAGTCGCAACCCTCAAGAAACGCATTAATAATTTCAGTTCAGACAAATGTTAGATAATTAAATTAAATCTATTTATGAATAATAATAATTTTTCAAATAGAGAAAGTAAATTGATTAATATTTAATTAATAAATTAATATTAATTAATCAATTATTTTTGATAAAAATGTGTTTTTTTTGTCAAAAAAGAATAAAACCAACACCTATTTAAATGAGAATTTGTATCCTCAAGAAGTTTGGTTATATATAGTTATATAAAAAAATTCTCAAAAAACTAATCAAAAAATTGTAAATTAATAAAATTAAGGATTTTTGCCGAAAGTAACAGATTGTTTAATTTATAAAGAATAAATCAAAGAGTGTGTGTGTCTTCTGTTTATTGTCTATAAGCATACATTTATACAAAAAATTGCATATAAGTAAATATTTTATTAAATTAAGATTATAGTTTCGATTTGCTATTATCTTGGGTCTACTAAAAATATTTTCTACGACTATTCAAGAGTGTTTTTTAGTTACAAATTGAAATGACCTTATGAGGTAAGTAAAAAGTTTATCAAATGAATGGTTAAATATAGTAAATAAGCCGGAGAAGTGCGAGTTGGACTCGCATACAGATGTTTTCGTACCTAATAAATATATCACACTGCTAGATCAAAACTGTTGTAACTCAAAATTCAAAAATGAGTTTTTACCATTTTTAGACATCAAATTTATATACACCCCCCCCCCCCCCCCCCCCCAAAGAGTTTTATTTGTTATCCAAAGCTTGTAGGAAGAGGACAGTTCTCAGAGTATTTGAACCCGCACTATTTTGAGTTGTGTTAGTTTTGGTGCTTTAGCTATTACCTTAAATAGGAACATGGGAATAAGTTTTTCGTCAATTGTGAAAAAAAAAATGTTTTTTCGGCTTAATACACTTTAGATATAGCAGTGTGATATGTTAATAGCTGAATGACCAGTAGCTTCGTGAATTCAATACTTAGGCAGCAGAAAAATAATTTATTATTTTCTAAAACAATTGAGATATCAAATTCGTTCTTAAATGTCGTTCCTAAGGAGAGAATGGAGGAATTTTTTTCATAATTTCCAAGTTAAGGCATTTCCAATTAAAAAATCACCTGAAAATGGCCACCGTATTCTAAAAAAAAAGAATTAAAATTAAAAAAATCAAGCCTAATTTTTCTTAGATGTTTAGAGGAATACCTGAGATCTATTATAAAAATTGTATTTCTTTGGACCACAAAAAATTCAACCCACTCCAAAATAATCAATCACCTAAATTTTAATACAATTTTTGATTTTGGGGAAAATGTATACATACCCGAGAGAGGGAAGAAGAGGATGGTAACGAGTGGATTTTTTTGAGGATACCCGTTTAAATTGAAAATAATGTGTTGTGAACTTATTTTTTAGTGTTATACTAGCTCGACGCCCTCCTTCGGCGGGCCTCTTGCTATCCGGTGGGCGTCGCCCCTTGGACCCCACCCCCGGTCCCTGAACCCTCTCCCCTCCTCCACCCCACCGACCTCTCTCTCAACCCCGGGGGCCCAAAGGTTAGTAAACAATATTTGGTTGAGTTTGATCCAAAGGATTGGAATTTTCATTTTTTTACCCTTTCCCCATTTTGGGGTCAGTCTTTGCATTTCTAGCCTTCTGGGGGGCCCGCAGATTATGTATACAAAATTTGGTTGAGTTGGTCTAGACTTAGAATTTTCATTTTTTGACCCTCCCCTGCATTTCGGCTGGTTATTTTCAAAATTTCTTAAAACAAAAATGTCAAAAATTACATACTCTACAAATTTGCTTCTAATGGAATTTGCCTTATTAGTAAACAGTTTAGAAGTTATTTGATTATTTCTGGGGGAACGGACATAGGTAGAGACACAGGCACAAATGCCCTTTAGTAGTATGTGATTGTAGTTTAATTCTAAAATACCTATAAAATAAGATACATTTTTATACGGATAAAATTATTATTTTGGCTTTGATAATATATATTTGTTTAACCTTGGGGCTGTAAAATTGTTCATCTTGGACCCGACATATAACATGTAAATTTCAACAGGGCATACAGGCATAATAACGATACTAATAGGGTACCGTTTTACTTTATAAACGTAACCCTAAAAATAGCGATTGAATATATGTATGAATTTTTTTGTATTAGACTAAAGATAAAAGCCTTAGAAACTATTGGCAAAAATCACAACAAGAGGTTGCATTCACAGTATATAGAATTAAAAAATACATGTAATATAATAGGGAATTCAACCCTTCTGACTAATGACAAAAATTTATCGGGGAAACCATGTCCATTCTCCCATAAGAGCAATGCATTTTATTTCCCCAGTCCCCTCCTCAAATGTTCGCCAAATTTGTTAAATTATAATATTTATATATATTTATTTAGATTCAACAGAAGAATTAAAATTTGTAAAATTTAACTCAAGTTTATTTTATAATTATTAAATACTAAATAAAATAAATCCTGTTTAAGATACTTACAGACAATAATTTTTCCTGTTTGCGCTTCTCCTAATAAAGTCTCTTTATATTTGCGAAGACTTTCATCGCCTTCATCGGCCGCTAGGATTTCTTCAATAGATTTTTGTGCAGGAGGTTTATATGCAGCTGCGGCTGCATTAGCTTCTTCATCGACTTCTTCATCATGCACATGAAGCTCCTCAACGCCCTCAGTAATCTTATCTGTTTCTGCAGAAGCCATTCTAAAAATTTATAATAAAATTGAAAGATAAATGAAAAAATATGTGAAATTAATTTCTAAATACTTTTTTAAAATAGGAATAAATAAAGATTTTGAAATCATATGTTATGATTGGGAGTAGAAATCTATATTTAGACGAGCTTCTCTGTGGGAGATATTTTTTACATTTCATGGAATAAAAGAAACTTTAAACAAATTTTTCACGCATACATGTGATAAGTAAATACTATAGATTAAGAAAAAACAATTATTGTTTTTCTTTTAGTTTTTTTAATACAAGAAAAGATGTGTATAAATTTATTTTTAGTCATTAAGCAATTGTTATTAGAGATACATATTTTAAATTAATTTCCTTATATATATCACTAATAATATTTAAGATGGTTTTTAATTATTAATTAAAATAATATTTTTTTCTACGAGGGTATACGATTCAAAAAATAGTATATTTGACAATAAAAATTTGGAAAGTATTTAAAAGTAAAATGTTAATTAGAAAATTTATAAATTATTTGAAATATACATTAAATGAAATAAGAATTCGTTTCAAAGATCATATATTTCTTTCATTTTAGTTTGCCAAACGGGGTATGATCAAGTAATGTAATCGTGTATGAAAAAAGTGGTTATTTTTGCTTCTTTTTTTCGAAATATCTCAAAAACAGCTGAAACTATTTTGATAAAAAAAATTGGACGAAACCAGGGCATTTCGGTCTACAATAAAGCTCTAATAAGTGAACATGGAAAAATTTTTATTTTTCGAGATAATAACTGTTTTGTCAAAATGTCTGTTAATCTGGTTGTTATTCTGTTAGCCTAGTTGTTATTCTGTTAGTCTGTGCGTTATCAATTTTTTTATTATTTATCTCATATATAGTATATAAAATTTGATTTACTTGTGAAGAGAAGCCTCCAAGCATTCCCTTACTATCTTGGATGCAATTCAAAGGCATTCTCTATCAGACAAATGGGAGATCTAGTATTTACTGACAATCTCGACTGACTAGTCCATAGTAGAACTGTCTCCGCCCTTTTCCTTTTTTATAGATATTACCATGGCGTTTGTTCTGACGAGATAAAATCAATAATCCCTCCAAAAGTTCATTTGCGCCAAATACACAATTTTCTAAGATTCAACACCCCTCTGCGCTTGAATTGGATTTCTTTTAAGAAAGGAAAGATAAAATATGTATACATAAAAGTTTAATCATAAGTTTATGATATATAAATCTTGGTCATAATTGATTAGATTTGAATTTAATCAAATATAACAAAATGATAAAAACTATTGGATTTTTTTTTAAGATGAAATTTCCGTCAGGATTAAAATTAAAAAAAAAATTGTGTAAAACTTTAATTGTGGAGTCGTTATCAAGAGATTTAATAATAATAATGCAAAAGAAGTGTTAAAAGAACTTTACGAATATTCAAAGAATTACATTGGAGTCAAAGTTATTTGTGGAGGCAAGTCTTGAAGGTAGTAGGATTTGCAATGGATGACGGAGAAAGAGTAATCGTCATCAATCAACACTTTATAAGTTATAGAAATAAACGAAATGCCGCGATGTGGGTTAGAAAAAGTTCAAACTGTAAAAATCAGAATAAATGACTCTTGCATCCTAAGAATGAGAAGATTGGATCTTTGGAAATATAGAAAGATCGAAAAGAGGAAGCCTCGGTGATAAGATGACGCAGAAGGGGAAATCAACACTCCCTCTATTGAAGTCATAGGGAAGAACGAAATGTTGAAAGAATTATGTTAGTGAAATTCAAAAAAGTGCATACTTATGCGTCAATATAAATTTACTTTTGGATCTGAAGAAAGAAAGAGGGAGTAATAGATATTTAAGGCTTCGATCAGAATCGAAAACGTGGTTTTTCGAAGATTGAAATTTATTGAGTGAATATTGATGAGGCAGTCCAAAAAAAGAAGATAATTTATAATATCTTTTTATTCATAAACCGACATTTCGGATGCTAAACGTCAGTTTATGAATAAAAAGATAGGATAAATTATTTTCTTCTTTTTTTGGACTGCCTCATCAATATCAATTCAATTCACTTATCAGTCCGTCTTCAAAAATTACTTCAATCTTATTGAAATTTATGATTTGGGAAAGATTTTTTTTTTAAATGATATTGATACAAGAAAATGTTGCGCCAAAAAGGTTCAACCTCTCTAGTCCGCAGTGGACCCTTGTATCTTGGAAATAAGAACTGATTAAGGGCCAGTTGTATGTCGGTTTGTAAAGTCAATGTTAAAGTTAACAAAGAGTAAAACCTTAGAATTCACCTTGTGCCCGGCCGGATGGACAATCAGATGACACATACTTTCATCTGATTGGGCATCCCGCCGGGCACAAGGTGAATTATAATGTTTTACGCTTTGTTAACTTTAACAAAGACTTTACAAACCGACATACAACTGGCCTTTAGGGATTGGGTCGGAGTTGAAGGTATTCATGGATTTTAGATGTCATAGGGATAAACGAGTTGGTGAATGCGTTAGTTCGGTTAGTTTCCAATTTAAGCGCGTAGGGGAGTCTTAGAAAATCGTGTATTTCGCGCAAATGAAGCCTTTGGAGGGATTATTGATTTTATTAAAACATGAAAAGATTTCGGATCACTAGAAGACATTGGGATGATAAATATTATGATTTTATTAGAAACTTTGGTGTAAAAGTATTTAAAAAATTTGAAAAAGCTTAAACATCTCGACGATATGTGGTGTAATTTATTGGATTCCTTCCTCCTTTCCTTTCAAACCGACGTTTCGAAGGATTCTTCAGGGTCTACAAACCAATATTATAAAATTATAAAAAATCGGCATTGGTCATCATTCATTTCATCAACAATAATACAATTATAAATTCAAGTAAAAAACAAACAGCCAGATTATCAATAGAAAAAACAATTCACTTACTTCAAGGGGTCAATGAAGGAAACAAATAAAATGCTTTCCTCCTCTCTCTACAGCAGTGTTTAAAACTTTTTCTTCCTTAGCAGAAGCATAGAAATTTGTTTCCTTCATTGATTCCTTGAAGTAAGTGAATTGTTTTTTCTATTGATAATCTGGCTGTTTGTTTTTTACTTGTATTTATAATTGTATTATTGTTGATGAAATGAATGATGGCCAACCCCGATTTTTTGAGGGGGTCGGTAGGCTAGGCGGTAGCGTGACAACGAGCTAACCAGGGGACCCGGGTTCGAATCCGACTCGAGGCAGCCAGCTAAAATCTGACCCCCGGGGGTAGAGACAAATTTTAAAAATATAGCTAGTATCGTAATTGGGCTTATGGCTAGAAAGGCCGAAAAGCCAAAAAAAAAAAAAAAAAAAAAAAAAAACCCGATTTTTTATAATTTTGTAATATTGGTTTGTAGACCCTGAAGGAGGAAAGAATCCTCTGAAACGTCGGTTTGAAAGGAAAGGAGGAAGGAATCCAATAAATTACACCTTATTTGGATATGTGTTAAATTTTTTCTTTCCTCACTACCCCTGGGCTGCCTTCCATTACTTTCAATTAAAAGTTCTACCAGTCCGACTCACTCCAGAGAAAATTTCGTGCAAATTAATGTCTACGATATACTTAAAATGATCAAAAATGCTACTCATGGCAATATCTCGTACTAATATCACCAAACCTTT
Organism: Forficula auricularia; assembly: GCA_024734495.1. Lineage (NCBI taxonomy): Eukaryota > Metazoa > Arthropoda > Insecta > Dermaptera > Forficulidae > Forficula > Forficula auricularia. The sequence continues at coordinate 26,415,062 of JALMQS010000153.1, forward strand.
ATCTCAAGAACCCGAAACTTCTATATGCACACTGCCGCCAATCTACACCTAAAATTTTTGCGATAAATCATAAATCAGTTCCCCTCTGTCAAAAAACAACTTGAATAGGTTCGGTTTATGATCTCTGTTTGATTAGATAAAAACATGCGTTCCCAAACAAACCTTGTAAGGTTCAGTTAAGATATATTCAGTTCGGTTCGGTTCTTAGGTTCGTATACCTTCATTTCGGGCTAACGCCAACGTAACCGCCCAAAAACCAGCCAGAAATGAAGGTATACGAACCGAACTGAATATATCTTAACTGAACCGGCAAGGACTTTCACATATTCGAAGTTTTGCTTCTAGATCGTGACTAGACTAAAGATGTTGTTTTGATTTTAAATAAAGTGTTTTATTTTATGATTTATCGCAAAAATTTTAGGTGTAGATTTGCGGCACTTAAAAACCGCCAAATCTGTAGTACCTACAGTACGGTGGCGTTAATACGTAAGTACCATTATTTCTATTGATTTAATTAAATAAATTTAAATTTCGAATATTTGTTTTTAATAAGATTGGGGTAATTAATTTTTGGAGACGGACTGATAAGTGAAATTGAGTGGATATTGATGAGGAAGTCCAAAAAAAAGAAGATAATTTATACTATACTTTTTATTCATAAGCCAATGTTTCGAGGCTATTCCCTCCTTCTTCAAGGTTTTGAAAAGTCAGTGAAGGAAATCCAATGCGACATTCCCCTCTTTCAGTGGCTTTAACAATAATATATTGTTTTTCATTCTCAGCTACATTATAATTCTGCTGAGAATGAAATACAATATATTATTGTTACTGCCACTGAAAGAGGAAACAGAGGGAATGTCGCATTGGATTTCCTTCACTGACTTTTCAAAACCCTGAAGAAGGAGGGAATAGCCTCCGAAACATCGGTTTATGAATAAATGGATAATATAAATTATCTTCTTTCTTTGGACTGCATTATAATTCTGCTGAGAATGAAATACAATATTATTGTTACTGCCACTGAAAGAGGAGACAGAGGGGAATGTCGCATTGGATTTCCTTCACTGACTTTTCAAAACCCTGAAGAAGGAGGGAATAGCCTCCGAAACGTCGGTTTATGAATAAAAAGAGAGTATAAATTATCTTCTTTTTTTGGACTGCCTCATCAATATCCACTCAATTTATTTTTAATTTTTATAATGTTAGTGAGATCTATTTTAAAAAATCTCATCATTTTAATTTTTATTAAAATATCAAAAACATAGGAAATTGAAGAGCATGTTATCAATCATTTTTAAAGTGAGTGAGGGCGAAGCGGAGGGGGTGCCATACATCTTAAGAACTGGGTGGGTGACCAAGGTCAAGAGAGAATAGGCCAAATATTCAAAGTGGGCTTTCAAAAACTTTGTGCAACAAATTACAAATCTTTCAAATAATACATTAGAACGAACAAATTTAACAAAAATACTCTATTATTTAAAAGTAGAATTAGTATATATTATTTAAATTCAATTGTAATATATATATATTTATTATTATAATACATACATTTTATATATATATATATATATATGTACGTTAAAAATTAAAATATTTATTAATAAATTAATTATTAATTTTATTCTATTATTATTATTGAAAGTAAAAACTTCTCATAACCGGTGTTTCAGGATAAGTATACAAAAAATAATTAGAAGTATTTAATAATATTTATATTGAACTGTTTATTAATGAATTTAGTTTCATTAGAAATATTTATCTTATAAATTATATCTAAATTCTTAATTCGGAAAAGCCAATCGGAATCTCGGATTAGTCACTTTTCCTTATAATAATTATTGGTGTCTTTAAATTAAAATTAAATATCAAAATATTAAAAAGCTTACTCACAGTTAAAGGGTATATTGACAAAAATGAGGGTGCAAAAAATAATTGAGATAGTATAAAGAGCCAACACCTACGATAAAGGGTAAGATATGGTACGTCAAAAGCGAGAGGAAGACGCCATATTCCTTTGGCGGTGAACAAGTTCAGGGATCCAACACTACCAACGCAAATCCATTCAATTCTCATACAAAATTATTAGACATTGTTATTAGTTATCCACTTATTAATACATCTACAATGAATTTTGATAAATGTTCTCTAACAATTAAGTTAAAAATAATCATGAGTTTTTTACATGCATGGGTGTCCGCAGGAGGGGAGGGGTTCGGGGTACTTGCTCTTTACCCCCCCCCCCCCCCAATCCCCCAGAAATCGAGTATAAAAAACTCAGTACCTGGAGCCACCGAGCGATGCACGGTAACCCCTGACCCCCCCCCCACCCGAAACCACACCTCGTCCCCACCACTACACCCCCACCCTGCCCCACCCCACCCCAACTTCGCCTCCCACCAGGGCCGGATAAAGGGCGATTTTTTTTTTTAATGATAATGATGAGAGAAGGAGTCACACCAAAAAGGTGCAACCCCTAAAGGCCTCGGTTGGCCCCTCCATCGTGAAAAGAAGAAGAAAGAATTTTATGGGTTGGGCGGAGGTCGAAGGTATCTATGGACAGTGCCGGCGCAACTCACTTTGCCGCCCCGTGCAAAACATTTGTTTGGCGCCCCCCCCCCCCCCCCCCATACCTTGGTCCTCACGGCCCGGAAATCAGCATAATAGTACTAGGAAGTAACAAAGATAGGATAAAATAACAATTAGAAACATCAAACATAGCGCACATTTAACCGCTGCGACCCCCGCCACCTTGCCTTTCTGCCGCCCTGTGCAGCCGCACGGGTTGCAACCCCGGTAGCGCCGGCCCTGTCTATGGATACGGGTCTTAAATAAGGAAGGTTATAAGTCGCGGGAAAGATGGTGGCAGGGAGCGAGTTCCAGTCTCTGGAGGTCATAGGGATAAAAGAGTTGGCGAAAGCGCTTGTTCGACTTTTAAGTCGCATTTGAAAGGGCCCCGCGTTACCATCAAAATGAACAAAAAAAATTCGAAAATGATGTACCAATGGTGAAAGAAGCTGATATAGACGGAAAAATGTTAGTTAAAGAAATAGAAGCTTTGAAATCTATTTTTCCTTCAGAATTTTTTGAAAATCCGTTTAAAATGTTCGAATTTATTAATTATTCCGAGGCATCACTCGATGAATTTCTCAATAAATTATTTCGTTACTTCCAAAATTTGTCAATTCTACTAAAAAGTTAGTTGATCTCTAATCGGATTACCGAAATTGAAACCTTGTGGTGGCCAATCAGCTGCCGCCCCGTAGGAAATCACCCTAACTACGCCAATGTTCGCAGTATTCAAAGTACGGCCCTGGTTCTAAGACTTGTTATATAAAATGTATACTTATGGTATTAATACATATAATTTATTACTTTAAAATCTGCCACAGTGCTGTGGCAGAGAGAGCCGGCATTTTTTACCTACGTTGATATAGTGATACAGAACAGAACCCTAAAAACAATAAATGTTCAAATAGCTAATTATAACAAAATACTCATTTATAGATATAAATAAAATTTAAATGTTTATATATAGAATAAAAATTAAGTATAAAATATTTATTTGTAGAAGCCATAAACTATGGTTGAATGAATAAAAGCTTTGATCATGTTAATATAAATTACATAAATTTAATTCAATAGTCATAATTCCTTTAAATAAGTGGCGATTTAAAGAATTTGAACAAAAAATAAAATAAAACCGGAATTGATTCATTTTGCTGAGAGAATTGAAGAGAGGGGAATGGCCGAAAAAGAAAGCGGTTAAATTGTTACGTCAGGCTCAGGAGTGAGTGAGAGAGAGAACGATGTTAAAAAATAGTCCTGACGAGCCAAGGCGACTCAAAAAGGGCCTTAAAAAACATTTTAAAAAATACTGCCTTGTCTTGGCCAATTAATAACTATATATCTAACATTAAAATTAAACAAACAAAATGAATGCTAAAATTTAATAATTATAAAAAAATGTTTATAGTGATAAGCTGCATCTTTGTGTCAAGTTTCATTTTTCTAGCTCACACTAAGCTGACAAAAAATTTCCAAATTTGGGGTAAGCGTACCAAGTCTTGAAAGAGTTTTCACTTTTTTCCTCTCATTTCCTAATAAGTACCGAGAGAGGCGCCACTAGTCAAGTGATCTCGCATGACTACCAAGCTGTAGGAACGAAACCATCTTGGATCCAAGATATTTCTAAGTTTAGACATAATAGAGGAAGATTTGATTCTTAGGTAGTTGAATTGTTTATCAAAAGAGACGTTTCGGTTGAAACCAGCTAGCTTAGACGTTTTTAATTAGATATTCTCACCAAATGATTCGACACCTTATTTGGGAGTTATTTTTAACTGCTGAAAAAGGAGGGAGGCTCCAGTAGAGTAGTTGCTAAGGCGCTTGACTTATCTCACTTTAGTCAGAACAATTTTCATCTTTGTCAAAACACCACACTAGATCCAGGGGAAGGAAACGGGAAACCAGGCATTTCTGTGAAAAATTTCCCCCCAGGAAAATTACAAAAGGAGGCTCACCAGATTAATTTCGGGAACCAGCATGAGACTAGAACGCCAAGAAAATAATTTCCAAAAAAGACCACAATTTTCCACATATAGTAATCATGTTCAAATCAAAAATAATATATTATAAATTTATTTATTTTCTTAGAAAGACGGACTAGTAAGCGAAATAAGTAGGTTATAATGAAAGGCAGTCCAAAATTATTTAAATTTTTTATTCAAATCCGACGTTTCGGAACCTTTTCTCTCCTTCTTCAAGGTATTGAATATGTTATTGATGGGTGAGTATAACTCTGCTCCCATTTGTCTGTCTTTTCAGTGATAACAACAATATTACAATACTTTTCACCATTATATCATAAGTTGACTAAGTACACTTATGATATAATTGGAAAAAGTATTGTAATATTGTTGTTATCTACTGAAAAGACAGACAAATGGGAGCAGAGTTATACTCACCCATCAATAACTATATTCATTACCTTGAAGAAGGAGAGAAAAGGTCTCCGAAACGTCCGTATTTGAATAAAAAATTTAAATAATTTGGACTGCCTTTCATTATAACCTCTACTTATATATTATAAATATTGTTTAATTTTACAAATAAAAATCTTTTTCTTATTCTTATTTCTTCTTATCTATATTTCAAAATTATATCAAAGTTAATTTAAAAAACTATAAAGGAATTATTATTTAACGGGTTATAGTGGTGTTTCACAAAGAGGAAATAAAATTAAAAAAAATTAAAAAATCTTTTAAATTATTTTGGAGATTTTTATTTATCTCTATACATATTTCGGGCTATGAACCCTTCATCAGGAGGTTAAACAGAACACTGGACTGAATATGTTTCACTATAAACCAACACCGCTTTCTAAACTTTATTAAAAAACTATATATTAATATACATATATTTATTTAATTTATCATTAGTTCACATTTCTCTATAAACTTCAAAAGTTAATTATAATTTAATCATAAATATTTGAATAATTGTAACAAGATATAATTGAAAGATGAAATTAAAAAGACTGATGATGAGGGCCAAGCCTTAGAAACTATAGTCTCAAACAAATAAATAATATATATGTATGTATGTTTATTTGCATCAAGCAGAGGAAAGCCTCTTTATTTCTCTCTATGAAGTAACAAGATAAAAAACAATTTAAAAATATGTTTAAAAGATCGATATTTTATTAATTGCGAATCCCAACAGTGACCCATTAATTTATAGATTCTTTCTTATCATAATTACTTGTCTCTTATCAAATAATATGAATGTGGAGTTGTTTGGAACAATATCTTGAATTTATCTCAAAACTAACACTATAAATCAAGAAAAAACAACTGAATAGGAGATAACGAACTCCCGGTGCGATTGTCGAGAATCTTCTCGTAGTTTTTTGAACAAAATTATGAGCCAACTGATAAAGGGAATTAAGGTAGAATTTTAAAAAGCCATTACTATAAGAGCAGTCTTTCGGTATCTTGAAAACTTTTGGATTATTATTTTATCTTTTGATAAATGTCAATGTCGTTTTGTTTCCGCTCCTGACAAGATAATTAAAAAAAATTGAGCAACGAACAATCTAAACAAAGTGTTTAAATGAGAGGAAAGAAAGAGAGAAAGAGAAAGAACCCAACAGAACCGAAATAAACAAATCGGAGTCGTTTGTTTTGCCTACGATCGATCCTACGATTGCTTCGAGACAAATAATTATATCAATACAATTCTACCACACCGCACGCTTGGCGGCCGAACCCCGCCGGGCGATCATTGTATTGAATTAAGTCAAAAATTTAAAAATTGATTTTTGTTGCTTATTTGTGTTTGAAATGTCAGAAACTAAAATGAATTCTTTAATTTTAATTTTTTGCTTTAAAAGAATCGAAAAAAGCTGTTTCTATGGCCGTCTACAGATACTGCGCACTTCTGCCAGAACCTGCCCTGCAAACAAATATCTTAATTACTTTAATATTATTTATAGAGAAATTCTTTCCAATTGAAAATTTTGGGAGGGTCGGGTAGGCTAGGCGGTAGCATGTCAGCCAGCTAACCAAGAGGACCCGAGTTCGAATCCGACTCGAGGCATCCGGCTAAAATCTGACCCCCGAGGTAGAGACAAATTTAAATAAAATAATTAGTATCGTAAATGGCTTATGGCTAGAAAGGCCGAAAAGCCACAAAAAAAAAAAAAATTGAAAATTTTAATAATAAGCTAATTTTCAAATTTCACCATGGGTAGTCCAAACCAAAAGAATTTTCAAATTCATCAACCTGACCACCAACAAGAAAATATTAAATTAAATAGAGAAATAAGGACAATAGCTTATGCAAATAAGTTATTTTATTTTTTGCCAACGTTTCGACAACTTTATTGACTTCTTCAGGGCTCAAACAAATTAACTTCTTTGCATATTTGTCATTTTATAAATATTCATTCTTAGCAAACACATAAGACCAGTCATCGAACAGATTGACAATATTTTCCTATTTAACTCTTAAGATATCTTTCTTTGTTCTTTCTATATATATACATCTGTTCGATGACTGGCCTTATGTGTTTGCTAAGAATGAATATTTATAAAATGGCAAATATGCAAAGAAGTTAATTTGTTTGAGTCGTGAAGAAGTCAACAAAGTTGACGAAACGTTACCAAAAAATAAAAAATTATTTGCATAAGCTATTGTCCTTAATTCCCTACAACAACTTATTAATTTAATCGATGGATATAAATAATCAAAATAATTAAATAGAGAATTGATGGAAAAGAACCCCAATGAATGAATGATAATTAATACGCTATAAACCGGGAAGGGGGTATTTAATAAATGACGAAACTGTAATTTAAAATAAAATGTACATCCTAGCACAGAGTATATATGCCGTATACCCTTCAAACAGCCATGGGCTTAGGTATACCCTGTCGTTTGATCTGAGTAAATATAGTGTACCCTGTGCAAGTTGAAAATTTAAAAAAATTTACACTTTAACTTTTGAATATTCACGAAATATTTCAAATTTATTTGGACGAAATCTTCTCTTTGGAGAGAGACGGACTGGTAGAATTTTCAGCTGAAAGTAATGGAAGGCAGCCCAGGGGTAGTGAAGAAAGAAAAAAATTTCCCATTTTCAAATAAGGTGTATTTGTTGTTTTTCCTTAATCCTTTCTTTCTTTCCTCCTTTCCTTTTAAACTGACGTTTCGGAGGATTCTTCCCTCCTTCATCAGTGTTTCAAAAGGTCAATGAAGGAAACAAATAAGATGCTTCCTTCCTCTCTCCTAAGCAGTGTTTGAAGTTTTTACCTTCCTTAGCAGAAGCATTAAAATATAATTTTTTTTGAAGTGAAAACTTCTTTAGGCACTTTTGGGATGGGGAAAAAGCACTGAACTCGCGTGACCGCCGTCACGCTCATATACATGGCTCCTTGTTTGGTCGAATATAGGCAAGGGGGTGGTCTGCCTGCTGGGGGTGAGGGAAGTTGCAGTTGGCCGATTCTAATTGGTAGGAGCGGGGGGCTTCTGTTCACTGGGGTGCGGGGAAGATGCACGCTCGTTGGAATAGCCGCGGGAGAAAATTTCCGTTAAGAGAGAAGAATTTTCGGAAAAATCAGGAAAAAAGGGACTTCCTTTAAGGGATTTTGATAAAATTTTGGTACCCTCTAATTGAAGAATTCCCTATCGAATGAGCTTAACCGAGCACAGATCGGACACTTGGAAGTGGTGTTTCTAGAAAAGGGGTGTTTTCAAATTAATTGTAGTATCAAAAATTAAAATCTCATGAATTTGTAAATTAAAAAAAAAACAACTGTTATTTTATAATTTTTAAGTTTTCACTTCTGTCGGCAGTCCCCATGTTTTTCTTTAATTACTTATATCAACAAAATTGTTTTTCTATTTTAATGCTTCTGCTAAGGAAGGTAAAAATTTCAAACACTATACTAAGGAGAAAGGAAGGAAGCATCTTATTGTTTGTTTCCTTCATTGACCCTTTGAAACCCTGAAGAAGGAGGGAAGAATTCTTCGAAACGTCGGTTTAAAATGAAAGGAGGAAAGAAAGGAATAAATAATAAATAAATAAATCTTTATTCCTCGACCTGCTTAGAGGCACAAGACCTCGGTGGCTATAGGTCCTCCAAACATATCAATACAATCTATCTAAAATACATCAATACAAATTAACTTCAACAATTTAACAAATAATAAACAAGTACAAAAAAAAGAAAAAGAAAAAAATAGAAATGTATGCTCATTAACAAATAGTATGACCATAGATTTCCATCAAAAGTCAAAAAGTAATTTACAAATTCCACCAAAAATCCGATACCAGGAGCAAGCGACGCATTAGCCATCCCTGGATTTGCCATAAGTTGCTAAGGAAACCTGGTCAAAACCTTAAAAAGGATGGTATGACCTCTCTCTACCTCAGCTAATCTCTGCTTGTGAGAACTAAATAAAATTTTGTACAACTCTAGGACTTTAGGACTTGACAAACTTCATAATAGATTTAATCATACTATATAATCCCAAGTAGTAATAAAAATAGACTGCTCCATAAATCAATTCAAGATCCTACAAATGAATGCAAACCTACATATAATATCTGAATTAACTATAACTTGTAGGAAATATAAATAATAACAATCCAATAAATACACCTTATTTGGAAATGGGATAATTTTTTCTTTCTCTTCACTACCCCTGGGGGCTGTCTCTTCCATTACTTTCAGCTGATTTTTTAAATTGTTTCAATTTCGTTTTAAAATAATAATTTTTTAAAAAATACCCAACTAAAACATTTTATTATATTATATATAGCCTATATACCTATATACAATCCGATTTTTAAGATCCATATAGCGTACACCTTTGTGGTGATTTTACGACTACAGCACTATATACGCCGTATTCCCTCCACTAAAGCCCTAGTGTCTTAGATCGTTATATTGAAAACTTACGAACAGGTATCGAAGCTTCTGAATTTTTAAATTATTTTTCTATTTATACCAATAAAAGAGAACCCGTAAAAACGTTCTTTATAAATATATCTAAATGAATATATTCTATATATAGATAAAAAAATAAAAATTTTCATAAAGATCAAAAGGTTAATTAAATTGCTCATACAATATTATAAGCATCTTTATTACAGATTAGAATAGGCTATTAAATAGTTTCATATTTGTAGGAATTAATAATAATTGACCTACTTAATATAATAGAAAGTACTTTTTATATTTACATTTGACTTTTTTTATTTCTATATTATCTCATTATTTATTATAACATAAATTTGCCGAAAGTTTAATTTCTAATAAATTAACAAAATGTAGCATGAATAGAATAAATAAAAAATAAAAATAAAAATAAACTATTTCCTCATTGGCTTGTTTGGCAACACTGGCTGGTTTGGCTGACTCTGACTCTGACTCTTGAACAGCTCCGAATCCTGTTTCAAGGTTTCAACTGATTTGAGCCTCTAGCAGGCGTTCTATTCAATGTCCACCTGAACCCATGCTAATACCAGCCAGACACAATTGACCTTTTCAAAATTAATGTCAACTTGCCAATATGGTTTTTCTATATATTCATTTGAATTATTCATTTCGATAATCGAATATTTCAACTTTTCATTTCTTCAACTATTACTTTCACATTAATATGTTTGTAAGTATTACATATCCATTTGTTTTTATTTACTTTAAAATATTTATTAATAATTTATTTATTTATTTTATTTGAAATAGATTTTTTCATATAAAAGTTTATATCAATCAACCTCTAAATGCAAACTATATATTATTGTCAATTAATCAAGAATTTTAAAAATATAAATTTTTGTTTAAATTTTTTTCAAAAATGTCACAAGAATCGGAACAGGTAAATCTATTTTTATAATTATTTATAAAAACAATATACAATATAATTATTTTAATTTATTATTTTAGTACAAAAAGAGACTGAAATTTTTTAAAGAAGATTTATTTAAAAAAGAAAATATTGTTATTAATGGCTGCGCGCCTAAAACAAACTCGACTTCAATATCATCTTCTGTCAATTCAAGTTTAAGTGAATCAAGAATTTTAACGAATATACAGTTGACAAAAGTGATGCCTCCTAAAAATAGAAAACTTAATTTAAAAACACAAACCAAAACAAAGAAACATTCACCATTATTTCCTACTCTTCCCATGAACCTTGTATCAGTGATATGTGATTTTGATAAAAGTATTAAAAAGATTTTAAAAGAAAGCGCCGACAAACACAAGAAAACACCGAACGTTGAATTTTCTTTTCCACGATTTCCATCTGGATTGAATCTTCCTTCCACCGAGTTTTCTCTACCTGACGAATTTTCACAGCTTATACAACACAAAGAAAATGAATCTAATTACAAGGTATACAAATTACATTATACTATGTATTTTCTTATTTAGTAACTTTTCTTAATTAGATATTTCTTAGGAATTTTTGCTAATTTCATTTACTTGTCAATTTGTATTAATTTTATTTAAATATTTTTACTTAATTCGTAAATTAATTTCTTTTTCATACTCATTCTCATTTGATGATAATTATAGATAGTGTTCTCTCTGTAGATCTAGAAAATTCATCCTTTCCATAGTCTCCACATATCAATAATGCAAATCTACTAATCGAAGCTGGATCACGAGTAAAGACAACTATTTAAACTATCTAGGATGCTATATCTCAAATTATGATCCTAAAGAGTTGTTTCGGAAAAAGCGAAAGCTGATAGGAACAATTAAAACTTCAAGAGTTCTACAAGTCTATGGCTAAGGATCCTAGACTAGTTTACCCATCCACTGCAATTGAACCAACCATAGGTTGGGAGTTCAAAATTCATCGCTTCGTTGTTTTCCATAGTCTCCACATGTCAATAATGCAAATTTATTAATCGAAGCTGGATCACGAGTAAAGCCAACTGTTTCAACTAACTAGGATGCTATATCTCATATCATGATCCTAGAGAGTTGTTTCGGAAAACCGCAAGCTGATAGAAACAATTAAAACTTCAAGAGTTCTACATGTCTATGGCTAAGGATCCTAGAGTAGTTTACCCATCCACTGCAATTGAACCAACCATAGATTGGTAACCGCGCATTGCCTATCTCCCTGATTAAGCTCAAAAGAGTGCAAGGAAATAAGAAAGAGCTATTCCAATTCTACTAGATTGCTCAGAGCAATAGATCTTAATATTAAGACGAAAGAAAAGAAGCTGCCAAAATGAGCATTCACGACTAGCTCTTTTCGATCAAAAGGAAATGATTTTATTAGCAACCCAAAATGACCAACATAGTGGATTGTTTAACGAAATATAGTGACCTGTTAAGATCATTGAATGAAAATCACTCTCTTGTTCCCTTTGGAGTTTTATAAACCTGTATTTGATGAGGCACCTGTTAACTACATCAATAATGCAACGACTGGCTCTTTTTAAACAAAAGGAAAATTATTTTATTAGCAACGCAAAATGACCAACATGGTGGATTGTTTAACGAAATATAGTGACCAGCTACGATCATTGAATGAAAATCACTCTCTTGTTCCCGTTGGTGTTTTATAAACCTGTATTTGATGAAGCACCTGTTAACTAAATCAATAATGCAAGTTAATCTGCGAAGCTAAATCTCCAGTTAAGCTTATCACCTTATTTTCTATAAACCCAGCTGCTTCATCTATGGAAATCCTTATTAAGTTTCAAAAGCTATGGGGATATTTAAAAGAACGATCCTAAAAGTACAACCAATGAGGGTCCTCAAGTTCTACAAGACTGTTGCTATTTCAATTTCACTACAACTATGGACACCAAACCAGAAGAAATGAAAAGAAGCTGCCGAAATAAAACTTTTGCAAGCTAGTGTCTTCTCGTCCACTAGAAAAATGATTTAATCAGACAACCTCTTGTTATATCCATGTGTCTATACAAATATGGAATGACATGGTAGGATAATTTTTTAAGAATGGACGAAAATCTCTCATTCCCATGCAAGTTTTGTGAAAATCAGGCCATTAGTATAACATAAAGAGGCTGGCCATTGATAAGATGGTCTGACCAATTTAGTTTATAAAGGGAGAACAGGTTGAATACCTTAATCTATGTATCTATAAAATTAATTTTGAATATAAATAAGAAATATATCAATTATATAAATCATTTCATATTCAATGAATGCATTTGTTTTGAAATATTTAAATCTCCTTTTTTATCATTTAATTCTTTTCTGCAACTTAAACATTAATATTTAGACGATGGTGACTTGATGGCCACGGAGAGGATATCAATTTGTAACTATAACAAAGCAGAACAATATAAAAATCAATACATGCAAAACAAAAAGCCTTAGCAACATTAAAAGATTATCTACACAGCAAACTTGAAATCGAAAGAAAAATCCTGGAACAGCACACACAAATACTAGGAAAAAGTTTGGCTCAAGTCACCATAGATTCTAGATTTACAGGATCTTCTATAGGATCTAACATACAAAATAGACAAACATCAAAATAAAAAGTTCTAAGACTATGTTCAGACCATTATTGCATACGTAGCTGAAACTTGTGCAGATCTTTTAAGTGGAAGTTTTTAGATGAATTGTTGGCAAGATTTAGGATAAAAAGTAGATACTGAACACCTGCTTCATAAGTTAGCAAGTGGATTATAATTATAATGAATAAAGAAAAGCCTGGGACAGATATATCATGGTTGGGTTTCACTAGGCTAGGAAAAATTGCAATCGTTAAAGGAAAGATCGCCTAATAGATAAAATAGATAATTAGATGATAAAATTAAAAATATTTAGTTTGCCGAGCAGAGTTGTTGATTCTTAATGAGAAATCATTGAAGATGTCCTCTGCTTGATGTAAATAAACATGGATTACACTTATATATAGGTATATGTATATTTGCATCAAGCAGAGAACATCTTCATTGATTTCTTCTTAAGCTTAGATGATAACTCTTAACTTAAGCTTAGATCGGTCTTAGATCTTAAGGGCACCTTTAAAATAAACATGAGAGAAGAAGCTTCATTGTGCCCTATTTGAACTTTAGTAAATTATAAATGTTTAATTTTTGAAAATGAATTGATGGAAAGGCAGCCCGAAACAACAAAAATAATTTATTTTAATGTCATTTCCACCTTCTTAAAAACCGATGTTTCTTATCATCTTTCCCTCCTTCAGGGGCTAGTGCCATTAACATCAATAGAATATATGGGAAAATCTACCCGAGTCAAACACAAGCCTACTTCCTGTCAATTCTTTAATAGTACTTATGTTTGACTAGGGTAGAGTTTGCCATATATTCTATTGATGTTAATAGCCGGATACTGACTGAAGGTTTGCTTCGCGAGGCCAGGCTCTTGAGGCAAATGCCTGGTCGGTCAGTACGTGCCTCGCCCAAGGCAAAAGTGCCCGTTGCCTCTTCTGAGGCTGCCTCGGCCCGATCCATCGGTTGTCAGTTTTTGTGAATGCTCAAAGGCGCCTCTGGTCGTTTTCTGCGTTCACTCAGGAAGGTTCTGCTGCAAACACCCGAGGCAGCCTCGCGAGGCTTCTCGCTCAGTCGGTATCCGGCCAATGACAACCTCTAACACCAGGCATGCACAAGCTCAAGGAGACAAGAAGGAGGTGGTTATAAACTTCCTTCATTAACTCTTTAATCACTGACAAAACGTTGGTTCTTAAGAGGATGAAAATGACATTCTAATAAATTATTTTATTTATTTGTAGTTTTCATTACCCTTGGGCTGCCTATCCATCAATTCAGTGTTGAATTGTACCAATCCATCTCCAAAAGAAAATACTTATTATTTTGGAGGTAAGAAAGAATAGGAAAAGAGAAGATTAAAGTATTTCCCCTGATAATTAAGGATATCTGACTATCACCTCAAATAATCCACACCCACCCCTCTATCATGTCCAAACTACCGTCTTTCCAGCAAATTATAACTTTCAATCTTTCAAGACCAGCATCCATAGATACCTTCGACTCCTACCCAATCCCTAAATCTCTTCTTATCATCACGATACAAGGGTCCACCCAGGACTAGAGAGGTTGTACCTTCTTGGGGCAATTTCTTCTTGTATCAATATCATTATAAAAAAAATCTATAAGCAAGAATTAGCATAGGATAGAGTCAAAAGTTGCGTCTGATCAGTCTTAAGTCTGATTTCTTTATGATGGCGGAAAAATTTTAATCAAATGGTTTCATTTTTCTTTCGGACTTTAACTATATATTTCTCCTAACTGATTATTATTTATCTTTCATATATTTTTTACAAATTTTCGAAATTATTTTCTTTTAGAAATCTTTAGATAGCTCCGAGAACAATATGGCATTAATTCTTCACAAAAGTTTATCTCCAAAGACAAATCGTGGAACAATAAATGGCGATGTAATTGTATCCGAACAATCTGATGAGCCATATCCACTTACAAAAAAAATGAAAGCTTTAAGAAATCTGTCATCAAATCATGATGTTTCACCTCCTCCTGCACAATCTCCGACTGGTAAATATTACAAATACTCTCTGTTATGCGGAATATTTTTGGTATGGACCGCATATATTCTTCAAACAAATATAATATTCAAAAAAAATTAGTTCTTTACTTATTTCGATATTTTATAAAACAAATACACTGTATTAAATTACAGATACAATTTATTCTCCTAAATTAAAATTATATTGATTTATAAATAAATTAAAATGGTATTTAACTAGAATAGAAGAGTTTTTAATTTATAAAGAATATATTAATTTTTGTATCTTAAACTTAATATAAATATTTTTAGTTATTTGAGACCATGGTGTAGGTTTTCAAGACTTTTCTCATAATATGATTCTTAATATGACGCATTAGCCGGATACTGACTGAGGATTTTCTTCGCGAGGCCAGGCCCTAGAGGCAAATGCCTGGTCGGTCAATACGTGCCTCGCCCAAAGCAAAAGTGCCCGTTGCCTCGTCTGAGGCTGCCTCGGCCCGATCCATCGGTTGTCGGTTTTTGTGAATGCTCAAAGGAGCCTCGGGTCGTTTCCTACGTTCACTCAGGACGGTTTTGCGGCAAACGTCCGAGGCAGCCTCGCGAGGCTGCTCGCTCAGTCAGTATCCGGCTATTGATGTAAATATGTATTTGAGAATGGAGTGATTCATTGGATGTTCATCTTAATAAATTAATTATTATGTCGGATAGGAAGTAAATGTGATATATAACCTTTAACTTCAAATACATATAATCTCAGCTCACTCTAAATTTAATTAACTGAATGCTACATTAGATTCTACATATTTTGCTTCTTCAAGTGATTACTATGGAGAGTATCATCTCCAATGTAATTTTTCACAGGGGTGATTTCCCATTACCTTCCCATGAATGAATCAGATTATAGCCGGTCAAATATTTGCAGCTAGTCGGGCTTGAACCATCGCTAGCTTGATTAGAAGGCATGCACTTTAACCATTCGACCAACCTGACTCATTTATTTCATATTTTGCTTACAAGTTATTTATTTCATTAGCTTAGAAATCTTAAGTTCTGGAATCTATGAAATGTAGAAATGCATTTTCATAAACAGCTTGTTCGTTGAGACTTTACAAGTTTAATAAGTTCTCAAAATGTTGAAAAAGTGCTATTCTAATGGAAAGTGGAGAGAGAGATGCCTAGGGGTTATGATGCTTGAGGCCAACTTTTGCAGGCCATTTATTTATTTATTTTTTTGAGGGAGGTCTATCTTTCGACGTATAACTTTGCTTAGTCGTGGATCAGGAATGACTCCTTTCCATTTACCAGTTCAGAACTTAGACATTGCAGATTTTGTCATTTTGTTGATTTTACGACTGTTAAAAAAAAGTATATCTATTCTGTTTTGGTAAATAGTGAATTGCCTTCAACCAAAGGCATTAAATACTGCAACGTCTGGCTCCCAATCCTCTTGTACGATAACGCGCAGTCACATTAGATTGACTCCTTAAAAGTTGAATGTAATAATCTACTAAACTTTGCCTCATCCACCTTACCTTATCGATCATCTTGTCTATAGATTACCTCTTCTACAACAACTTCTTAAACGGTTAATTTTCAACGAACAAGCTGCACAGATTACAATTACGTTTACCCAGCATATTTACTCTGTGGACATTCATGCCAAGGCGTTTTTTTACATTCCGGTAACTTCTCAAAGTCTTCAAAAGTTAAATCTGCACCTGTCTCGAATATGGCTCGCATTTGTTTAGTATAGATTCCAAGCAAGTTGTTGTCACTCTGGATGCAATTCAGGAACGAGTTACCAGACTAATAGATGACCCTAAGCCTTACAGACTCCCTTGACCCTCTACTTCAGAAAAACGCCTCCGCTCTTTCCCTATTTTATAGATACTATTATAGAATGTGCTCTGACGAATTAAAATCATAAATTCCCCCAAAGCTTGCGTAGCATGCAATTCACCGACTCCAACAGAACATCCCTTAGGTCAAT
Organism: Forficula auricularia; assembly: GCA_024734495.1. Taxonomy (NCBI): domain Eukaryota; kingdom Metazoa; phylum Arthropoda; class Insecta; order Dermaptera; family Forficulidae; genus Forficula; species Forficula auricularia. The sequence continues at coordinate 26,432,066 of JALMQS010000153.1, forward strand.
TTGAAGAAGTACAGAACTTATTCATTTATCCATATGACTTCTGGAACTGGAACTTTCTTCCTGCTTTTCACTCCTTCCCGAGTCTTAGTTCACTTTTTTAATAATTATGTTCAGGAACACCTTCTTTTATCTCTACTCTTCTTTTGATCACTCTCTCTATTCTTCTCATCACTTATCCAGGACTCTGTCAAGGCTGCATCTTTTCGGTGCGCCTCTTGTATTCGATTTAATTAAAAAATAGCATTACAACATTAAATCGACTCCGAAATTCTAAACTACTGGAATAAATAACTTGTAACTTGTTAGCAAAAATATGTATATTTTAATAGTACTAATTTTGAGGTAAAACATATAATCCTGCAAAAATTTGACAGTCTATAATTCTCATCTTTACACCAATTTACACAAATACACTCAAAAATTTATATAAATAGTAATAATAAAATTATTTACTTAAGATCTGTCCAACAGGCCATTATTCCCCAAGTCATACCGAAAAAAAGAGTAAATACAAATTATTTAAAGGAATTGTAGGGAGTTGAACATGACTTTAAAATTAAATACAAAGTTTTCTACTTAAATAAGCCAAACTTTTCGTTGCTGGTTCGCAACTTCTTCAGTGGCTTATTTAAGTAGAAAACTTTGTATTTAATTTAAAGTCATGTCCAACTCCTTACGATTCCTTTAATTATTGATCATGGACACGAATAATGAAATAGTAAATACAAATTTTTGATTGGTAAAAAAAATTTCATTTGAGATTATTCAGTGAACTTCCCTTATTTCCGAAAGAAGTAAATTCACTTTTGTCTCAATTTCTATTAAATTTCTTTGCGAATTGTTATATTCAATGAAAGATAAAATTTTTAATTTATTTTTTATTAATTAAATTAATTAACTTGAGAATAATTATATTCTTAAATATATATCGAGATAGATAAATATATATATATAGACATAGAATATCTTCATTTAATTATAACAATTTGATGACATGGTTTTTTTTGAATTGTTTACTCAGCAATTTTTTCTTTAGCTCATTTTTTGCAGAGATTAGCAAAGAATCAAATTTCTTCTATATAAAAATTACCCTAGAATTGAATGATTATTTAATAATATTATAAAAGTAAAAATATTATTATTTTAAAGAAATTTTTGAAAAATAACGATTCTTATCATGTCTCTTAATTAATTTTACAGCTACAGCTCTAGTTCCTCTCTCCCAATCTCATGATGGAGGCATTGTACTCGCAGCTTATTGTGCACATCGAGTAGTTGCTAAAGTTCAAGAATATATGGTTAGTTTCCATACCCTTCAAGGATTGCGTCTTGCAAACCTTCCTCGAAGAACTCCTTCAAGAGGTCATCGATTGGCTTCTGATCTACAAGGCATTCGTACAGATAGAACTATTTTTGTAATATATTTTGAATTTTGGCGTGTTTATGATGCTCCAACGGATCTTCTTTCTATCATGTATATATATAACGCTAATCTGTGCACATCTAATATCATCGAGTTGGACTTGGATTTTAAATACAGGTAAATACTATCTTAAATATCTTAAACCTTATTTCCAAATTATTTTCGTCGTCTTCATCAATCTCTCTAAGTTTGAAGTCTGGTTTGATACAATTCACTATTATCTCAGTTTATGCACACTAATTCATTTACCATAAGTTCCACCTCCCATATTCATTATTATCTACGATTTTTTTTTCTATTGGAAATTTTCTCCTTTATGAGAGCAAATCAAAGAGGATGTTCTCTTTCTGATGCAATAAGAAAAATTCACATATATACATATAAATACATATTCTATATTCATACAAACATGGCACACCCAAAACATTCATGCTGGGAGTCTTTTAGGTGTCGAGAGCGTCTCGCCATTACCCTATCTAGTAAATACATTAGGTACAAATATTTATATAATTTGATGTATGTTTAAGTCCATTTTTTTAATGTAATCGAATCTATTTGTGGAGAGTTGCCTCTACTCATTCTCTTGCCACCCTAGATGCAATTCAGAAAGAACTTAATGTGGGTTTTAGGGTGTGAATATTAGAGCCAGGTTATTCAATAATTATTATTATCTGCTTCGACTTATAGCTGTTTTAAATGAGTGTAACTTGGGTGAGATTGTTCTGAACCTCACTATTATCTCAGTTTATGCATACTAATTCATTTACCATAAGTTCCACCTCGCATATTCGTTATTATCTACGATTTTTATTTTCTATTGGACATTTTTCCTTTATGAGAGCAAATCAAGGAGGATGTTCTCTTTCTGATGCAATAAGAAATATTCACATATATACAAATAAATACATATTCTATATTCATACAAACATGGCACACCCAAAACATTCATGCTGGGAGCCTTTTAGCTGTCGAGAGCGTCTCGCCGTTACCCTGTCTAGTAAATACATTAGGTACAAATATTTATATAATTTGATGAATGTTTAAGTATATTTTTATAATGTAATCGAATCCATTTGTGGAGAGTTGCCTCCACTCATTCTCTTGCCACCCTGGATGCAATTCAGAAAGAACTTAATGTGGGTTTTAGGGTATGTGAATATTAGAGCCAGATTATTCAATAATTATTATCTGCTTCGACTTATAGCTGTTTTAAATGAGTGTAACTTGGGAGAGATTGTTCTGAACCTGTAGAGGGTGAAATAAATTATTTGTAATAATGAATGTGTTGAATAGGGGATGAAGAGAAGAATAGGGAAAGTCAGGCCTATCCAGGAGGTGCCATGCCGTTCTCTAGGCATGTGATGAAGAAAATGTTAGAAGACAACTCTGCCGCACTAGTTATAATAGCTATATTCATTTTGGAGGCCTTGGGTGGCCTTATGCCTGCCCCAAGTCACCGTGACAAAGAAAACCATATCCTCGCCTTAGAGTGTAAACCTCCTAACTCACAACAAGGAAATTTTACAGAATAGAGAAAAAACAAACAAAATTTAATATTGTTGTTATGGAAAGAAACTATTTTCTATATTTTTTTTCTACAACTTACGATCGTAATTTTAAGTAGCAGTTTTACTTGGACGATGCTGCATCTCTTTTTCTTTCGAACGGTATTAATATGTCATATATGATAAAAAATCGATTTAGCAGGTTTATGCTCCAAGGAGACAATATTCGTTTTTGTTTACTAACCGAGTTGGTGTGCCTCAGTGCTATTCGTTTTGAGATCGTTATGGCTCCCATGTTTCATCTTGAGCTGTGCTTCAAGTGCACATGCCTACGGTGACCCAGCTAAAAAAGTGACACCAAATGGACACTAGACGCAAATTAAGGCAGACACGCCAATTCCAAAACGAATATAGCTAAAATATGAAAATTTTTATATTAAAGATATTTCTCGCTCTCTGACTACTATGGTAGTGTCCTTAGCTCGTCAAATTTCCCCTTCTGTTCCCTCCGGATTGGTGAATCAGTGGTTGAGTTCATCTACCAGTGTTTATTCGGCCTCCTAAACTATTTTTAATGAAAATCAAATTATATTTGGTAATTGATTCTCGTGATTCCCTAATTGCTATTCACGAATCCATTCGAATCTATGATGCATTGACTCTTGCTAATAATTTCTCCTTATACGATGCCAACAATGGCTCAACCCATTGTAAACGATCAGATCCTTATTGCCTCCCTCGAATCACTGGACCATCGAAGAAATGTTTCCATGATTTCCTTATTTTATAATAGATACTATCACGGCTTGTGCTCTGATGAGTTAAAAGTCAATAATTCCTCCCAAAACCTGCTTTGCGCATAGCACGCGATTTGCCGATTCCTAGCATTCTTTCGCGGTTAACTAGGAGAAGTGACGGACCATTTCACTTCATTCGCCAATACGTTTGTCCCCTATACTTGAGGGAAATCGAACTCTTTCCCGCCCACAGTCTTTCCCTACACTTATAAATAACATTCAAGACCCGGGTGCACATATACCTTCGCCTCCAGCCTTAAGCCTAGTCCAGACTTGGATACAAAGTTGAGCGATTGTCTCTAGACATGTATAGACAAATGGGAGACAAATGTTCTTCGATTTTGTTCCAAAAACAGTGTCTATAGACATGAATTTGTCTCTCGATTGTATCCCGTCATTGTCTCTATACAGAAATCGCTCGACTTTGTATCCAAGTGTGGACTAGACTTTATCCTTGATTAATTTCTCCTTCTCTTCGGTATTGCAAGGGTCTTATAAGATTAAAAAAAAAGAAAAAATGAAGAAAGGGCGCACCCAGAAGATGCACCATCTACGGGTCCTGACAAACCCTTTCATTAGTGAAAAAGATCAGAAGAATGGCAGAGGGCGAAACCATTAGTGAACATAGGTCTTGAAAGATTGAAAATCTGAAAAGAGGGAGGCTGGGAGAGGAGTTCCAGTCGCCTAAAGGTCATGAGGATAAACATATTTACCAATGAACTGATTCAGCACTTGACTCCAATTTGACTACAAAGAGATATTAGATGTCAGCGAATTCTGAGCTACGCGCAAAGCAAGCTTTGTGAGTAATTATTGATTTTATATAATCGGAGAAAATGGCGTATCTATAAAATAGTGAAAGAACAGAGACGTTTATAATTTAGTAAGGGTTTAAATAAGAGACGTGTAGCTTTATTTATGAACTCCCGCTAACGTTTCGGCTATTGGTTGTAGCCCTCTTCAGAGCTAAACAATGACAAACAATGTTAACAATATTAAATCGGCCCTTGTCCGAGCACATCAATCAATTATAATTTTGTTTTTCTACTCACGGGAATTTGTCAATACGTTTATTCGATGGACCTGTAATTCAAGAGAGATATTAAGGCTCGGCTAGCTCGTTTCTGAATTGCACCCATTACGGCGAGAGATTGTTTGGAAGCTCCTCTTAACAGATGCTATTCATATCCGAGACAGGGGCAAATTTGATCCCTGTAGAGAGATCGAAAAAACAAACACTTGTAAATGAATAGATGGACGAACATTCTTTCGGTATATATCGTCACAAATGCAAAGTGTTCAATCAATTCAATAGAGATCAGACGCCATTGAGGCGCCCAACAGCTATCATACTTCTTCAAAGAGAATGTCTGAAAAATTGTAATTAGATAACATTAACTCTTGGTTGGTACATTAAAGTTAATTAAATTTCTAAAGAGTTCAGGTCGATAATTATTTGAAGCTGTACTGTGGTTATTCGGGAGTGAGGGAGCACCGTGAAGAGACCTATCATCAGGGTAACATTGAATTAGATTTTAGATTAATTAGGTCATTTATATACAATACATAAAACTACTTAATCTTGAAAAATTACCACTCTTTTAGAGAAAGTTGAGGATATTCTACCAACCCTAATTTTAATACTACTTCAACTATCTTTTTAGAAGAGCCAGATTTTTTTTACATTTTATTGGGCTTGGATTGGATTTCAATAAAAACAATATTTAAAAAAGACTGAAGCCAAAGACTTCCAAACTATAATCTCAAATAAAAAAAATTTATTTAAAAAAATATATATACACATCAAGTAGAGAACATCCTCTTTGATTTACTTTTATAAAATCAACAACTAAACTTCTCTCTGTAAGAAAACCTTTTAATTGTATCAAAAAAATAATCATTAATAATCTTTTCATTCTATTTGTTTGAAGGTGACAATAAAAAAGTGTGTCTTCTGCTGGAATTATAAATTTTTAATTTATTCATAATGAGACTATAGTTTCGAGAGCTTTGCCCGCTTCATCAGTCACAATTGATTCACAGGAAGACACTCTCTTTTATTGTCTCCTTCAATTTATAAAAATTCTGCTACTCTCGGCAAAATGAAACTTTCAATTTAATTCTATTTAATTTTCAATATGCGCATCTTAAAAGACAGAACGTTATATTTCGGCACAAACACGAGCTCGGGAAGAAGGAGTACAGTCTTAAGAGGTCATAGTGATAAACGATTTGGCAAATGCGTTTATTCGGTTAATAATAATTTAAGCGCTAAAGGGGTGTTGAATGTTTGATAAATGCGGCTCTAGGGGGGATTATTGATTTAATCTCGTCAGAATAAACTCCATGGTAGTATCTATAAAAAAGGGTAAGGGCGGAGATGATTCTATTTAACAATGATTGGATTAATCTTAATATTAATTATTAATTCTATTTTATTTATCTTTTTTTAGAAAAGGTCTCAAGTTTTGCCTCATCGAGACTGCTCTTATTTTAAGTTATTTTAATGAAAGCACCCACGAGACTATTTTTGAAAAATATTTGTTAGAAAATGATTTTAGGCGATGGAATAGATGCATTACCATAAGTGCTGTTGAATCATGGATTGATTCTCTTCATTGCATTCAAGGTAAGAAATTATAATAATTCATTCCTGTGACTGGAAGCTATATATTGATAATGAAATAAATCAAATATATGAATGTCATTATTTTTTCATGAATATACTATGCGATTGTAATTTCAATACCTACATTTACAAAATTATAACTTAATTTTTCGAAAAACATTTTCTTTAGAAAAACAAAAAAGCCATCTCTTAATAAATATACCAAACCGTTGACAGACATATTTATTTTATTTCATTATAAATCACAACTATAAAAGCTTTTAAGAAGCTTAAATGCACATACATTGAAGATTGTTTTAAAGCGATATAAATGATAACTTTAATCAAAATTTATTACAATGAACACTTTTAAGATATGTTCTCCAAGGGGATAAAGTTGAAATTAATGAAGTATATGACCACAATTATTGTCATCCCGGATATGGATAAATCAACACACTTTTAAGATAACGTCATCCATCGAACAAATGATAATTGTTAGTAGTCACTAACAATTATTATCACAACAGCTGTTATCACAGAAATAACAATTTCATTAATTAGGTGGCAAGAACGTTATCTTGGATTATTATAGAAAAAAAAAATAGAAATGAATGGAATAAATATTATTTTAAAATTAAATATTCAAAGCAAAACGTATTATAATACACTCAAAATCCGTTTACTTGCTCTGAACTTACAAAATATAAAATCGTTCATTGAAAATTATTTGTGAATAAAATAAATGTGAGTATTGTTTGCTTATTATTCATACAACTCTCTATTCCGAATAATGAATGCTTTCATATTCAATATAAAACTAATTTCTTCCCTTTTGAAAAATTACCATTTTTTTTTAAGTTAATCTTAATTAAAATTTTCTAGATATGGTACTATAATGTTTTAAAATTATAAATTGTGGTGTTTTTTGAGGCTCTTGAAAACCTTGAAAACAGATGTAATGTCTTCGTTAGGAAAAAGGAAATAAAATTTCTTTATATTCTAACAAATTTATTTTCATGAAAAACTTATGAGACGTTTCGGCTGATATTCTCACACCATCATCAGTCTGCAGGAAAACATAATCTTAATACAGTAAATTACTAATTACATGTCATTCTCAAGATAAAAAGAAGAAAAAGAACTCACCCAAGCTTTTCATAATATAGTACACTGATAGTACAATATAGTATATGAAAAGCTTGGGTGAGTTCTTTTCTTCTTTATCTTGAGAATGACATGTAATTAGTAATTTACTGTAATTAAGATTATGTTTCCCTTGCAGACTGATGATGGTGTGAGAATATCCGCCGAAACGTCTCATAAGTTTTTCATGAAAATAAATTTGTTAGAATATAAAGAAATTTTATTTCCTTTTTCCTAACGAAGACATTACATCTGTTTTCAAGGTTTTCAAGAGCCTCAAAAACACCAATTTATAAAATTTTCTATTTACTTTATGACTAGACTAAACATATAAAATCTTAAAATTCCTATAACAGTTATTTTTTTCATTCATATACCAGTTATTTTTTTCATTCATATTATGAATCAAGGAGCAAAAAACCAAATATTCATTTTTATTTTATTAAAAAAAAAAAATTCAGTTTCACCATTCAACGTCTTTATTTTTATTCCATTTTAATATCACGGTCCAAAAAACTAAAAAAAAAAAAAATGTTGATTAATAAATTATCCCAAGGATCAATATTACAAAATCATTATGCTTTTGAAAAAAATTACACAATAATGTATGTTCAAACATCTAAAATATCCTAAATTGCGCTTTAATAAAACTCTTAATTCTCAAAAATTATATCGGGTAAATTTTTTTATTGTACCTATATACAATGATTAAATTTTCATTTGACGATAGATTTTTCCTATTAATTTTAGAACAGATTAATTCTGATTTTAAGCAACAATTCACAATTAATATCTAATCGAGCCTGTCTAATTTTTTAGTTTTTCTTCCATTCTTTATCTTTTCATAATATATAATAGAACTTATCGATAAATTTAATCCAATTTTTAATTCTGAACATCTTTTATATTTACTCTTTTGTTCTAAAATTAATACGGGAAAATCTCTCGTCATATGATTATTTTACGATTATATTTCCAATATAATAACAATTAAAAAAAAAGACATCTGGTATATTGGTATATATATTTATATTAGATAAAGAATCTTAAATTTGCGAGTTGCTTTGGCTTTAGGCTGTATCTGTATATTATATGCACATTTTTGTTTAATTTATTTACTTTATTATTTATTGTTTCAGATTGTAATTATATCTTGCTGGGTTTTGCTGGAAATGAAGCTTTCATTTGGAATCTAATAACTGGTCGATTACTAAACAGATTTAATTTATGTGGCGCAGACTTTAGAGCTCTTCTTTGGGCCCGACAAGATCATGTAAATTTCAAATTTCTTTTTTTCTTAGTTCTTTAGAAATAGTATAAAATTAAATAAGTATTTTTTTTTTTGCAACGAAATTTTCTCTGGAGAGAGACGGACTGGTAGAAATTTTAATTGAATGTAATGGAAGGCAGCCTAGGGGTAGTGAGGAAAGAAAAAATTAACACATATCAAATAAGGTGTAATTTATTGGAATCCTTCCTCCTTTCCTTTCAAACCGACGTTTCGGAGGATTTTTCCTCCTTCTTCAGGGTTTCAAAGGGTCAATGAATGAAACAAATAAAATGTTTCCTTCTTCTCTCCACAGTAGTGTTCAAAACTTTCTTCTTTTTTAACAAAGGCATAGAAAAACAATTTTTTTCCTCCTAATTAAGAAAAGGAGGAAAAAAAATTGTTTTTCTATGCCTTTGTTAAAAAAGAAGAAAGTTTTGAACACTGCTGTGGAGAGAAGAAGGAAACATTTTATTTGTTTCATTCATTGACCCTTTGAAACCCTGAAGAAGGAGGGAAAAATCCTCCGAAACGTCGGTTTGAAAGGAAAAGAGGAAGGATTCCAATAAATTACACCTTATTTGATATGTGTTAATTTTTTCTTTCCTCACTACCTCTGGGCTGCCTTCCATTACATTCAATTAAATAAGTATTTATGAATTTTAAACATTGTTATTGTAACATCTATACAAAGCTGGAGAATTATCCTATTCATTCATATTATAAAATTAATTTCTTCAACTTTTATAACACGAATTTATAATCATTAATAACTAATAAGTAATTAAAATGATAACAAGAATCAAATTGTGAAATAGATCACAACAAATTTAGTATTCGAAAATTCTATCATATTTTTAATTAATATTCTTTCTTTACAGGGAGTTTTATTTTTAATTATGGATTTGAAAGAATGTCTTCAATTGATAGCAGTAAATCTTTCATCAGGAAAATGGAAAAAGATTAACTCCTATAATAAACCTGATACTTCCTCCCAGTAAGTATAAATTCTAAGATTTTTATTTATTTATTTATTATAAAATAATGCTCTGAGGTGGATACTTCGTAGAGCAGAAATAGTTACATTTAAATGAGTAAGTCTCTCTCAAATTGTAATCAATACAAGGCCAACACCTCCCAACCCAGGAAGTCAGCACCAGCAGGCGACTCAACCAGTGACACATTCCTTCTCCCCCCCACACCCCTCTCGCGTGAAGATGTACATTGAGTGAGCGATGGAAAGATGATGATGAAAGCGATGTACGGATATGTAATGGCAATGTATTCCACAACCGAGCCGAGCTGACGACAAAAGATCTGTTGGCGATCTCAGTACGATGAGTTGGAATGTGGATTAATCTGCTCTTAATACTCGATTAATCAGCTCTTAATACTCGATTATGAATTGATGATCTGAATGGGAACATGCTGAATATGTATTCGGGCTGAAATGTGGTGAATAGTTATACAAAATAATTATAAAGTACATATACGGCTGAGTTTTTTTATCTTGAGACAGTCTTATAACTCAAAAACAGTGCATTATATGAAAAAAGTTTCAAATAAAAGTTTATTTATATGGAGGGGGAAACTAAACTACGCTTTTGTTTGTTTACCTAGAACAAGCTTTCAAGGGTATTTCAAGGTCAAGTTCTGTTTTTTAAATAGAAACATATATGTTTGTTTACATATTCTGAATCTACAAAAAAAACTGAACAACTTTCATAAGAACTATTTTTTTATTCGATATCAAATAGACAAAATATTAAATCAATTAGATATCAGAAAAAAACACAAATAATTATTTTTAGCAATTATTCAGCTTAATTATCAAATAATAATGATCAAATATTTAATTATTAAATAAATAATTTAATAATAATCAATAATTTTCCGACACTGTTCTGTGATATTCCAGAGAGTTATCGCAAGTTTTTTGGATGAATTCCAGTTCCATTTTCGTTATTTTGGCCTTTTAAGTTTCTTTGTAGCCTTTACATTTCCTGATTTTTTTTTAATAGATTTACAATACAATAAAATGAAGCTCTTGAGGGAGTATCCCTGTCAAGAAAATGCTTGGCATCCATTTCAATTGCAGCCCCAAAACGGTTCTTCCACATTCACCATAAATTAAGATCATTTTAATTTTGTCTTAAACAAAAAATGATCCATTTTATTATGAGTACTATTGGGTTGTTTCGGAAAGTCATTTCGTTTTTTTGGGGAACATGAAAGACAGTTTTCGTATAATGAATAAATATTTTATTAAATTATATATTGGCCATTCTGGTCCAACACCTTTTGCCATCTTTCTGGCAGTAACATAATTCCCCTCTCATAAAAGTTTTGGTCCTTGCTGGCAAAAAACTCGTCCAGGTGGTTTTTGACATCTTCATTTGAGGTAAAGGTTTTGCCATCCAAAAATTTTGCAGGGACCGGAACAAATAGTAGTCGGAAGGCGCCAGATCTGGAGAATATGGTGGATGTTGCAGTACGTCCCATTCAAGCTGTAAAAGTTTTTGGCGAGTGACCAAACTTGTGTGAGGTCTCGCATTATCCTGGTGGAACACTACACCCTTCCTGTTGATTAATTCGGGCCTCTTCTCTTTAAGTGAATCATTCAATTTGTCCAGCTGATGACAATAGACTTCTGAATTAATCGTTGTATTGTCCGGCAAAAGCTCAAAAAAAACGATTCCTTTGACATCCCACCAAACGGAGAGCATCACCTTTTTTTGGTGAATGTTGGCTTTTGACACGCTTTGAGCCGGTTCATCTTTTCTGCTCCATGACCTCTTGCGTTTAACATTGTTGTATACAACCCATTTTTCGTCCCCAGTAATAATCCGCTTCAAAAATGGATCATTTTCTAGACGTTTGAGGAGCGAATCACACGCGTCAACACGACGACACAAATTTCGCTCGGTAAGGACATGGGGCACCCACACATCGAGCTTCGAGGTTAAGTCCATGCCTTTCAAATGACCATAAACAGTTAAATTCGACAAATTTAACCTCTCACCGATCTCTCGTGTGGTGATTCGCCGATTTGCATCAACTAATGCCTTTATCGCATCTTTGTCAGCTTCGACCGGCCTTCCAGACCGTGGTGCATCTTCGACATCAAAATTGCCGGATCGAAATTTTGCAAACCAGTTCTGGCACTGGCGTACTGTTAACACGCCTTCTCCATACACATCCGTCAATTTTTTCTCGCTTGGACAGCATTTTTACCTTTTCTGAAGTTAAAAAGTAAAATATGACGAAAATGCTGCTTATTGCTCTCCATATTTAAAAGGGCACCAACCAAAAACTACTGGGTAGAATTAATAGAACTTTTTCACACACAAGCCTTGCAATATCAGCTCTCAAGACATATAATGGTTATGGGGCTTAAGTGTGAATTTAGTTTCGAAAAAACGTAATTAAGTCCTCTGGCGGGAAAAAACGAAATGACTTTCCGAACAACCTAATACATTATAACTATCTACTGGATGGATTGACACAAGAAATGAACTTTTTTTAACTCAAGAATTTTAAATAGTTCTATTAAGTAGAAAATAATCTCTTAAATCTGAGTGTAACGAAGTATTAAAATCATTATAAATACTTATTTTCATTGTTGTGACTTTTCAATTCAATAATTATTTATTTAATAATTAATTATTTGATCATTATTATTTAATAATTAAGTTAAATAATTGTTAAAAATAATTATTAGCGTTTTTTTCTGAGATCTAATTGATTTAATATTTAGTTTATTTGAAATCGAATAAAAAAATAGTTCTAATGAAAGTTGTTCAGTTTTTTTTGAAGATTCAGAATATGTACAGAAACATATAGGAGTTCCTTTGAAAAAACAGAACTTGACCTTGAAATACCCTTGAAAGCTTGTTCTTGGTAAACAAACAATAGCGTAGTTTAGTTTCCCCCTCCAAATAAATAAACTTTTATTTGAAACTTTTTTTCATATAATGCACTGTTTTTGAGTTATAAGACTGTCTCAAGATAAAAAACTCACCCAGTATATATATATTAAATATTAAAGCCTTTTCTTTTGGAAGCAACTATCTTTTTTTTTTCTTTTTTTATTTATAC
>JALMQS010000153.1:26445009-26587938 GCA_024734495.1 Forficula auricularia
TTCGGTCGCTGTGACGCTCTTAAAGTCGCAATCTTTGCTCATCAATCTTAGTGTTTGAATAAATTGAATGATAGACTCACCCGGCTGTTGCTTTCGAGTGGCGAGCTGGTATCTAGCGAATATTTCGTTTCTTTTTTCTTTGTAGATATCGTCGAGCACAGCGATAGCATCGATGTAAGTTTGGCTGTCTTTAATACATTTGTAGACGGTGTGAGACAAATGGCTAATCAAAATCTTCAGCTTGTCGCTATCTTGCGTGAATTCCGTTAAAAGGAGAAAATTTTCAAACGTACGAATCCAGTGTTCCCATTCCTCTGACGCTTCAGGCGAGTAGGGATTAGTTTCAAATTTCGCAGGCTTTATATATTTGTCCATTTCGTACTGTATGTATTAATCTTTAAGTTAATAAAATTGTAAAGAATTAGACAAAACGACCTGTAATTAGGTTTTTATTAACTTAAAGATTAATACAAAAGAGAAACATGAGTATGAGAAATTAAACAGAATGCGATTCAATACACAAAACAAGAAACAGCGCATACATGATAATGTAGGAAGCTTAGATACTATTAACTATGACATTAACTAAATCCTGTTCTTTGATTATAAAACATAACCTTACATGATGTTGTCATTTCATAATGTAAACATGTAAACATGTAAAAACCACAATAATGAGGTATCTGAGAACCTCTAGCTTGAACATCTTCATTTAATTCAATTTTAGGTCTTACTAATCCGGCTCTGTGTGGCTACGATGACGTCAGCAGATAAGAGTTATGCCATTAAGAGGTGGTGTTTTACATTGAATAATTACACAAAAGATGATGTTTTACATTTTGTCGATCAATGCCCCAAGATTGCGCAATATTGCATAATCGGCAAGGAGAAAGGCGCAAACGGCACTCATCATTTACAGGGATTCATGTAAGTAAAAAAGAAAATGAAAAAATAAAAGGGAGGAACATGAAAAAATAAAAAGGGGAACCCGAGAGAATGGGAGACCTCCGCATGAAAGCCACCCCAAAGGGAATTTTATTTTGGGGCTTCCCTCATGCGGTCCTCTTATTCATTCATATTCTTTCTTCTGATTCAATCACATTCTATCCTCTAATTCATTCAAATTCTTGTTACAGCAATCTATCCAAAAAACAAAGGCTATCCGGTATTCGCAAGCTCCTGTCCGGCAAGTGCCATTTTGAAAAAGCAAGGGGCACTGATGAGCAAAATAAGGCATATTGCAGTAAAGAAAAAGTTTTATTTGAACATGGTGTTCCCATCAAAGAGAGACAAAGATCAGATTTAATTAAAGTATATAATAATATTAAAGAAGGCAAAGATATACAATCAATAGCAGATGAAAATCCTGTTGAATTTATTAAATATCATAGGGGAATAAAAGAATTAAAAAAATTATTAGAAAAACCAAAAGATTTTGATAAAAAAAGAAATTTTAAAACAATTGTACATTTTTTTCAAGGGGATACTGGAACTGGAAAAACTAGAACAGCTGAAGAAGAAGCAAATAAAAACGGGGTGGTACATTTATGAAAAGTACAGATCAATGGTGGGATGGATATAATCAAGAAGAAAATGTTATATTAGATGAATTCTATGGTTGGATTCCATATCATCAATTGTTAAGAGTTTGTGATAGGTATGAATGTAGAGTGTGTGCCTATAAAAGGTGGTTTTGAAAATTTTAGATCTAAGCATGTATATATTACTACTAATAATACTATTGATACAATTTATAAATTTGATAAATATGATAAGGCACCATTAATGAGAAGAATTGATGATTTTCGTCAATTCGGTGAACCAAAAAAATCATATGTTTGAATTAAAATTAAAATGTGATAGAATAATGCCTTCTGTAGATGAACTAAATAAAGAATTTAACTAAATCCTGTTCTTTGATTATAAAACATAACCTTACATGATGTTGTCATTTCATAATGTTTCCCTGATCCATCAAACATGTAAAAACCACAATAATGAGGTATCTGAGAACCTCTAGCTTGAACATCTTCATTTAATTCAATTTTAGGTCTATAAACCAATTGTGAAGGAATGTTTATATTGCTAGTTAAATGAGTCATCGTTTGAATAGCAGGGACAAAACGTCTATAAGATTGACGCATGCCCTGATGTTCTCTAGCTTTATCTAAAGTAAGTAAAGAATTATAAGTAATTGAAGTCGAAGCAGTAGATACAGGTTTTTTATAAGGTACAGAAATATATTTGGTAACCGGATCAGCATCAGATACATTATTAAAGCAAGGAGTAATTTTAACTGCAACCCATAAAATTTTATAAGATTCAAAAAGCGTTCGATAATTAGAAAATTCTGGAAAAGATTCTAAGGTAGGGTTAACATAATGTTTGATCGAATCCCCTTCTGTACCAGGTCTGATTTGCGAATTAAACCTTCCAAGCGCACAAAAATTTCCAACTTTAGATCTATTTCGATATCTTCTTATTCGAAAACGAGGTGGTCTGATAAATCTCTTAGTTCGTCTTTTAACTCTTCGATAACGTCGTTTAAATCGCTTGCGCAACATTGTTTGGAGTTATTGGCGTTTTTTTTAAATTGGACTTCAAATAAACTACCCTTTAAAATTAAAATTTCTTAATAATAATTATTCCTTATAAAAAATAAAATAATATAACACTCAGATATGAAATTTCAATAGATTTATTTTATCATATAATGAGAAAAAAAATAAAACCTTTTGTCATTTCGTGTTGATTTGCTCCCGGAGAGATGAAATTGAAATTTTTCATACATTTTATTTTAAACTATAAAATTCTTAATCAAAATGCTATTTTCTTATATTAGACAGATACTGTGAACCTCCAGATAGATAAAATCGATAAAAAAATATATATTTCTTTCTCATTTATAATTCTTTGGGATGTATATCCAGTGCCGTTAAACTCTTTAGACTTTGGGCACAGAAGAATTTGGGGCTCTTTTGGAAAGTAAAAGCAAATTATAATAACATTTTTACTAAGTATGACCATTTATTATAGGTAATCAAATACATAGCATGATATAATATGTCATTAATGATATTAGAATGCTGCTGGTTTTTTGGTTACGATTACGATAACGGTTTCTTTCGGGATTTCTGTTGAGCAAAATCTTCTATTATATCCTTAATGTCAATTTTTTTGAAGGATATCACTTTCTATGCACATAATTGACAAATTACTCACTCGTTCTTGTAACATTGTTGTTCGCAATTCATTTTTTATTCTCTTAAGTTGCGAAAATGACCGCTCTCCACTACAATTGGTAACCATTAGGCAAAGGAATATTCTTGTAGCAATTTCTACGTTTGGAAAAGTTTCTTCCAATTTATCTGATTATATTAGATTATGTAAGGTTGAGATATTTAAATCCGCTGATTGCTTTGCTATGTTTTTTAAATATTGGCTTAAATGAAAACATTCTGTTTTGAGCTCATCAGCATTAATGTCTTCATGATAAAATTCTGCAAATTCTTTGCATTTTTTGGTCAACTCATCAGATTCGATTGTTGTTAAGTGACAAAGAAAACTAAATCTACTATCAATTTCTTGGTTGCGGAGCGTTTATTTAAATGTGTATTTAATGTGTCAATTATGGGAATGAAAGTAGGTATCTACACGAAACTTTACCGTACTGATCAAAATTATTGAGTGCGGTATTTACATAACTGATCATAGATTCGTAAAGCTTCGTTACAACGTCCATGGTCATAGTGATATTCTGTAAACTTAGACTTGTTTTATTCATAACTCCCAAAAGATCATTCCATATTTCCGTTAGAAGAATAGTCTAAAATTTTCCCATTTTGTTTGCTAGGCTTTGGGCTTTCTTTCTAGTGTCTCCTGGTTGATTGATGTCACTTGCGATTGAAGACAATGCTTCAGAAATATTTAAATTACCATTTTGCAAAGCATTAATAGCATTGGCGCGTGCAGACCATCTAGTTTCCGAAAGAGACTTCAGGACTCTATTTGCACCTAAATGCTCTGTCAAAATTTTCCATAGTTTTGTCGAAGCCGAGAAAAATTGAACAATTTTGTACAAATTGAAGAATGTACTGCTTCAGTAACACACTCAACAGCCTGAACACCCACTAAATTTAGCGAATGTGCCGCACATGGAACGTAAATCGCAAATTCGCAAACTTCATTTATTCTTGACTGAACACCAGAGTACTTTCCAGACATATTTGATGCATTGTCGTAGCTCTGCCCGCGACAATCTTTTATAGGAATATCAAGGCTTTCAAAAAAGTTTAAAATGGTATCTGCTATATATTGCGCATTATGTTCATCCATAGGCAAAAATTGCAAAAATCTCTCAATAGGCTGTCCGTCTTTTACGTATCTAACTATAAAAGTCAGTTGATCAACGTGGGACAGATCTGGCGTAGAATCTACGCTAATAGAGTAGTACTTTGCTGATTTAAGTTCTTTGACAATGGTTTTCAAAACTTGCTGTCCCATTAAATTAATAAATTCATTGCAAATATTTGCCGATAAATATGATGTACTTCCTTTTCCACGATTTCCGCAGTTTTGTATGTGATCAGCAAGAAAAAGGATCAAATTCACTAGTTCTAAGCATCCTTCAGGGATCCTAACTTCTGTTTATCTTACTAAATTTTAAATATCAAACGAAACAAAATAACGCCACTCACTCCTATCAGGCTGAAAGTTTAATACATCGGGGATTCCCCAACACGCCGCTCATTCCTATCAGACTGAAAGTTTAAATGTGTGAATTGACCGCATGTCAGCCAGCCGCAAATCATAAATGAATTAATTAAAAATACTAATCAAGGTCTGAAAAATATGAAATAGGTGTACAAATGCCTCGATGGAGGTTTTAATTGTTTTGGGTGAAAAAGAATACATTTAAAACAATTAGAAATTTTATAATATCAAAAAATAAGGACTCAATTTGTGGATATTCTTAGTAAGGGCAATTAATTAAAACAAAATTACTGGATAGGTTCTTAATAAGCAAACAAAGACTTCGAGGCTAGCGTACATCAAAAATAATATCTAATTAAAAGGGAAAAAATTAATTAAAAAATGACATATTGTCCTCGGGAAATTTAAAATTTTATTTAGGAGATGCGATCACAGCATCAATAATTCAATTAAAAATATTAATTAAAATCTCTAATATATAAAATAGGTGTACAAATCAGAATCAGTTCAAATAAGATTACTGATTTGTGAAAAAAGTGTAATGTGCCCGACAAAAATGTTTTGAGAATAAATGTGTGAGAGAAATTGTCGGTCTTTCGGGGCCCCTGAGAATGGGGGCACGGGCCCCGTGTGCCCTTATGGTGAAGACGGTATTGTGTATATCGAGAGGCGGGGTCGCAATAGCAAGCCGGTCGCTGCCCGCCATGAGCCATGAGCGTAGGTATTTTTGTTATGGATTCAAGAAATTCATTCATTCCACACTATTGCTATATCTTTTAACATTATAATTTAATTAAAATATCGAAATGTACCATTATATAATATAATAAATAAATAAAATAATTTAAGAAAAATTATATAAAAGCCTCGGGCTGGCAACCACGGACCCATTATTAGTTTTAATTTTTTAAATAAATAATTTTAGTATTAAATAATTAAAAGAGTTTATAAAAATTATTTGTTATGGATTTTAACTATAAAATTCTTAATCAAAATGCTATTTTCTTAGACAGATACTGCTGTGAACCTCAAGATAGATGAAATCGATAAAAAATATATATTTCTTTTTCATTTATAATTCTTTTGGTCTATTAAATCGAGAGCATTTCTCGCCATCATCAAAGGAGACATTTGTTATTTGTTATTGATTCAAGTCCATTCACTCTACATACAATATTGGAATATCTTTTTACTCGTAAGCTATTGATTTTAGACTTTTCACTCATATGAACTTTTCTGTTGGAAATTAAATATTCTTTAAAAAAAATCATTATATAAATTTGTATAACTCAAAGGGAGAGGCAGTAATGGTGAAATGTATGTGGAAAGTTAGATAAACACTGCTCTATCGCTCTAGATATTCAACCTATAAAAAAACTCTCAGGAAGTATAATTTTGATAATTTAATATCCTAAAATAATGGAGATTATAAATAATTAGCACAGATCAATATTTTAGTAGCTAGAAAGGATTTTAATTTCTATATTTAAGAATTTTTTCTGGTAAAACTAAACAACATTTTATGAAATTATAATAGGTTTAATATAAAAGGGACTGTCCACTATGAATGTTAAAATTTTATCTAAATCCGAGTCATCAGCCAAATACATTATTTTGTTATTCAAAAAATTATTTGGACAATTCTTATACACGTATTGAAAAATAATTAAATTATTATAACTCGAAAACCATAGATTTTCATGATTTCATCAATTTAAGATTTTTTGTTAGAAATTTAAAAATTATGGGCTTAAATGGTAATTTTCTTCCCCCCTTTCCCCGCCCCCTAACTACGCAATGAATATAGGCATCCCTGTCCCTTTTACCCTTCTTCATGCGTTCTTTTTATGTTTGTTTTTAATTTCTCAGAGAATAAATATGGCCTCTAAAAATTAATTTTGAAGCCCATAATTTTAAAAATTTTCGCGTGAAGGGGGCCGGAAGCCCCAGGTACATGACCTGAAAATTAAAGTCTGGAGTTGCTCTCAACTTCTACTCAATCAATCAAGTCGTTCTAGAGATATAAATTATTTAGTAAAATAAACTACAAATTATAATAATCAGGGGCGGATCTATATATGGAATTTTTGGACTGCAGCCCAGAGCCCCATGGAAATAATATGGGCCACCAGCCTCCATTGAAGACAATTTCTTTTCAGCAATAAAGATGTTTATTTCAGAACTTCTTTAGATTAACGGCCCTCATTTGATTTGTCTGATCGAAAAATAGGAGCTGATTTCGCTGTAATTTGGTCAATTTTAGACTTTGAAATCCTCTTTGAAGAAATGTTTGTATTTCTAAGTCATATTAAATAAATAAAATATATTATTGTCCTCATTTTTTTCCTCTACCCTACACATCATTATAGAAATCAGTTTTTTGCAAAATGGCAATTAGTTTGATTAATTAGGTAGGCCCCCAAGTAGTGTTAGCCCAGGGTCCCACAAATTCACGCTCCCCCCCCTCATTTTTTGCTGCCCACCATCGAAATTTTTTTGCCGGCAGTCGTCTAACCGAAAAGAAAAGGCTGGCGCCGCCACAGTTCTTCTCTTCTCACTTATTCGCTCCCTAGTCCTATAGTTGCAGGGCCGCGCCGACTATAGGGCGAATGTGTGCAAAACACACGGGCCACCAAGGGGGGCAAAACAGCTAGACTGACACTTGAATAACCGTCTCTCTTGAGTCTAAAGGCTGGTGCACACGAGGCTTTTCTGCTACTTAAGGTAAAGGCACCTATTGATGACAGGCACCTAAGGATGCCAATCTACAAGAAAAAATGAAAAAATAACTAATTTTTGAAATTTTTTCATTTTTCTTGTAGATTGGCATCCTTAGGTGCCTGTCATCAATAGTGCCTCTACCTTACTCTAACTTGTTCGCCCTACTTGCAATTTGAAGCTAGTTCAGTCAGGCTGATTTTTCGCCTGTTGGGTTCACACGAGGCTTTTTCAGAAATTAATTCAAGTTAGCTGGCTAGGTTGCGTGCGCAAGTGTCAGCCCAGACTATGAATGCATATTTTTTTTTTATAATGATATTGATACAAAAAAAGTTGCACCAAGAAGGTACAACCTCTGTAGTCCGTGGTGGACCCTTGTAACGTGAAGATAAGGGGAGATTTAGGGATTGGGTAGCAGTCGAAGGTATCTGTGGATGCTGGTCTTGAAAGATTAAAGGTTATAAGTTGCTGGAAAGACGGTCGGGGGAAGAGAGTTCCAGTCTCTAGATGTCATAGGGATAAATGAATTGGCGAATGCGTTTGTTCGATTAGTATCTAGTTTAAGCGCGTAGGGGTGTTGAATTTTAGAAAATCGTGTATTTCGCGCAAATGAAGCCTTTGGTGGGATTATCGATTTTATTTCGTCAGAACAAAAGCCATGGTAATATCTATAAAAAAGGGAAAGGGCGGAGACAGATCTACGATGGGCTAGGGAGTCGAGAGTGTCAGTTAATGTAGGATCGCCTATCAGTCTGATAGCTCGCCTCTGAATTGCATCTAAGGTATTAAGAGAATACTTGGAGGCCCCTCTCCACAAATGCGAGCAATATTCAAGACAGGGGCGAATTTGAGCCTTGTATAATATAAGGAGTTGAGTGGGGGTGAAAAATCGTTTGGTTCGGAAAAGAAAGCCAAGCTTACATGCTGCAGCTTTTGCTACTGAGATAATATGGTCATTTCAAGAGAGGTCAGAACCTAACCTAACCATATAAACACTCCTCATTTTTAAAGGGATTAATTAATATTTCAATTTGTTCTTAAGTCCAATTTTGGAATTTGGAAGGCATATTCTCTTTATTCATTGCAGTAAAGAGTTGAACATTGAGAAACAAAATATCAGCTGTTCTGTGATATCAGCTGATGTATTCTGCCAATTCCCATATCACCCACGTGATAAAATAATGCTTTCCGATTGGCTGGCCACTGCCAGTTTCAAGTAGTTTAACTTTTTTTAGAACTTGGTCTATCTTTTGAATCAAGCAAGCATGCTAGTAAGACAGTCCGGAGTGACATCATTTCGACCCCCTCCATGCCTCCAAATGTACAGTTAGTCGAACAAGTAAGAGAAAAATCTCCGCCTGAACCGGCCTTAACTGAGTGATTCTCAACCTTTTTAAAGCTGCCGCCCCCTAAGGGGGGGGGGGTAGTTTGCACACAGGCGTCCGAATGGCTTGGCGCGGCCCTGTATAGTTGTCTCCCTTTTCTACCGTCTTATACTTATATACAATATACGATCATTAAAAAATTTCAATAGTAAGATTGGAGTAATTTTTGGAGACGGACTGATAAGTGAAGTTGTTACATGATAATTCTGCTGAGAATGAAATACAATATATTATTGTTACTGTGACTGAAAGAGGAGACAGAGGGGACGCATTGGATTTCCTTCACTGACTTCTCAAAACCCTGAAGAAGGAGGGAATAGCCTCCGAAACGTCGGTTTTTGAATAAAAATAAAAAGATAGTATAAATTATCTTTTTCTTCTTTTTTTGGACTGCCTCATCAATATCCACTCAATTTTTAATAGCTCATTATATTTCAATTAATTACTAATCGAAAAGTATTACCGAGCTAGTTTCCATTTTTTCCTCCAAAATACGAAAGTTGGGAGGGGGGGGGAGGCTACAAAAAATTAATGTAATAAAATTTCCAAGGCTAAAAAAAAATCAATTTATAATTAATTTAATTTAATATATCGCCAGCTATCATTTTCTTTTTATTTTATTTTTATATTTAAATTATTATGAATTTATATTTATAATGCTGCACTCTAGTGGAATTTACCAAAGTTTCTGGATGCAGTATTTTAAAAATTTATTTTACACTAAGTTAAATTTCTTTTAACTCTTTAACATTATTAATAGATTAATAATACTCTAATAATGCATTATGTGATCATCCGGCCTTTTTTACCTGGCGATCAAAATGCTTGTAAACAATTAATAAAAGAAGGAACGATGAGCACAGTAAATGCTGCTTTTATAGCAGGCCTTACAAGAGAAATAACCTTCCAAGCAATGATTTTGCTTGCTGCCTTAATGTATATATTTATTCAAGTGCCATTTCAAATTACTATATTGTCAATACCTATTGTCATTCTCTCCATGTATATTTTTATTTATTTGGGCCATCTTTTTAAAGCACTCGAATTGACACAAGATATAAATGCCATACCAAGGTATGTATTTTCCACCGCTTTTTACTAATGTCACTGTCTTTTTAAATTTATAACGAAATAGATTGCATCTTCTCCTCTATCTAGATAAATATATAAAAAATTATATAAATTAAAATATTTTATTATATTAAGATTTTAATTTGAAAATTTTCTCTATTGACATATTCCCTTTCACCTCCAAGAATGCTTTCAGGTTTTTTTTTAATGAAAATGATGAGAGAAGGAGTTACACCAAAAAGGTGCATCCCCTAAAGGCCTGGGTTGGCCCCTCCATCGTGAAAAGAAGAAGGGTTTTTATGGGATGGGTATGGGTCGAAGGTATCTGTGGATACGGGTCTTAAACAGCTGAAGGTTATAAGTCGCGGGGAAGACGGTGGGTGGGAGCGAGTTCCAGTCTCTGGAGGTCATAGGAATAAAAGAGTTAGCGAAAGCGCTTGTTCGATTTTTATCCAACTTGACAGCGAAGGGGTCCTGAGCTTTCGAAAACCGCGTGTTTCTCTTAAAGAGGGCTCTAGGGGGGATAATTGATTTCAGCTCGACTGAACAGACACCATGATAGTATCTTTAGTACAGGGAAAGGGCAGAAACGTTTCTTCGATGAGCCAGGGAGTCGATTGAGTTAGTTAGGGTCTCTTATTAGTTTAATTGCTCGCTTCTGAATTGCATCCAGTGTGGCAAGAGAATGATTGGAGGCCCCTCTCCACAGATGAGAGCCATATTCCAGACAAGGGCGAATTTGAGCCTTATACAGTGTAAGAAGTTGACTGGGAGTATAATAGCGTCTAGACCAGTGATTCTCATCCACTTAGTGTGCCGCGAGATTCTTGAAGTGTGCCGCCTCTGCAGTAGTCCCTCCCGAAATGATTTTTTTTTTTTTTTTACATTTCTTTATCAATTGATACTACATTTAATCCAATTATTTATTTGATCATTTGAACTGAAAAGGTAGTAACATTTTACATGATGCAGAATGTCCTATATGATAATTTTATAGGTACATCAATCAATAACCCAAATAAAATTTTATTAATTTATTTTCTTGTTAGTGTGCCGGCAAATTTTTAAATTATTAAAAGTGTGCCGTAACGAAATAAAAGGTTCAGAATCACTGGTCTAGACCTAAATAGGAGACCAAGCTTGCGCGCTGCAGCTTTAGCAGTGGTTGAGATATGGTTATTCCAAGAAAGGTCAGACCCTAGTGTGACGCCTAGCTAGGTTTGTGATGATCCTCTTCCTTTTAAAAACTGTGACTCTCTTGGTCCCTTAGGCTAAAGGCCCCTACACACCTCCTGACCTGACTGCCCTATCCGACCGTCGTGTCCGGGCCTTTCGTACTCACGTCCCGACACGACTGCCCTACCCGACCAAACAAGGTGAAGCAACCAGTAGTCGCCGACCACCAGGCCAGTATAGAACAAGTGCTTGTGGCGTGAAGTTGTATTAAAATGGCTCCGAATCTATCGGTTAATCAAAAAATAGGTGTAGCTTTGTACGCAATGATAGTCTCCGATGAACGTGAAAGAAAAGACAATTGTGGTCTAAGGCGTGGTTGCAGAAGAGGAAGTGTTTCACGTAAATGCAACTTGTGAAGGAGTTAGCCCCAGATGATTACAGAAATTTTATGAGGCTCGATAAAGATTGTTTTATGGAGCTCCTTGGTATGGTCAGATCTATCATTGAAAAGAAAAATACAGTCATGAGAGAATCTCTATCTGATGAGGAGAGGCTTTCATAACGCTCCGTTATTTAGCTACGGGTAGTTCACTGGAAGACCTGAAGTTTAGTGCTGCAATATCTCCTCAACTACTGTCAGCTATCATTCCTGAAATTTGCACAGCCATTTACAACACCTTAAACAAATACATTTTCTTTTAATAACTACTACTGTAGCATCGGGTGTTAGTTCTTTATAAATTTTCATTAATAAAGTAAATGGTGTGTAGTTTCACAGTGAATGAAATAAAACTCAAAGAGGTTTATACAAACTCAATATATTTCGGATTATTATTATTATTATCATTCTTTCTCTCCTTTTGAAGGAGGTTTGTTTACTATACATCGGCTGTAAACAGCAGAGATGATAGCTTCTATTTTGTTATTATCTTGTTGAAGGAAGGTTCAGGAACCGCCGGACTGTCGCGCACGTACTCAGCAGTACAGCCTTCTGCACCGTCGTGATAATGCCCCCTCCAAAAATGCCCAGCTCCTTTAAGTTCTTAGGGAGCGTCTTCGGGACGACACCAGTCGCAGACATGACAAGGGGCACCATTAGCACTCTATCCTGTCTCCACATTTTCCTAATTTCTTCTGCGAGCTCAAGATATTTATTTAATTTTTCGCCATAGGCTTGTTGGAGATTATGTGTATTTGGTATGGTGATGTCAATAAGGTATGTCATTTTGCTATTCTTTATGGTGAGTATTATATCAGGTCTATTCGCAAGTATAGTCCTGTCTGTCAGCACGGACCTGTCCCAAAATAGTTTACAACCACTACTTTCAAGTACACTTTCCGGAGTATACTCATAGTAGGGAACTCTGGTGCTTATTAGTTCATAGTGAAGATGTTGGAGAAGTTCAAGAAGTTCTTGATGGATGACTTTTGCCATCTGATTATGTCTATGTGTATAATCCGTACTGGCGAGGACTCGGCAGGCCGAAATGACATGTTGAATAGTTTCGGACATACCACCACACATTCTGCATCTGTCATCGGTCACATTAGGATCCTTGATTATGTATTTAAGATAATTCTTTGTGGCTATGACCTGGTCTTGGATTGCAATTACGAAGCCCTCAGTCTCCGGGAACAGATCTCCATGAGTCAGCCAATAGTTTGACGCTTTTCCGTCAACATGGTCCTGGCCCAAGTCATGAGGATGCCTCCCATGCAACACCTTCCGTTTCCAGTTGTTTTTAAGATCCTCCTGCGTGCCGAGCTGCTGAATCCCACTAATATCCCCCCAGAGATTCACCGGAGTAAGATTAACATCAGCCCGGACTACTGCTGCGTGGAGACGCGATGTTATTTGTTTTTTCAAAAATATTCTCGAAGATTCATAATCTGTTTCCTGTGCAGCTGTCGCAGGTCAATAATTCCTCTGCCTCCATACTCTCTATCAAGCGCAAATCGTTCAATTGCAGATTTAGGGTGATTGGCTCTCGCATTAGTGAAGTTTACCCTTATTTTTCTCTCAAGAAAATCTAAATCTGTTTTTGTCCAGTGAATTATCCCGAACGTGTACATGAGTGTTGGAACTGCCCATGAATTGATTGCTTTGCATAACCTCATATTTTATTATTATTATCCTTATTATTATTATTATTAACCTGTAAACTCCTGATGATGGACTAATAATCCGAAATATATTGAGTTTGTATAAACCTCTTTGAGTTTTATTTCATTCACTGTGAAACTACACACCCTTTACTTTATTAATTAATATCATGTTTCACCTAAAACCTACACCACTTTCTCTAAGTAAAATTATATATTTTCATTAATAGACTATAGCACTCATTCCTCCTGTCTCTATTTGCATAATTTTTGTCTTCCTCATCCCATATAATGCGGCACTCCTTCCAACATTCAAGAAATTCGATGATAACTTCTTTTTCTGCGTCCATGTTAAATAAATTGATATTTGAGAGTGAAGGGTCGGTTGGTTAGTGAAGTCGGGACGATAGCGCGTCACACGTTTCGACACGACAGAGAGAGTGGTGGGGATAAGGGCGGTTGAATGGTTCTTCCGACACGACCACCTGACCGTCGGGCCTGACAATTTTCATGCCCCGACAAGCATACACACGATCCAACTGTCGGGTCAACCGCTGTCGAACCCGACGGTTGGGTGGTCGTGTCAGGACGTCTGTAGGGCGACTAGCAAAAATAACCAAGACGTCAGTTCGCTACGCTACTCCCCTGGTGACTAACTAGACACTTACCTAGGCGCGTCGCTTGGAGTATGGCCAGTGCGATAGTATGCAATGCGTTTGTTCACTAGGATTAGTCACTAATCGAGTAGCTTGGCTCTTAGCACTAAGCGAGGCTCTTTGTAGTATGGCCTTACGCTTTGGAAGATCCAAAAAGTTTTACCAAAAGTCAACCCTTTGGTAACCCCAGTCCTCATTCAACCAAAATGGTACTCCTTTTGATTACACCATCCTAGGCCAATCTCTGACAATATCTCCTTTTATATTTTCTTAATTGATCATTTATTAAAATAAAACTTATTCTGTTTTAGAATTTATATGTCAAGCGCAGATACCGGTTTTTGGGTTGCTGAAGCATATGAACCTTATCTTTCAACCCAACCTCCTGACCAATGTTCGTATCAAATATTAACTGAAAACGAAGCCAAAATATATGGAATTGATAAAAATAAATATCAAAAAAAGCTTGTTGGGACAATAGCTATTACTCGAAATCGATATCATGAAAGGGCCGCTTGGCTGAGGAGAATGGCAGTAACAGCAAAATATCGTAGAAAGGGTAATTTAATGCATTTTTACAATATGTTTTGGTTTCCAATTTAATTTTAAATAGACCTTGAGATACTTATCCTTCAAAAAAACCTTGCCTACGACTCTCAGTGCTGTCCATCATCAACTTAGTGAGAGAGATCTTTAATTTAATGTAGGCAATGGAAATAATTGATTTAATTGAAAAGTTTTTATTTTGCCGAGAGTAGCAGAGTTGTTGATTCATAAAGAGAAACAAAGAGGTTGTCCTCTGCTTGATGCAAATAAACATACACAAATATTTGATATATATGTGTGTATGTTTATTTGCATTAAGCAGAGGACAACCTCTTTGTTTCTCTTTATGAAATAATTGATATAATAATAAAACTTGAGCAAGATGCGAAGTAGGTTCCACAAAAAAAGAAATAAAACAAAATTGAGTTTTGAAACCTACTTCGCATCTTGCTCAAGTTTTATTATTATATTAAAATGTTTCACCTAGAACTAACACCTAACTCCTTAAAAGTTATAAATAATTGATAATTGAAATTTGATCCCTTGCTACAACACTCATAGTAGTCCAGTCAATTGTTATTTCCCTTCTATTCGTGACTGTAATTCTTATTAAAAGATTGTTAATTTTCAAACGCCACTGAGAGCACACATATTTTCTCCCCTAAATACGCCCAAAGTGACCTCTGTTGATGCGGTTCTATTATTCTTTAATGTGCAATGTTTACCTTAACTTGTATATATACAGTGGGTGGCCAAATTATTATTGAAGGAGACAATAAAAGAGTGTGTCTTCTGCTGGAATGAGAAATTTTTATGTTTTGTATTTTTGTATGTATACATTAATTTCTGTGAATTAATTGTAATAGACTTATGAAGAGGGCAAAGCTCTCGAAACTATAGTCTCATTATAAATAAATTAAAAATTTATTATTCCAGCAGAAGACACACTCTTTTATTGTCTCCTTCAATTTATAAAAATTCTGCTACTCTCGGCAAAAAACTTTCAACCAAATTATTATACTCATTTGAAAAATTATATCTTTCATACGTTTTTAAGGGTTTAGCTTACTATTAAACTCATAATATCGTTTAAATTGTTATCTTTATAGGTTTATTAACTAACTTAGGACAATACAAATACAATTCAAAATACAATTTCAATATTTAGTGAATCCTCCATTTCGAGCAATCACATTTTGTATGCGCTGCAGCATTTTTTGGCTCTTTCTTGAAGTGCGGGTGTATTGTGCAATGCTTTAATAATATTTTCTATCAAGTACTTACCTTTTGTTAGTAAATTACAGTGAACGCTCTATATAAGCAACTCATTTGAACCAATTTCAATAAAAAAGTTTCTTATTGGGAAAAGTTACTTATAGGGAAAAAAGGAGTATAAAAATACTTACCGTCTAGAAAATATTTTCACTTGTTTCTTTTACTAACTAAGCTGTGTAGAATAAATAAATTCAGTTTTATTTTGCAAAAGAAAACATTTTATTATTATTATCAAATAAGCATAGTTATTAATTATATTTAAAAAAAAATTAAACAATCAAATTTTAATAAATCTTTGGTTTAGTACAGCACCAATTGCCTAAACAAACAAAAACAATTAATCGAATGTTTTCTAAATTTGATTCAATCGCGAATCAAATGTAGGGAATTTTTGTCAAATATTGAGTGAAAATAATATTTGAACTTATATATTTCTAACTTGAAATAATGATCTTAAATAAATTTTTATAATTTTTCTAATTAATATAACAAAGAATAATTGCTATATCAATGAGAATTGTTTTTGACAGCGCTTATTTGAAAAAGATATTTATCGCGAGACTGCTGCGGATTACGCTATTGGAGTCTGCGGAGTCTTAAGTCTGGACCAACAGAGAAAAAGATGTGATCCACTTAGCTACAATCCAACGTCATTTCGCGTATAGCCCGATAGACATTCGGATGGATCACAACTTTATATTCGTTACCAATGTCCTTTGTTTTCTTACCATTTTCAATGTCCTTTAAAATGGATAGTTTATCTTTTAACGAAATTGAACGTCTTTTTTCTTCTGATTCATATTTTATGGTTGAATTTAAAGCACAAAAATATTAATTAATTTATTTATTAATTAACAGAAACTAACAGAATTCAAGTAACTATTCTATTTAACAGAAATTCACTTCAATACTGGCAGCACAAAACACAAACATATTCCAATAACAGAATTTTTTACAATTTGAGGTTATGTTGTTGTTTACAGTTGATTTCACTTCTGAATTGGCCTAAACTTAACTCAAATATTTAGCTTTAAAAAATAAGTTGCTTATACAGAACAGTTGAACTAAAAAAAGTTGCTTGTATAGAGGTTGCTTATAGAGGTTGCTTATATAGAGCGTTCACTGTATTTTATCTTTGCAAATTTCTTTTTTTAGGGCCGTCCATACATTTTCGATCGGGTTGAGGTCTGGCGAGTTGCCAGGCCAGTCCAAAAGGGTTATTAGACTATATTACTACTAGATTTTTTGAAAAGTTAGAACATAGGTTCTATTTCAATCTCTTAAAGAACTACAGCCGATCAAAATTTTATTTAGAATTATGTTTCTATATACATTTAATATTTATGTAAGAATGAAAACCACACAGAATTAATATTACTTGTTATTTGGACCGTTTATTTTGAAAGTGGTGTCCGTTTTTTGTTATTTCGACATATTTGTATTTATATTTTTATATACATATATTTCGATATTTTTATTTTGTTGGATTCATGAGGAAATTATACTCCATTGACTAGGATATTATAAATATGAAAAGAAGACATCTATGTCTAACTAAAACTGACATTAACTCATTTTTTTCATAATTGAACTTACACCACTTTCAAAATAAACGGTCCATTAAGCCCGTGAACTGTGTACGACGTCCTTAAGGCTACAAAAGTTATCATGACGTTGCTTCATTTTCAATCGGATAAGAAATAGAGGGACAGATACGTATATATAAAAAATAAAGAAATTTGCAGGGGTTGAGGGCCATATGCCCATTGTCAAATGAGATACAAAATAATAAATAAATAATTTAATAAAATACAAATATACAAAAACAAAGATCTGGCAGATGAGAGTAATTGAAAAGGACGCAGCGTCACGATAACTTTTGCAGCTAGTGGTCACCGCGCCTTAAGGACGTCGTCCACAGTGTTTAAATACTAAATTCTCAAGAAAAGTTTCACAAAGAATAATGGATGCTGCCTCTCAAATTTGCATAAACAATCCCCGATGGTACGGGTTTATGATTCATGGATTCTCAGGGGGTCAAGCTTTGAATACGATCTTATGGAGCACATTTTGAGCAGTTTTTGTGAGTATTCATTTTGTTATCAAAATAACTATTATTATACTTATGTGTTGTTGTTGAATAAATATTAAATGTAGGTATATTTTGATCCACTTTAATTCTATAAATGTCTTATGTTCATATTAGATTTTTTTTATTTGAAATTTTTTCACATCCAATGAGAATCACCCTGTTTTTAATAAAAAAATTTCTATTTAAACTGAACTCTTCTATGAAATCTCATTTCTAAAGATTGTATTTGAAATTGTTGATTTTTTTATAATTTATAATGTATTTTTATAATATGTTTCAGGTATCGCTAAAGCTTTAGTTCAAGAAGCAGTTCAATTTTGCCAATCACAAGGTTATTTCAGTGTTGAATTGGTAACCTCAGAATGCCACGATGCTGCTCGAGTCCTTTATTCAACCCTTGGTTTTGATATGAAACAAATGTATCACCGTCCAATTTTGGGTCCTTTAATCAATATAGTAATGTACGAAATGATGCTCCAAATTAAGTCCAATAGCATCTATAATCTTCTAGGTAAAGCCTAATTTTTTAAAAACATCGATAAAAAGACTGATTAATAAGCCTTTTAAAGATATTATATATTTATATTTACTATTACTATTCTCAAATATTGTAAATATGCTACTTTTGTATTTGTTTTATATTACATTTATATTGTATGTATAGAAAAAATTAAAGCTTTAAATTTCCTGAAAAATATTTTAGAATTTTTACTTTAAACCAAAAATCATATTTTTATATTGTTAATTAATCTTATTTTCAAATATTAATTAGACCGGCGCTAGACGATTAATTCACTCGAAATAGTATCTTGTATTGTATTCATGACATGCTAACTGCCTGATTAATAATGATTTTCTAAGATTTTAATAATTAAATATATTTTTTTATTAGTCAGTATACCTATACGTTTATTAAGGAGAAAGTTGATAATAAAAAACAAAAACATGTTTAGAAGGATATTTTATTGACAATTATTCAAACCAATGAATTATTACAAACTTTTTAGTAGTAGATATTAATTACTTAATTTTTATCATGCGGAAGTTTAAGATAATCATAAGTTTCCTGTATTTGATTCGATCGCGAATCGAAAACAGATGATTTTTGTTAAAAATTAAGTGAAAATAATATCCGAATTTATATATTTCTAACTTGAAATCGTGAAGTTAATTTTCTCATTAATATATCAAAGAATAATTAACACATTAACGAGAACTGTTTCTGATCGCGCTTTTTAAACAAGATATATATCGAATATATAACATCTCAGATTTCAAATTAATTTGGTGATCCATATCAGTGTTTGATATATTATTATTATTATTATTATTATAAAAAGTGTTATGCGGGCCAATCGCGAAATGATGCTGGATTATAGCCAAATGGATCACATCTTTTTCATTCTCTCTTGGTCCAGACTTAAGACTCAGCAGACTCCAATAGCTTCAACCAGCAGTAGTCTCGCGATATTCATCTTGTTGAAAGAGCGCGATCAAAAACAATTCTCGTTAATGTGTTAATTATTCTTTGATATATTAATGAGAAAATTAACTTCACTAGTTTAAGATAAATTGATATTCAAATCTTGTAATATTCCTGGTCATCATTTTTGAATTCACTAAAATACCAAAAGTTAAATTTAAAGCAGTGTTATTTGGCATATTGATTTTATCCATCCTGCCTTTATGGTGATAGGTATAAAGATAATTAACCATCTCTGCACCCTCAATCCTTTGCAAGTATTATTATTATTCATAAAATAATAAAGATTAAATTCATTACGTCATTTAAATAAAGTTTCTAGTTCTCTTGCGAGTTTCTGTTCTTCATCTTCTGGTTTTTGTTTCATTTTCCTTCACTAAAACTTTTAATACCCCATCCAGTACCAAATCACTTGCGAAATTTCTAGTACATAACAGTTTCCTAATAACAAAAACTGGATTGACCTATCGACAAACAGTTCATTTTGTTTACCCATTGCATTCTCTCTTATAAGTAGCCATGACGGTAATTATTGAAGAAAGTTTCTTCTCTGATTGAATATTTTGGTTTCTTTATCCTTTGCCACCTCGATATTCGATTTTTGACTACTCTCTTGGAATAGAAGTAATAAAAATAATCAAATAGATAGTCCTCTACTCAAGATAGAAAGAAATAAATTGTTTAATTTATATATTTGGCATAGCACCACGTAAGTTCAAATATCCTGCTGTGATGTCCATTGGAAGGCTTCGAATTGTTTGAAATTCTTCGGAATTTGCATATCTTAGCTTGGTTTGAGGATCAGTATATTTTGCCTAAAACACAGGAAGAACTTTTATAATTTTAAATAATATATTAAAAAAAAACTTTACTAAATTAATATAACAAATCAGCATATGGCTGATTCTCAAAAAAAATCGAAATTGATGTCTTTGCTGATTTCTGTGAAACGAATCATTCCCTCACCCTTGTGTAAAAGCAAGATTAAAACATAATTTCAAATTATATAGTGAACGCTGCCTTATAGTTTTTAGAAGTTAGCAATATTGATATTCTAAAAATATACCAGGACTCGGATATGAGTGATAAGATTTAGTGCTAAAACTATTAAAAAGAAGTTTTTTTCCAAGTTTACATTTTGGTTTACATTTTGGGCCGTCATTCCCTCACACCGACTTGTAAAAAGTTAAGTGCTTATTTATGTATCAATTATCATATATTTGTATGAGTTCCTAGACTTAATACAGTATCGCACATTCACATGGGAAATTATAAGGTTATTTTTTCTACTTTTGTGCAATAATGTTTCGTTTTCTCATTCCCTCACCTCCTTCATGCAAATTGTTGGTGTTGATGATCTAAGGGACGGTCCAGTAAACCAATACAAGAACAAGTTTATGTTCCATGTTGTCTCTCACGATTTATCATATTTTTTTGGAACTATTTAATATAACTATATGGACCCTCTCATCCCCCTTTAAATTCAAAAAAGTTGGGTACCACTATTACGTTTTAGACTATTAGCTCATGTAATATCAAATTTACAAAAGAAATTACATAATAATTAAAAAAAATTATCAAATTATCGAAGTCATTTTTCGATTTTTTTTGAGAATCACCCATATATGTAAAAAATAGTAGTATAGGATTTTTAAGTAAATAATGTATTTATTTCTAAAGACTTATTTAAATGAGAAACAATATAATATATATTTTAAATTGAATTGATTTTCATACTAAAACTTACTAAATCATGCATAAAAGTGAAATGGTATTTTTTCGAATGTAGCAAAAATTTTCATATGCTTAAGGAGTAAATCAAAGATGGTTTCTTCTACTTAATATAATTATTTTTATATATATTATTTGAGATTATAGTTTCGAAGATCTCCTTTTGATCTTATGTCTAAAATATTTTCACATGGAATTTTAGTCTGAAGTGAATTTACTTCTTGAGATGTCAGTGTTCCTTAGAGTTCTGATTTAAAAATAAACGAATAAAGAAAATACTTGTAAATACTAAAAAAATAAAAATCAGCTGACGATATAACTCAAATATTTTTCAAGTCTATATTTAAGAAATCACAAATATTGGTCAAAATTTTTAGCCGAAAAATCATCAACACATACATTTTGAAAACCTCTTTTTTAGAGTAGGGGAGGATTGAAACGAAAGGTCTGCAAAAATCTCGTAATTGAATTTTTTGAATACTTAGAAAATCCTGTTTCTAATTGAATGTTTTACAAATTCGTAATAATGGCCTAAGCAGTCGAGGCGGCTTTAAACACGTAAAAATAATAAAATATTTATCCACCTCGAATTGAAAACTATGATATAAACTAAATTTTTATGAAATTGTAAAATAAAAGATAATTATTAAAGTCCATAGCGTCCATATTATTTAATTAATTAAGTAAGTTCGCAGGTACTTGGACAGGTTTTTAAGGTGTAAATCAAAAAATTGTCATTGATTTTTGCGACGTTTCGACAGCTTTATTCCGCATTCATCAGGCTTCTCAATGAATATTATTAACATTAATATACAACAAATCTGCACATATTTAGGAACATGCGCGGATCCAGTGGGAGGCGACCCCTACCCCCCCCAAAGCATTGGAGATCAACATTTTTTATATGTTTATTTAATTTTTTTTTTTATTACATTAAATTTTAAAAATTGAGTTTCTGTGTAGGGGGGCGGCGCCTCTGACCCCCCCCCGCTTGGACAATTCGATCGTGACACACTTCCGAGATCAAAAGTAGATCTTATATACCGGCGACCGCCCCCCCCCCCCACCAATAAAAAAAAACAGAGGTCTGGATCCGCGCCTGTTTAGGAATAAAATCAATTGTAATTATTTTTCTCAATGATCAATCTATATATAAAAATAATTACAATTGATTTTATTCCTAAATATGTGCAGATTTGTTGTATATTAATATTAATAATATTCATGAGGCCTGATGAAGCCGGAATAAAGCTGGCGAAACGTCGCAAAAATCAATGACAATTTTTTGATTTACACCTTAAAAACCTGTCCAAGTATCTGCGAACTTACTTAATTAATAAAAGATAATGTTTGAAATTCAAATGGAATAAGATAAAGGTAAACTTTAATTACTTACGGGTAGGCCAGTAATATCTGAATATTTTTTATGAGGTCTAAATGAAGGCGGAGCGTCAATAGTGCTATCTAAAAATTAAAAAAAAAAAGTATTTTTAAATTATTCTTCAAAATCGAAAATAATTTCTTAAAACAAAATCTTACAATGTGGAATTTTCTTTGCTTGATAGATAGGCTTTTCTTGAGCGATAATTTGTTTCAAAGATTTCCAGACTCGTTTCTTATTAGAATTTTTCGATTGCTGAAAATCAAAAAGTATTAGTGGATCAAAAATAATAATAATTTTAGCTTCAAAACTAACATTCGAAACCTCTAGTATACCTATAGTATTTAAATTTCATTTCTTACCTTTACTTTTATGTTATGTGTAAAATGTAGTATTTAGTTTTGTTTTTATTTCTTTTTTACATCTATATTTTATATCATATTTTCATTATACAGTTTAATTTCTAAGGAACATTGTCCAAGTAATAGATAGATTTTATAGTTTTTTTGTACAAAGTAGGTACACAAACAAATACATTATGATTTATATAAATCCGAGGGGTGAACCGCGACCTAATATGCTGTACATCTACTTTCACTTGTACTTCCAAATATTTCCAAGAACTTCCAAATATTTCCAAGTACTTCCAAATATTTCCAAGCACTTCCAAATATTTTCAAGTACTTCCAAATATTCCCAAGTACTTCCAAATATTCCCAACTTAGTAAATTGGATTGTATCTAACTTTCTGAGATTTGGCTTGTGATTCCGGCTTCTTTCCTTCTACTCTGTTCTTTTCACGATGGAGGGGCCATCCTATACAGGCCTTTAGGGGATGCACCTTCTGGTATATCTCCTTCTCACATCAATATCATTAAAAAATAAAAGCACTTCCAAATATTTCCAAGTACTTCCAAAATACTTCCAAAGAGGTGTACACCTACTTCCAATCGCGGATCACCCCTCGTATAAATCTGAAATACTAATTACAATTTCATTCTAAAATTAAATTTCTAATTGAATCTATTCCCCTGATAAAATTTAAGATTTTATATATAATGTTTGTTTCTCTAGTTTCCAAAATATATAAAATTTCTCTTCTGGATTCATTCCCCAGAACCCGCTTCCTACATTCTTTGTACATCGGACACTCGGTTGTCCAAGTAATGACTAAAATGTAAATTTTAATGATTAAATAGGCAAATTACTATAGAAATATTTTTATTCATGTTTTTTGAGTTTTTTTTTAATCTTATAGAAGCTTTGCCGCCCACCAGAGGTATATAGAGAGTTCAATGTATTATACTAACCCATCCTTTCATCACTTATTCTAATTATTATTTTAATATTGTAACAGAAATAAACTTTTTGATTTATTCTATATAGGTTTCATAATTTTTTGTGTGATTTTCTGCATTTATCATATGAATGTAAGTAGCTGTAAAGTCGGAAATCTAATCAGTTCTTTGTAGTGGAAACATGCATAAGAGCTTTCTACGGGTTTCCGTTCTCGATTTATCTTGGGCATCACAACCCAGAAACATACACATTAACAGTTAGATATAAAAAATATTTTTGGAAATTATCACGATACACTTAGACCTTAGAAGTCTAAGTGTATTATGGAAATTATTTTGTTTCAGATATTATTTCTAAACAAGAAAATTTGAAAAATTTAATATTTCGGTCGCCCGGTGAGCTGTGCTCACCGAACGTGCAAAGTGGTTGATAAATAGAATATGTATGAGAGTCGAATATAAATAGTATACATTTGTAACTATTTGGACTTGAGGTTAATTAAAATAAAATCAATTTAATTGCGACGATTCTTCTGACTTTATTCTTAAAGAAGAAATGTAGCAATTATTATTTAACATAAAATTCAAATACAGATGAATCCAATTAATAAGTAATTAATAAGCATAATAATAAGGTGACCAACTTTTTTACAATGAAAAGGAGGACACAAATTAATTGAAGTAAAAAATATCGTAAAGAAAAGAAACATTTTATTCATTGCAACAATATTAAACTATAATATGATAAATGCATAGTAAAAACATATTGCAATATTTTTCGTCAATGTATCTTTTCTTAACAATATATTGGAAATATCTGAACAAGGAATGTCTTCATATTGAATTTATCTAGGCTATCTATATAATCTCGATCGAATACGAAGATTTACAGATTAGTCTTCAAATATCGAAAAGGAGGACATGTAGGACATTTTTCGGGCGAGAGCAGAGCTTACAAAAGAAGGTCTGATTGAGGGCGATTGGCCACCTTAATAATAACTATAGTGATATATTTGTAAAGATTATGATGTACTAACAATTGTAGGTGGCATAAAGCATTGCACTTCCTGATAATAATAAATAATAAACCCCTGGTATATATTTATTCTTAATCTAGAATAGTTTGAAGGTACATGGAACTAATTAACTTATAAGTAGAGACCAGATTTTTATGCAGTTAAAACTGCCAAAATATGCAGCTAAAAAGGTTGAAATATGCAAGTAATATGCAGAATACGTTGAAATATGCAAATATATGCAGTAAAAATTGCCAAAATAAATTTTTTTATGGTCTAAAAAATTAAAATTGAAGACAAAAAGACTATATTTTTGAAGGAGTGCTATAGAAGAAATAAAATGATAAAGTAAGCTATAGACACTCAAGTGTTAAATATGTACTTTTATTGAATAAAAAATTTCACAAAATTCTCATTATATTTAGTATATTAAAAAATCTTTTAACTCAAAGAAATATTAGGTGTTCTTGAATAAAATAAACATAATAAATATAATAATGTTTCAAAAAATGTGATCGAAAAAATATGGGGGGTAGTTTTATTTCACAGACACGATTGTATTGTATTGCTTTTATTTTTTTATATTAACAAGCTTTTCTTATTGACGTACAAATAATAAACTAATAAATTAATGCAAATATTTGCCCGGCTATAATTTGATTAATTTACACAGACTTTCACACATACACACGAACACTCAATGGCAAAAATTGGCTATAGTTCCCGAAGGCCATTAAAAAATAAATAAAGAAATAATTAATTAATTAACAAAAGATCTCAAAATTAAATAAAATTTGATTGTAATTGTGAATAATTTATGTTTACAAGTATTTTTCTAAATTATCTTCAGGTTATTATGTCTACGGTCACTTAAAATTGATTTATACGATAAAAAGGAGGGCTTCACATCCTCAGATGTAGTGGGGGCAAATTTAAAGGAACTTTATATATATATTTCTTCATTTTTTTTCATTCTATCTCCGAAAATTTACTTTTCCGTATTTGGCTCGAAATAGGCAATATTTGACAAAAAATCTTTCAAATATGCAATTTTATGCAATATCCTTCAAATATGCAATTTTATGCAATATCACTCAAATATGCAAAAATATGCTGTATAAAATTTAACCCACAGTATTCTAGATGGATAGATAATAATTGATCCCCTGGGTCGTACGTGGAGGCAAACAAAATATGCAATTGCATAGGAATCCGGTCTCTACTTATAAGGAAGGCTTAATGTTGATTATTACTGTAAAATAATTGTCTTATAATCATGTTTTACCTGAAAAGATGGCGATTTGAAGGTGGGTATCTTAGGTTCTTTTGGTTTCTCTTCTTCTGGGGCAGTATTATCATGCTGAGTGCTTGTGCCTTCTAAAGGATCATCTGGTGGGGGCTAATGCATT
Organism: Forficula auricularia; assembly: GCA_024734495.1. Lineage (NCBI taxonomy): Eukaryota > Metazoa > Arthropoda > Insecta > Dermaptera > Forficulidae > Forficula > Forficula auricularia. Next base: position 26,471,063 of record JALMQS010000153.1, read on the forward strand.
TAATTAGAATTTTATTAACTCATAATTAAGGTATTTAACTTACTGAATTCGCTCTTTTTTTCCGGGCTCCCATTTTTGACAAATTTATAAATGTCAAAAGATTTTTATTACTATGCTTGCAATGCTTTAGGTCTATAAATATTATTGGGAAAAATTAATATACTATTATTGGTATTTATAATTGATCAAAGCATCAAAGAGAGAAAATAATCCAAGATTTTTGACAGCTCTTGGGATCTTTTGTTTACGCTTTAGTTCGCCATCTTACAGGGAAAATATATACTTGGTCATCTGCTTAAACCCAAATGGCGCTACCCTTGAACAGTAATACACCCAAATACAGAGGTTCCCAAACTGTGTGCCGCGGCCTCTTCACAGGTGCGCCGCGAAGCTTTATAATTAATTAATTTTTTTGCATTGGGTTCAGTATAGTTTTCGATTGGTCCCGTTTTTTTCATTGGTATTGGACCTTTTTTGCTATGTTTGTTTAGGCATAACTTCTTTGTTTATGAACCGATTTCGATAATTCTTTTTATAATGGAAAGAGGATACCTTAGGGGTGGTCCCATATTAATTTGGTCAAGTTCTGATGATATGATCAATGACGAATTAACGTAAATATCCAATTCTTATGAGCAAATAATCGAAATTATAATAAATAAAATCTTTTATAAAAAAATCAATTTTAAAACGTTCATTTAAAACCCGCAAACGTTTCTAGAGAATTTTTATATTTATGAATTTAATTTTATTATCATTTTCTGATTCATTCGCCCGACCCTTTCTCTTACGAGATGCATGCAAGGTATTATATTAAGTCACTATTAATAACATCACTAAAAAGAGAAAAAAAAATTTATAAAAAAAATAAAACCGACTTAAAAAAAAATTAAATGCAACAAATAAAATAAAAAAACTCAAAAATAAAATAAAATGCACTAAAAGGTATAAAATAATTATCTAATTTAGTTACAACTAAACGACGAAATATTTACATGAAATCACTTTTTGAAGTCGGTGCTAAACAAACTATATAAGCCAGCTTACCCACCAATCGTACTAAGTAAAATCCGTCGAGTTTGATTCATAAAATGTATATGTTTGGCACCGACTTCAAAAATTGATTTCATGTAAATATTTCGTTGTTTAGTTGTAACTAAATTAGATAATTATTTTAAACCTTTTAGTGCATTTTATTTTATTTTTGAGTTTTATTATTTTATTTGTTGCATTTAATTTTTTTGAACTCGGTTTTATTTTTTTTTATAAAAATTATTTTACTTATAGGTGTTAATGGCGCGAGAGCGCTTGTTTTGTTTCTGTTCATCTTTTTGATTTTTGTTTTTATTAGTTTTTATTTATTTGACATAGATATAGATATGTATAACATTTTAACAATGCGACTACTGTAAATAGAGGGGGAGAAAAAGAAATGTAAATATTACCACCAATTGTATAGACCTAATTTGTAAACTTCTTATCTGTTGTCCCCTCCTGCGGGGCCAAATAAATAATATATATTGGGGAGCCATGGGAAAATTTTAATTGAAAAAAGGCGCCGCGACTCGGAAAAGTACTTAAGAGTATTCATGCCAAGAATCAGCATTTTGACAATCTCTTGAAAAAATTTTCTATGGAAAACAAAAGAGAGAGACAATAGAAAACAAAAGTCGAGAGTCAACACATTTTTTCCGACTCCGACTTCTCTGGCCAGAAATTCCTCCCGACTCTTGTCAATTCTCCCACAAAGCTCTATTTATTTTAAAATATTAGACTTTTTTTTAATCAGTTATTTATTAGGAGTTGAGAAAATACGATTTCGTTTAAATATCTTGAAAAAATCTATTTTTGTACTCTTCATCAAGGGAGAAAAACTTTACAAAATGTCCCACCTTATGTATAATTTTTGGACTTTAATAAGAAAAAGAAAATTTCATTTAATCGAAAATTATACTCTTATTTAAATGAATATTTTATATACAAATAATCGTGTTTATGTCATTTGCAAATTCTAGAACCAGACAAACACACAAGGAATGTTAAAGGAGTCAAGAAGCAAGTATTTGTAAGCTTCATTTGTTGATCCTTTTAAACCTTAAAGGAGTGAAGACATAAGAAACGCCAGTTTTTAAAAGAAAGAAAATGATGTCCAGGTAAACAAATTTTATATGGTGTTTGTATTTTTTGTTTTTCTTGGATTGCCTTTTCCATCAATTGTCTAATGAATTAGACGAATTTCAACTATAAACAAAATGCATACTGTAATAAATTCGTCCCTTTTTAGGGACAACATTTTTTTACGTCCTAGTCACGCGATATTAAGCCACGAAGTTGTCTTGTAGTTTGCCCGTCTTCCACAGGATAATAAGAGTATCCCATTATCCAATGAATTTTTATTTTTTATTATTTTTTGTTTTTAAATTATTTAGTTTAACTTATAAAAAAATCACCAAACATGAAAGAGAAGAGGGCTGGATAAAGCTAAATCGTTGGTTTTTAAAAGAAATAAAAGTTGTTTTTCTTTCTACAAAAAGTTGACTGCATTGTCCTTTTAAAATTTAACAATTATAATTAAGGAGGTTCGTGACTGTTTATCATTTTTATAAGAAAATTCTCAAATTTTTACCATCAAATCATCGATATATTAAATATTTATCGCCGAAATTTGAAGTTGATCGTCTATCCCATTATCGAGAAATAAATTATTGCAAAGTGTCCTTTTAACATGGAAGTAAATGGAACGAGCTTTTAAACTTCTATACAAATTATACAATTTCAACAAATTTATTCAGATCAATAATTCAACTTTTATGAATCGAATGATACATTTTTCAATAGATTTGACAGTCTAGTTAATTAGTTATTCATAAATGTCAAAATAAAAAATTATTATTTACAGCCAACAGAATATAACAAAAACACTAGTGTAGAATTCCAACTCTATTTTTTGAAATCGTTTTTGTGTTAAATAAATGTTTTTATAATGAGAAAAAATTTATATCAATATTCTTTTTATTAATATTATCAAAACAAAGATTTTTGATTCAAAATTAACGTCATTATTAACCATTTTTTTATTAAAAAATTTAGTATGCTGAAGTTGTCAGTGTGCAGAAATACAAAAGATTTTTGCGAAGATCAACCATATAGTGGATTGTAGCTAAATGGATCATATCTTTTTCTCTCTTGGTCCAGACTTAAGACTCCGAAGACTCCAATAGCTTCAACCGCAGTAGTCTCGCGATATATATATTTTTCAAAAAAGTTCAGATATTATTTTCACTCAATATTTGACAAAAAACAACTACATTTGATTCGCGATAGAATCAAATGTAGGAAACTATACGATTAATCAACCAGTTAGATAAGCTGTCCCGAACCTCCTTAAGATCACCCACAAAAACAACCTATTGTATATTTTGGAGTGAGTTTCTGGTAGCCGTGCACCCTAGTCTTCAACCTATTAAATCTAAACCTGAAATTACGTTATCATATATTAACTAATTAATGAAATATAAGCAGAGTTGAATTTTTTACTTAAATTTCAATTATTTTACTTTAGAAATACCATAAATTTAAAATAATTACATGGAATTTAAAGTGAAAAAAATCGATGATTATGTTGTCAATAGGTTCTTATCAGATTTTTCCTAATGAGTTCAAGTTGATAAAGTAAAAGTCGCCTAATTCGGTAGCCATGTCTTTAAGTGGAAGACAATCTCGTATCTGCAAATTTATTGATCTTCAAATGATGTTTCAGAGAAGAGCGAAGGCGGTTGTTGGCCTTCTAAGACAATCGGGGATCGGTGGTGAATCAGAGCCGCGAACAGCTCATAGGTGCCCTGTCCGTTTCCGGTCGTCGCTGAACCATATTTACGCGCTGCCAGCCAGAGGCGCCTTCTTTTCGTCTATTGTGTGATGTTCCCACGAGATAGAACTTGGGACGAGCGGTCTGCCGTGAAGGTCGGATGGTCGGATCCCACCCCCTGCAACTCGTTTGCACTCTACACTCAGCAAAAACACGCATCAGCTAATCACTTAAAAAAGAGTGATTAATCCTTTGTGTCTTTGCACCTAAGGGGGTAAAGAATTAATATGCAATAGAAGAGAAGGAGCAAGGACATTTGCCAAATTGATTAACTCCACAGAACATTAACTAGAGAAAAAAATAGTATAAATTGTTATTTAAGATTTCTTTTAAGGTAGTTCTTTCACAAATGCAAAAATTCAAGAAGTCTTCGAAACTTGGAATATAAGTCAATAAAAAAGCATAATAAACACACTGTTAAAATTTGAAGACTATTTACCACGCTAAACTTGAAATAATTGCAATTAAAAATGAAATTTTTTACATATGGTAGATTGGGAAAGGGTTGGAAAAAGATCATTATTTTATTTTTTTAATTGAAGGACTTTCACCATCTTGATGAAAAACTAATATTTGTTAGAATAATATATTAGAAGTAATTAAAAAAAAAATTGAAATTATTCACCTGGTAGTTTTGATAAAAAATAAAAAAAAAACATATTTGGGCTATTATTTTTAGTGGAGGCTATAAGTGGGGCTATAAGTTCAATTGCTTGGAAACGATCCATTCATAAAGAGGATATAGTAGTGTGAAAAGTACAGTCACGTTAAAAAACACAACATAAAATTCGAATATTCGAATTCGAGATTTCTGTATGTAAGGATCAAAGGGAGAAAAAATATTCTATTCTGGTTTAAAAAACAGGGTTGCCTTATTCTATATATGTGATTTCTGTTTTTTATTAATGAAATTGTTATTATAAAAAGAAAAGAAAGAAAAATTGTGTTTTTTGTGAATGTGCCAAATATTTTTTGAAAATTGTGTTCTGATGGCCTTCAATGGTAACGAAGATAAGAAAATTTAGACGAATGTGTGACATGACTATTTGAAGTCCTGAAGAAGTCGGCAAAGTCGACGAAACGTTGATGGATAAATAAAAAAGTCACACAAAAAACTTGTCCTTATTTTCGTAATATAAACTTTCAAATAACCTAAAATTTTAGCACCGTTCCTATGTATAGAGTGGTTACGAGGCTAAAACTTTTTGTGTGGATTGTCGCGAAAGAACTACCTTAAAATATAAATTATAGGAAAACACCAGTTGAATTAAGTAAATGGAAAGTGAGTTTCAAAAAAATATATAACTCACTATAGGTATATCGGGGTATTTGGTCTCTTCGCTTTGTATTTCTCGAGATGGTTTAATACCCCGAAATGTGTATATCGAGTTAAAATATTTTTTATTTTATTTTTGTGAAACTCACCTTGCATTTATTTAATTAAATTAGGTATTATTATTAAATAATGCTTCACCTAGCACCGATACCATGTTCCTTAACAATTAATTATAAATTAAAACAAAATTTTAGCGAATTTCTCTATAAATAAAAAGAGAACCTGATATGTTTCATTCATTCATTCACTCACTGACCCTCAGACAACTGCGGTATCTAGAAAGATGAAATTTGGAGTGGCAATTCTTTCTATGATTTAAGGTTGAGCTAAGAAGGGATTTTTTGAAATTCGAAATCTAAAGGGGTCAAAAGGCCCCAAAATGTGTTTCCAGGATTTTTCAAGATCTCTTAAACCCGAAAAGATATATTGGATGTAGATATGGTTTTAGCTTATAAAGTTGATGCATTAAAATAAAAAATATTTATAGATATATATAATTAAAATACAAATTATTAATATATTAAAATATTTGGTTATTTTGTTCTATTTGCCCCAAGAAGGAAATATAGTCATCTTAGAGTAAATTTTTGAAATTTTTAAAGTTTTCTATCTCCTCTGGTTTTCAAGTTAGCAGTTTTTAAGGAATTTGGTGTTGGTACTTGGTGAAACATTTTTTAAAATTATTGGATAAAAAATACTTGGTAAGTTTCACATTAAGATATAAAAAATAAAACGAATTTATTTTTGGAGAATCGTTAATCTCGATATATATATTTCGGGTGACTAACCCATCTTCAGGAGAAACAGAAAGTAACTCAATTATATATATATATATATATATATCGAGATTAAAGTTATATATATATATATATATATATATCGAGATTAAAGATTCTCCAAAAATAAATTCGTTTTATTTTTTATATCTTAATGTGAAACCTACCAAGTATTTTTTATCCAATAATTTCAAGTTAAGCATTCAATTTTGGTACATGGGTTTATTATTGAAATATCTCGAAAGTGATTTTTCATTTTATCAAAATTCGACTCTTGAATGGGGGATTATTTATTTTGGAAACTTAAACACAAAAAGCCTTCGTATCTCTTATATTTTGATCGTATGTTTCCTATATTTGATTCAATCGCGAATCAAATGCAGGTGATTTTTGTCAAATATTAAGTGAAAATAATATCTGAACTTAAATATTTCTAACTTGAAATAATGAAGTTAAATAAATTTATAATTTTCTCATTAATATATCAAAGAATAATTAACATATTAAAGATAATTGTTTTGATCACGCTTTTTGAACAAGATATATAGATTTGAAATTAATTTGGTGATCCATCCGAGTGTCATGCGGGCTAAACGCAAAATGACGTTGGATTATAGCTAAAGGGATCATATCTTTTTCTCTCTTGCTCCAGACTTAAGACTCAGCAGACTCCAATAGCTTCAACCGCAGTAGTCTCGCGATATATATCTTGTACAAAAAGCGTGATCAAAACAATTCTCGTTAATATGTTAATTATTCTTTGATATATTAATGAGAAAATTATAAATTTATCTTATATTTTGTAAGTTATGGAGCTCATATTTGGTATATAGGTTGTTCAAAAACAAGTTTAGAACAGTTTTTTAAATTCTAGGAGTGGAGAGTGATCGGAGGCAGAGAATTGTCCGCCTCCGTGGTGTAATGGTCAGAGTAACTGACTGGCAACCCGGAGGTCTCGGGTTCGATTCCCGGCTATACCCAGACATTTTTTCTGTAAGTATAGGGTCTGGTAATAAAAATTAAGTGGGAGATAAATTTAACCGAATTTATCGCGCGGAGAATTTACCACTGCTCGAAGCCCCAAAAACCTTAGTAAATTGGATATTGAATTGTATCTAAGTTTCTGAGATTGGCTCGTGATCCCGGCTTCTTTTCCTTCTACTCTGTTCTTTTCACGATGGAGGGGCCAACCCATACAGGCCTTTAGGTGATCCACCTTCTGGTGTATCTCCTTCTCACATCAATATCATTAAAAAAAAAAAAAAAAAAAAAAGGGGAGAGGGTTCAGAGGGTAGGAATAGGTTTGGTAGGGTGAAGGGTGAATGGAGGCGGGGGGAGGAGTTCAGGGGGACAGGGACAGGGTGGAGTGTGAAAACCTAATCAGTTCTTCTTTTTTGGAATACAAATATTTTGTTACCAGACAGGGGGGTAGTGAAATCAATATTTTTGGAAATAAATATATAACTTCCATATACTCAATTTTCGGCTATTTTCGACTAATAATTATTGATTCGTATTTTTTCCACTGTCTATAAAATACTTTTTCATTCTTACTTACCTATAAATGACTGGAAATCTTATGATTAGTTGTTCAGTAACTTTAAATTTTTGGTTTATCTAGTCTCCACGAAATATGATTTCTCTTAAACAATCAAGTTAAAACAAAAATAATAGCATTAGTAAAGTGTTGGGCTAAAAATTCTAGCATGCTAATAAAGTTTGATCAATTTTTTAAAAGAATGCCATAACCCAGGTCTTTCGCCTCCCTCCTCATTGAGGTCTGGCCCCATCGCGAAATAAATTTACGACCGTATCTTAGTAAACTCCATAGATTTCAAGCTATGTTTTGAGGGTATGACAAAAAGTGTTTGGTCTTATAATTAATCTCATGTTGCCTTTTATTTTTTTTTTTAATTTTTTCGTAAGGTAATCTAGAAAAAATAAAATAAATAGACTTTACATCAAAATAAAATCAGCTTTATAAATTGTAAAAAATTATAAATGAAATGTAACTCAATTTTTTAAAGAACTACCTGTCTGCTTAATAAATAAATAAAATCTCTTCCTTTCTGAAGAGCAATATCTTTGATGAAATACTGTGAATAGTAATTAATGGATTTTCCTTTATTCTAATCTCAATCGTTTAATTATACTCAATCAATATTTTACCATTTGATTCTAATGGGATATATTTATAAGAGAGGAATGATCATAAATTTCATCTATCATAGTAGCATTACATTTAGATTTTCATTTTATCTAGTCCGAAGGGGTTTTCTTATAAAATGTGTTGTCTATTGATCGCCTAGCTATTATGTCATTAATAATGTTGCTGCAAACAAGTCTAATGATTAAATTTGTTATCTTTAAGTCTTTTAGCAAATGCTAATGGGAGATCCTAGATCAGATTGATAGTTAATTAGCAGTTCGACTACTAGAGATAGATAAATTTAAGGCCTAATAATGATAGAAAAAAAGGCGCCAAGGCCATCTCCCCAGAAGGATCGACCAGGTAGAGTCAGAGGTCTAGGCAAGTTAATGGTAAAGGGCCAACGGACTTGTGCAGCGAGCCATAGAGCAGATAAACACGTGTTTCCCATGCAAGTTGGCTCAACCAGAACTGAACGCACCGACCCGGGTTTAGCATTTGCCAAATCAACGCACTTGATTCATCTCCTATCGAAATATTTGCAAGATTCAAAACCACATCTTGACCAGTGTCCTTTGTTTGTAAGAAATTCGGTCCCTTCTTGTCTGGGAGAAAGAACCTTTTTTTCTTCAATTCCCGGCAATTTTCAACAATATAGATTCATATGATAAGATTGATAAGATAAGCAAAGATTCCTGTTTGGAAAATATAATAAATTCGATGAAGGTCAAAGTTCTTCTATACCTCATTTTATATACTTAATTATTGTTTTTAAGTAATAATTTAAAATCTTGTCAACATGAAGTTTTTTATCCTACTAGAAAATATAGGAGAGAATCCTCATTATTATCTTTAATCACCAGATGCGGATCTAAGGAGAGGGTGACTATATGAATTAAAATGTAAACAAGGTACCTACAATCTTTGTAAATTTCGGTGATTGTGCAATTTTTCCCAACAAACAGTTTGAGCTAGAAAGCTGAAAATTGGCATAAAGGAGTAGCTTATTAATACATACTTGTTCATCGGTTCAAAAGCCTCTCATATAATGATTCGATTTTTTTGTGAAGATAATTGAAGTTCGGGAAAGATGGAGTCAATGAATGAATTCCAATTAGGGTGACCATCCGTTCTATTTGGGAGGACATCTCCTACAATTAAACGTTTTGTCCTAAGTTCTACCGACTAAAGGAAATGTCCTACTTTCACAATTTATTATAGGTAGTCATTAATCTTTTTTTCATATTTTTATATTAAATAATGTGTACAATTACAATAAAGAGTAGTATTTAAAATAACAAGAGTAGTATATCCTATATCGATCTAAAATTATTTACTTATCAATTTTTAGTGTTTTGTCTTTTTACTACCGATTTTTATTGTTTTAAGCTGGATTGTCAAATGTCCTACTGGGATGTGTTATAAAACTTAAAATGTCCTACTTTGACTATGTCCATATCTGGTCACCCTAGTTCCAATCTCTAAATGTCAAAAACCAACAAATTCACAAATGATTTGGTTTTACATTTAGGTAGTTACATTATTTCACGAAAAAAGATTATCTTGAAGAATTATAAACACCATTTAATCGTATCTTAATTATATCAAAAGATATTGATTTGGTCCAGATCAATATCTTTTTTTTGAATTTTTTAAAATCCAAAAAAGTATACCAACTAATAACTATTAACAGTATTCTAGATTGAAGGAGACAATAAAAGAGTGTGTCTTCTGCTGGAATTATAAATTTTATTTATTTATAACGAGACTATAGTTTCGAGGGCTTTGGTTTTTAAAGTGGGTTCAGGGCATAGTGCATTTGCAGACCATTTAATCTCCGAGAAACATTGTTTTCCAGATGAATCAAATATTAAATTAATTAGATCAGAATTAGATCCCTTAAAAATTAGTATTTTCGAATCGTTAGAAATTTTAAAATCATACAATAATTCACCAAAAAAATTCTTAAATCGTAAAATAGAAATTCCCGAAAGCTTTATTTTAAAAGTAGCTGCTAAAATATAAACTTCACGAACGCCACCTACAGTCAAAATAATAAAACAAGTATAAATGTCAATTCTTAACTTGCCCACCCTGTGTAATTTCTTAACCTAACCACATGAAAGATGTTAACCTTTCATTCATAAATTAATTCCTGTGAATACATTGTAATAGACTGATGAAGAGGGCAAAGCCCTCGAAACTATAGTCTCGTTATAAATAAATAAAATTTATAATTCCAGCAGAAGACACACTCTTTTATTGTCTCCTTCAATATATAAAAATTCTGCTACTCTCGGCAAAAACTTTCAATTTAGTATTCTAGATGCTGCGGCGAAAAGTTGAGTTGTAGCGGCGCCTAGAGAAAAAGGAGTATATTTCTCCTTAAATAACTTTATGTTGAAAAAATGTGTGTGTGTATTTGGATGTTGCAAATTAATCGAAACGGTTTCGATGACAATTCATCACCATCTTCAGTCTACAAAATATTAATGTTGTTGCGATAAGAATGGGCGCCGCTACAACTCAACTTTTCGTCACAGCATCTGTATCAGGGGTCCTTTTACCTTTCATGGGCCACATTGAAAGAATATGAGCTGTTTTAGGCCACACTTAAAATATACTCACGCTAATAATAGCTGATGAGCAAAAAAATGTAGAATATGTACTTAATATACTTAAGAAATTAAGCTTTGTTACTTTATAAATTTTTTATTATAGGTAAAAGCGAGGGGTGAAATGCTTGAATAAAATCGTGTACACCTACTTCCACTTCCACTTTCATTTCCAAGTGGAAGACAATAGATGACAATAGATTATCTAATGAATTCCAAAGTAATTCAAAATAATTCCAAAGACGGTGTACACCTAATTCCAATCGCGGTTCTCCCCTCGGGGAAAAGTAAGAGACAAATCACCAACATAAAATTATAGTGCGAAGTTTGTCATTGTTTTAGGGACATTAATCCGTCCATATTTGGCTCAAAGAAATTCTCAGTGAATTCTCAAAATGCTCATCAAATATTTTTGATCTAGCTTCATTCTTTGTGTGCTTGATACTTGAAAATAAATGCTTGAATAAATAAAATTATTTAAGAATCACTTTATGAATATCGCATTGCAAAATAACGTGTTAAATTCAAAAATACATTACTCATAAATTAAAAGCAAGTTAAAAATATTTTTAGTAATATCACTGGGATTTTTAGTCGCAATCTCATGAAGTTTGTAAGTTTGCGATTATTTGTCGGGCCACATTGATAGCCATCTTAGGCCGCGGGTCGGACAAGCCTTATCTAGATAAACAACGGCCTTACCAAGTACTTGATACTAATTTAACAATTAACAGTATTCGTTATCTGGGAAAATTCTACAATTTATTAAATATCTTTTTCTTCAGTGAAATAGCAAACCACTATTGTCATCTAAAGTCGACTAATTCAAAAAGTTTTCTTGAAAAAATGGAGAAAGTCGTAGTAAAATGAACGTTTCTCAATATCATGTCTGAATTTTAACATCTTTATATTTAAATTTTAAGAATATTTGAGAAATAATATTTATAATCGAAAAACAAAACCGCTTAATTTATTTGATCATTGAAGGAGACAATAAAAGAGTGTGTCTTCTGCTGGAATTATAAATTTTATTTATTTATAACGAGACTATAGTTTCGAGGGCTTTGCCCTCTTCATCCCTTAAAAAAAAAAATTAGTATTTTCGAATCGTTAGAAATTTTAAAATCATACAATAATTCACCAAAAAATTCTTAAATCGTAAAATAGAAATTCCCGAAAGCTTTATTTTAAAAATAGCTGCTAAAATATAAACTTCACGAACGCCAACTACAGTCAAAATAATAAAACAAGTATAAGTGTCAATTCTTAACTTGCCCACTCTATGTAATTTATAACCTTAACACATGAAAAATGTAAAACTTTCATTCATAAATTAATTCCTGTGAATACATTGTAATAGACTGATGAAGAGGGCAAAGCCCTCGAAACTATAGTCTCGTTATAAATAAATAAAATTTATAATTCCAGCAGAAGACACACTCTTTTATTGTCTCCTTCAATATATAAAAATTCTGCTACTCTCGGCAAAAACTTTCAATTTAATATTTGATCATTCAAACAAATCGATTATAAATCAGATATTTTGGTTTCTATTGGCTTATATATTTAGATGACTTAGTTCCTCTCGTTTAGTTACTCATCAAATGCGAAAAATCTGGAGGGGAAATTTCCGCCAATTATGGTTGAAGATCGCATTGCTTGGCTGGCACGGTCGAAGTCATCCATCCTTTCTCTTTTTTTTGGACAAAATTAACTCACACCAAAATAATCTGATTACAGAATGTATATTTGTGTTAAAAACTTTAGTGATGTCACTTCCCACCTACACATTGGAAAAGTATGCAGTTATTTATACAACGGCATGATTCAGCGTGAAACAAAAAAAAACTATTTCAAATTTTCGACAATGAATCGAAAAGTTTAATCAAATTAAGTGGAAATTACCCAATTTACAAAACAAAATTTTTTTAATGAATCAGGTATAATTATTATCAGGTTATGGAAAATTCACTGTTATGAAATAATAGATTAAATATATTATTTGAGGCAGTCATGTTGAAATAAAATAATTTCAATTATAATACTGACGTTTCGACAATTTCAATCTTTCTTATTGTTTTTAGTCTATATTAAGGAGGTTCGGGACAGGTTATCTATCTGGTTGATCTTCGAAAAAATCTTTTGTATTTTTGCAGAGTGCCAACGTCTGCCTACTAAATTCTTTATTAAAAAAATTGTTAATAATGAGATTAATTTCGAATAAAAATCTTTGTTCTGATAATATTAATAAAAAGAATATTGAGATAAATTTTTTTCTCATTATAAAAACATTTATTAACACAAAAATGATTTCAAGAAATAGAGTCTACACTAGTGCCTTTGTTATATACTGTAGGCTGCAAATAACTTTTTATTTTTACATTTATGAATAACTAATTAACTAGACTGTCAAATCTATTGAAAAATGTATCATTAGATTAATAAAAGTTGAATTATTAATCTGTATAAATTTGTTGAAAATGGTTTAATTTGTATAGAAGTTATAGCCCTTTTAAAAGCTCGATCCATTTACTTTTATGTTAAAAAGACAATTTTCAATAATTTATTTTTCGATAATGTGACAGACGATCAACTTCAAATTTCGGGCATTAATATTTAATACATCAATGATTCGATGGTAAAAATTTGATAATTTTCTTATTAAAATGATAAACAGTCACGAACCCCCTTAATTGTCAAAACATATTTTTCGATTCATGATATAACTAATTTTTTATATATTATATAGATATTAATTATTCTAAGTAAAGATAAGTATAAGAGTACTAAATATAGTAATATTAATTATACTAGGTATAACATTATAAAGCTTAAAAAATAATTTAATTGTTGAACGCCAAGGGCCCCAGGGCTACAGCCTCCTTGCCTTCCGTTCTCAATGCTTTTGGTTTCAGCTTATTAATACAAACATATGTGCTCATTCGCTGCAAAAGTTCAAGAATTCTTAAAATAAAAATGCTCATTTTTTTACTCCTATTATATAAAGCTCGCAGTCTAATAAATTTTTCGTATTAGAAATGAAAGAAAAAAAGAAAAAACAGAAAACCTTAACGGTAGGACAAACTTACAACAAGCTTCCTTTATTGAGTTATCGTGGGAATCCAAATCCAGACACTCCTGCAGGTAGGCAGCCATTCATACAGACTATATAAGAAAAGACGGAAAAAATCATTCCATTTGAAAATTTTAGATATTTCTAAACAAGAAGATTAAACAGAAAAAAATGAAAATTTTAAAAAATTTTAAACACTGGTCGCCTGGCAATTTTACATACAAAATAAATAATATGTATGTGTGTTGCATAATAGAGCAGTGGAGTAGCCAGACTTTTGGGGCGGGTGGGGCAAAACTGCTCTGACCAAAATTATTACCCCGACCAAGATTATTTGAATTAAGAGATTTTTTTTTCATGCATTCTTATAAATTTCTTATATTATTTTACTATAAAAAATGGGAAGTCCAGTTTCAAAACTTTTTTTTTTAAATAATATTACATACTTGTAATTTTATAAAATATTTTTTAGTAATAGGTATCTAATTAATACAAGAAAAAAAAGTTACAATTTATTTTTGTATTTTTGCAATGAGTTAATGTGATTTTACCAAAATAATATAGTATTTTTTTACTATACGCAATCTTGTAAATTTCCTATCTATTTGTATTTCAAACAATGTGAGTAGCCACGGTGTGCATTTAAATAAACAAAATGCGCTACTTTTTCTTTGATTAAACCATTTACCGACTTAAAGAGCGGTCCACCGAACATATAAATAAAAAAACCTAAAAAGGTAATCATTTTCCCAAGTTACTTGTTTTTTCGCCTTTTGATTTTGGTTAGATGTAAATAGTGAGAGCAGGGTGCGCTAAAGATGACTCTTTAGGTACAGTGGCGACACGTAGGCCCATCCGCCATTTTGAGTCGTATTTTAAGCTAAATAATATTAGGAAATTTAAGATAATATTATTATTATTACCTTTTATTTTTAATTAAATAATCTTTAATATGTGTAAAGAATGTGTTTAAATATTAATTTTCTTAAATTTCCTAATATTCTTTAATTTAAAAAACGACTAGAAATGGCGGATGAACGTACGTGTCGCCACTCTCCCTAAATAGTCACTCTAGGGGCGGAGGGAGCGGTCGCCCCCTTGGCTACGCCACTGTAATAGAGTAAAAATGTATAAAGAATATGTAGCTACATTAGATTTTGTTTAACTTTGTCAAAAAATGCAAAAAACATCTTTTAAGATATTATACTAATCTAAATCTCAACAAAAACACCTGTGTAAAAAAAGGCCAAGTTCGATTAATAAAATCCGTTTGCCAAAAAAAGTAGTGAGATCCAATGTGCTGCCAAGTTCAACATCATCAATTTATTAAATAAAGAATATATTAGTAACTTCAATTAAAACGCATGTTTTTCATTTAACATGTCCTATATTTTTTATTGATTTCACATTTTTAGTTGAAATTATTTTCCTAAAACTTGGTTTTTACGCATTAAATTATTATTATTATTGTTTGATAGGGCCTCCACCACTCCCCTCTTATTAAGATCCCATGATATGGTAACTAGTAATTCGTGACATACATAATAATGCGTAAAAGCCAAGTTTTATGAAAATAACTTCTACTAAAATGTGAAATCATTAAAAAATATAGAGGGACATGTGAAATGAAAAACATGCGTTTTAATTGAAGTTACTAATATATTCTCGACTCATTTAATAAATTGATGATGTTGAACTTGGCAGCACATTATATCTCACTACTTTTTTTGGCAAACGGATTTTATTAATCGAACTTGGCCTTTTTTACACAAGTGTGTAATGGGGTTAGGGAGGGTGTACGGTTGGAGGGGTAAGGAAATTAGTTTGGTAAGGGGACGTTTAAGGGGAATATTCCTGAGTGTGAGAATACTAACCTTTATAGACGTGGAGGTGGTGGTGTAACTCAGTGTATCTCGTTGTACTAGTTTGATAAACTACTGAATTTACTCTTATGTTCAAATTTTACGTTACTGAAGTTAATCTGATGCAATGAATTTACAAAAAAAAATAAAAAAATAATTCTAAATAGGCAAAAATAAAATAAAAATACTTAAATGAATTCTAGCTGCAAAGGAGAATGGGGAAATTTTCTTAACAGTGAAAGATAATCAAGAATTCAATGTATAATATATGATTTATTGAGGTCCTTGGTGAATTTAACAGTCAGAAAGAATTAAATGATTTGATGGCTTTAAGGGGTGAACGGAGATCGTTCAAAGAAATTGTGATTAATTACGTTTGCTCTCGAGGTGTGCTGATCGGTTCAAAGTAATTCGAACAGCACTAACTGTGCCGTGGCCCCCTCTCGCTCAGGTTCCGTAGACTGCCACGTCGAAGAGTGTGTAACGGGCCTGGAGTCTCGCCTTTTTGATAAGCTTCCGTGGTGTATTCACGAGAGCCGGACAGATATTCTTGCCCGTATTGTTCAATTAGCTATCGTGCTAATGATATCAGTGCCAATGGAGGGGCTAGCAAGTGTATGAATGTAGATGCCCGTGAAAACGGCTCCAGGACGAAGAAATATACTCGTGAGATCGAGTAATAGAGGGAGTGTATAATAGGAAGAGTATAATGTAAGAGAGGTGTAGCGTAAAAGAGCAGGATAAAGTAATAGAATAATATAAGTAGAGGTATAATAGAGAGATGTAAGGTAAGAGCTGGATAAAATAATAGAGAGAGATATTTCTTCGTGTTTGCCCTTTTATGCATTTTCAATAGTGTCTCCGTGGTGGGTGGAGACGACGTTTCATATGATTGTCCGTTTTCTATCCCTTCTAAGGTCCATCGCCAATCATAATGTTCTATTTTGTTATATGAGGGTGTTTGGACCCTGGCTAATCTCATTCCCCTGACTATATTCAGAACTGGGCCTTAAAGCTCATATACCACGAATGACTTTAGATAATCCCGGCTTAAGCCAGCTTCTCTTTAAATATGAAAAATAAACTAATTTTTACGAAATCTATTCTATATTTGACTTGACTGGTTAATCTCTTTCCTATTTTTAAGTTATTAAATTAATAAATTTTGAAAAAGTTCAGATTTAAGATTTTTTAACTCTACTATGCATAAAAAAAACATACTTCTAAATTCGATTCTTTGTTCAACAATGTGCGAAAATGGGTTGTTACCATTTTAAGTGTTTTTGTTGAGATTTCACTTCTTTTTATAAGTTGGATTTATCCTAAAAATTTAACCCCTTCATTTCGGGCCCTGAAGAAGGAAAAGTTTCGATTTTTCAATTTCGTCCTTTATTAATGTGTGAAGCTTTACCAGTATGCCAAATTTCAGCATTCTAGGTTCATTGAATTTTTAGTTTATGTTAATTAAGCCTATAACTTTCACCCCTTCATTTCGGGCCTTGAAGAAGGAAAAGTTTCGGTGTTTCAATTTCCTCCTTTATTAATGTGTCAAGCTATACCAGTATGCCAAATTTCAGCATTCTAGGTTCATTGAATTTTTAGTATATGTTAATTAAGTCTATAACTTTCACCCCTTCATTTTAGGTCCTGAAGAAGGGAAGTTTAGATTTTTTGATTTTTCCCATTAATTGTACCCCAAACTCTACCTGCCTGCCGAATTTCAGCATTCTAGGGTTAGCGGAAGTACTCTAGAATTTTGATGAGTGAGTGAGTGAGTGAGTCAGTGAGTGACGAAAAAGCCTATCTTTGGCTTCTTGTAACTTGGATGGTATAAACAGTAGAAATATGAAATTTTGTAATTTAGTTAAGCTTAAGGACCAGTATTCTGGAAAAAAATTTCAGCCATGTAGAGGTTTCCATTACGAAGTTACAGAGGCGTCAAAATGGCCTGAGTTGTTTCGTGTAAAGGGTAGTCTGGCAGTGCACACATCCGCGCTCGAATCGAACTTGGCTAGGGCACATCCGTGCCCCCAGATATTGAAAAATGAATTTTTAATGATTTTTGTCTATTTACTCGCTCAGTCTAAAATGAAGAGAAAGAATATTTATAAGTTGGATCCGAGTCGAATGTATTACTTGAAGAACCGGATCTTAAATTTTGGGACTCTATGATGTTATTAATTTATAACTATTATGATTTCTGTATTGTCTTCTTTCCCTTGAGCCATACTTGTTTTCAAGCGTTGACGGTTAGCATAAAGAGTATCCTCTGTCCTGTGAAGTTGTTGTAGTGTCTGGTTCCCCGATTCGTTCCCCCTGGATTCGATGAGGCGCCTTTAATTTTTGTCAGTGATGAAAATTTGCTGACCACAGCATCGGAAATCGACTCCAGGACACCTACGCACTTGGTAGACGAATCCTCTTACCCACTTTGCTAATGACGCCTCTTTCCCAATAGAGATACAATATCGTGGTTTGTTTAGTAAACAACACATGACTTTCAGTTACGTTGCGTTAATAACAAACCCGTATTAAAATAAAATATTCCAAAAGTTATAGTAAAAGTAAATATTTACTTGTATTCTGATTTTCAAGATATAAATTTAAAAATACAATATTAGGTGATAATATATGCCCTTTGAGTTTCAAAATCTTTCCAAACAAATTTAAATAGCTTTACGTGCAAATAAATACTAAAAATTGAAATAAAAGATATAATAAATCAGATGAAAAAGGAAATAATTAAACATCGTGTTAAATCATACTACTGATCCCAACGTTTCGCTAATTTATTGTAAGCTTCATCAGGGTCTTGATCAAATTATTTTCAAACTGCTCGAAGCCCCTAAAAACTTAGTAAATTGGATTGTATCTAATTTTCTGAGATTTGGCTCGTGATCCCGGCTTCTTTCCTTCTACTCTGTTCTTTTCACGATGGAGGAGGGGCCATCTCATACAGGCCTTCTCATGCACCTTCTGGTTTATCGCCTTCTCACATCAATATCATTAAAAAAAACACATTGTAACTCATTTTTTTTTTTTAATAATTTGATTAAGACATACATTAAATTAGCGAGTCGTTGTGATTGGTCGAATGATTTAACACGGTATTTGTTTCCTTTTTTCCACTGATTTATTATATCTAATACTGATTATGGAACTGATCAATAATAATTAAAATAAAAAATTTATTGAGCCGCTTTGAGAAAAAGGCAAACAACAAATACCATACATCTAGAGAAAAGATACTTCTCGTTGGCCGATTTGAACTAAAACCTTAATATAACAATTTCTTGAGCTTATAACTTAATTTATTTATTTTTTAATTTCATACCTCTTCGATTTTTTTTTCTTTTAATGAGATCGAATGCAAGAAGGGGCGCACCAGTAAGATGCAGGCTATAGATCTCGAAAGACCCTTGCATTACCGAAGAGAAGAATAAATTAATCAAGAGAAAAGGTAGAGGCGTAAGTGTCTAACGATAAAACGCAAATTTTTGTTAAAAACGGCCACTTTAACAATAAATATTTTGGTAAATTTTCACTTAGAATTCAAAAAATGAAAGTCAAATCAATTTTAACCGAATTTTAAGGCTTTAAAAATCCATTTATGATTCCAATACTTCACTTTTTCTATATATATATATATAGGGAAAGTAAAAATTTACTACAAATCTAAACGAAACAAATCTTAATAATAAAATTTAAAAAATACAAAATATTTGTTTGATTTGATTACCTTAATAAATTTTAAATTTATAATGACTATTTGTAATTTGTACTTTTTTATAGTCTTCATATCAATGTAGTTTTGGGTTTATTAATGGATAACTGTGCAAAATTTGATCCAAATTGAACAAAGGGATCAAATTTTTGGTCTGGTTTCAACCAAAATTTAATAAGCTCTTAATTTCAATATGAAATATCTAAATATAAAATTTCGTTTTGATACCTTCGTTGGTTTTTGAACTAGAGCGTACAAAAATTTTTATAACACACACACACACACTAACAAACATTTTGACAAAATATGAAGCAAAAAAACAACATTTTTATAATGCAATATTACAATATTCCACCTTATCCATTTCCCATTTGGTAATGTAAAAATTATTTTTGAATATTGAGCTGTCATTAAATGAAGAGGTGTGTAATTGTCGTTTATGAGGGATATCATTTCAATAAGCAAATATTTTTTATATTGTTATTCTGAAAAATTAAAAAACACTTGCAGCAATAATAATTCACGAAATTTGCAAACCAAGTTGAGAAGTACATGTCACAAATTATTTTAAATGAAAAAAATCTTTTTTAATTTCCATAATCATAGTTTGCATTTTTTTAAATTTAATTTTTTATTATTATTATTATTATTAGTAGTATTTTGTTGGAAAGGTCAGATATCCGGGCAAGGGGAATCACCCTCCTCAACTCCTCAGGATTGGATTTACTAATTAACGTGTTGTTAAATTAAAAGGAAATTCGGCAATTGATAACTCCTTTAAATTTTTGGCCTATCGTAGAATAGTTTTCGTCTTACGAATCCGACAACACTAAGCTGTGTTAAGTCCACAACATTTTCACTTTCGACTCCACCCCTGAATATTCTTTTTTTCAGGAATTCAATCCAGACTTAAAGGCCTTTATCTATTTCATGAAAAAAACATTGTTTATCTATTACAACTGAGGATTGAATGGAAGGCAGTCCAGGAATAAATAAATAAAAATATTATATCTATTATTATTTATTATTTATATTGGAATGTTTTCTTTTTACAGTTTTATGAAATCACGTTTCAGAGGATTTTCACTCCTTCTTCACGGTTCAAAAGGGTCAATGAAGGAAGCATGAAGTGTTTTTCCTTCCTGTCTCCTTTTTCAGTGCTTGAAGGCATCATTTAGCACTGCCGGGATGCTGAAATTCCGGGGGACCCAGGGGTCGAAATATATGTTCCCAAAACCAGTGGCGGAACGGCGTTCCGGCACCAAGACACCACTGCTCGAAGCTGTAGAGAGAATATTTGTAATCTTTCCATCAGTAATAGGATAGAGAACTATTACTTTTATAGGATTACTATTTTATAAGATTATTTCATTACATAAGTTTCCTGATGAATCTTATTTGTTGAATTTTTAAAGAATTTTATTGTAAACATTCAGTTTCAATTCTCATTCTCTGACTAGGAGACGAGATCATTCCATTCATATGGGTCTTATTTAACTTAAATGAGAATAACGACCAATCTTCTGTCCTTTTCGGTGTTTCTTTTTTTTATATTTTTGAATGAAAGAATGAATGGATCGAGTCACACTCGTTCTCCGTAAGTAGGCGGTGTGAGGGAATGACGCGTGGCCTAACGGAAGTCGTGAACTTTGACACTGGCCCAAGGGACGAGGGAGAAGAGACAATTAAGTGACCATCGCCGCTCTCAGCGAACAGAAAACTCTCCTCGACTAATAACTTTTCTAAATAAAAATTCGTCCTTGTCTTAAGAAAGAGAAGAGCATCTCGGAATATTATCTAATAACACTGCTCGACAAAAATTAAACAAAAATTTCTCCTCGTATACCTAACAATGGATTCCAGTAGAGTTTTATACGCTGATTATCATGCAATTTCCTGATTTTTTACAACACGTCAGAGTTTTGAGATATTAACGGTCAAAATGACGGAAAAGGCCATTTTGACCTATTTTCGAGTCCCATTAGATATTAAACAGGAATATTTGAAATCAAAATATTTTGTTGACCTAAGAGAAAACAGCTTCCTCTTTGATTTTCAAATTACCACTTGTTTTTAGCTCAATTAGAACTCGAGTTATAACTAAAAAACATATGTTTTTATCTACCTATGTTTATTTTCCTTTATAATTACGTAGTTTTAGTTTTTTAGTTATAACTCGAGTTTTAATTTCGCTTAAAACAAGTGGTAATTTGAAAATCAAAGAGGAATCTGTTTTCTCTTAGGTCAACAAAATATTTTGATTTCAAATATTGCTGTTTGATATATAATGGGACTCGAAAATAGGTCAAAATGACATTTTTCGTCATTTTGACAGATAATATTTCAAAACTATGACGTGTTGTAAAAAATCGGGAAATTCCATGATAATCAGCGTATAAAACTCTACTGGAATCCATTGTTAGGTTTACGGGAAAATTTTGTCGAACAGAACAATATTTATTATTTAATAATCTAATACAGTGGTGCCCAACCTTTAACCTCGCTTGAGCCAATTAAGAATTTAATATTTTTTGAGGAGCCACATATATACTTTCTTCTAATATTTCAATTTAAAACGTATAATATATGTATAAAATAGGTATAAAATGCACACAAAAATTGCGAGGGGTGAGCCTCGATTGGAAGTAGGTGTACACGATATTAGGTCGCGGCTCACCCCTCGAAAAATTCCATAATATGTTAAAGAAATTCATTAAGAATTCATCTATAATTATTGGGATTTTTTCTTTCTATACATTAAAATTAAAGAAATTTCTGAGCAATTGTGGCCATTAACCATTTGTATTTTATAGATCACATAATTTTTAGACATTCATGTCCGAGTTGATAAAATGAGCCACATCAATAATTGCCGCGAGCTACGTGTTGGGCACCCCTGATCTAATATATTTAACGAAATATTTTAATCAGCATGCCCGGCGGCGGCGGCCGGAGTTGGAATTGGAATTCACTCAAAAATTTTAAATTTGTTTGCTTATTCGTGTTTAGAAATTTCTGATAAGAGAAGAAAAATCATTTTCAAACATAATTTTCCCCGTCTGCATGTATAGGTGTCGATCTGGATTCTAATACCCACGGTAAGATTGTAGATAGGTCGTTCTGGCGCGTACACCTTTGTATTTCTAAAACGAAAAAGTGATTAAATTTTGAACTTACTAGTTTCAGAACTTACGGTTGGAAAATGCAAGAAAAATACATAAAATAAAAATAAAATTTATTTATAATGATTATTATATTTATTATTTAGTTTCAATGAAATAATTATTGATCCCAGGGTGTTCTAAATTAATTTGGATGACCACATAGATTCATTACAATTTATAAAACTTAAATACTCGTATCATCTATATTATGCTCTTTAGTAAGTAAATGAATTTCAACACGCAAAAGTGGAATAATAACAACGACATTGGCTGAAAATTATCATTCACAACAATTTTAATTTAATTCATTATACATTTTTTAACTATAGTAATAAAGGTTAAGCCTGAAATGGGCCAGTCACTGCGAGTCTTAATTTCTTTTTAATGTTTGAGAACTAAATATTGAGAGTATAAATAAACGATTCACGGGTTTTGGACAATCTTTTTATATTAAAATTAAACATTAATAAAAAAAAAATTGTCCAAGACCCGTGAATCTTTTATTTAATTTTTATAATGGACATGAATCAACTAAATTGAGAGTATATAGGTATTCATTGGACGAAATTCGTTTAGAATTGTTCACAAAACCTATCCAGGTAAAATCAATTTTTCGTTTCAAGGAGACAAACCAAGAGTCTGTGACAGATAGACTGAATGAACATGTCGAATTTATATATTCCTCGCAAATACAGAATCTGAAAAAATTATCTCTATGACATCCCCCCCCCCCCCTTCCCCCTAATTTCAATCATATCAGTTAAAAGTCGGGATTTAGATGAGTATTTAGAAATTATCACAAAGATTTTTTTATAAATAAATCGAATCCCTTTCGAAAAGGTACACTGATTAGGCTAGCTCAATTTCGACTGATAATAAGTTTCAATGTCATTCGCAGCGGTGCAAGCTACGTAATGAAAATTGATACGGCCTTACGGATCCAAAACAGGCGAAAAATGCTAAAGATCAGTAAAGAAATTAAAGTGTTAAGGGGTTCGGGACTGTTGAAAATTGTCAAATTTTTACCATCGAATCATTAATGTATTAAATATTTATTCCCGAAATTTGAAGATGATCGTCTGTCTCATTACCGAGAAATAAATTATTGAAAATTGTCCTTTTATCATGGAAGTAAATGGACTAACGAGGGAGTGAACCGCGATCTAATAAAGTGTACACCTACTTCCACTTCCACTTTCATTTCCAAGTAGAAGACAATAGATGAAGGACCATTATCTAATGAATTCCAAAATAATTGCACATAATTCCAAAGACGTGTACACCTAATTCCAATCGCGGTTCATCCCTCGTGGACCGAGCTTTTAAAAGGGCTATAACTTATATACAAATTATGCCATTTTCCACAAATTTATACAGATCAATAATTCAACTTTTATGAATCGAATGATACATTTTTCAATAGATTTGACTCCCTTAAATGGGAGCTCTTGAATGGCTGAGGATAATAAGCTGAAATTCGCCACAAAAGTTTGTATTAACAAGCTGCGCTTTTTTACCAAGTATCAACTTTCTTCCCCAAACCGTCATAGACAAAATTGGCTAAAATTTGCCTTCCGCTTTAAGGAAAGCGTATACTGTTGCTTGAAATTTTTTCTAATTTAAATGTACTTAGTGTTCTTGTACATCAATGCAAATTATAACCAACTCTGTATGAAAGAGCAAGTTTGATCAGATCTTCATGAAAAGATTTTAATCTAAGAGTTTAACTACTAATTAAAATTTATTAAAATTAAGCTTGAACAACTCTTTGAATAGTTAATTAAACTCCCTTGAATCCATACAATATGGATAAGTACTTGTAATTTCATATCAGAAATCTTTTAAAAGATTAAATGAAATGAAGTTCAATGAAGAATTCCTTTAGAAGAAACAATCGAGGAATTTTAATGAGTTGTATGTTATTCTCTTTTGTTAGCATTAACTATCAAATGAGGCTGTATACAAAAGATGAAAAGAAAAAGGGTTGCAGACAAAACGGAGGGCCGGCAACCATTGAGTGCCTCATTCTAATTATTATTATTATTTTGTATCCATTTCGGTGAGCTGAGCCGATCCATTTCAAGGAGGTTGATTTGTGAGCCTTCGAGGCAGCATATGCGAACAGGCAGCACCCGAGCCACAAGTGGGTTTGTTTCTGTCGTTGTATGGCCTCTCGATGCCATATGCCTTTGGGAATGAATGTTTTTACTTGGCAAAGTAACCTGGAGGAATTAAGGACAGGCGGGAGAGAGACGGAAGTGGCAACATGGAACATGTGACTCAAGGATCGACAGATTGACGCCAGAAAGTGCACACCGTTCTAAACAAGGGTGCTGGGCCGTGCAGAGGGGAGGTTCCAATACATCATCACACGAGCACACTCACTATTCCGTTATTTTCCGAAAAAAGTAAAGATTTCTATAAAAATAACCCCTCCCCATTTTCTCAAGAGAAGTTTTAAAAAGATTTTTTTAGTAAACATTGGTTTAGTAGCCTCTTTTAACATACGGATCAAATAACGGTCTTTGGATATTTTTGAATACAATTTTTTTATACATCGTATTTAGGGTTTAGGGTCTACTAATAAAAAAACGAATTTTGAATAATCAATTTCTTTTCCCTTCGGGTGAAATGTTTTTTAAACCCTTTAGTAAAAATGTTAATGATGTGCCTCTTGAATAATCTATTAATTTTTTGACCTAATTAATTATTCATTACCAATTCTAATTTTTATAACTAAGAATTTTTTGTTGAGATTTCTAATATCCTTTCATGAAATTCCTCTAAGGAAATTAATAATCATATAAAAGATTATTTGGTTCAAAATTAAAAAGATTTTTTGCCGATTGTAGCATATCCTTTTAAAAAATCTTATATTATAAAGATCACTGCCGTAACTAGCCTTTTATGAGCCCGGTTCGAGCTTCTTTAACTGCGCCCTTGAAAAAAAAGTATAAGTACTTGGTGGAATTTTGAATAAATAGTTAAATAAATAAAATAAAAAAAAAACGTTTATTCAGAAATATTTATCAAAATACAAAATAATATCAATACAATACACAAATGGTCATTTCTACGCCCCTCCAGGGCCTGCGCCCTGTGCCTGGGCACCGCTGGCACCGCCCTAGATACGGCACTGTAAAAGAATACTTTTATTGTTAATCTTATAAATATATAGAATAAATTAAAAATATTCTTATTTTTCGCATATTTTTTAAAATGTCGGATTCAACCTGCTAAAAACATGTTTGCTTCCTGGGGGATTAGTTTGTAGGGTGGTGCGCACCAATCTCAGAAAAAATAATTTATTTTATTAAAATGAAAATATTAAAAGTATATCTACTCGATAATATTTCTGATTCGGGTATTTATTTTCTTCGAATACTTTGAGCTAGAAAGTTGTAATTTGGCAAACAAGTGCAGTTTATTAAAGGGATCTTAAGTTGTCTTTCCTTGAAGATTCTATTGTTTCTACATTTTTAAACTTAAAGTTCTCGAGTTAGAAAGCCCAAAATCTAATTATTTCTTCGTTTTGCAAATTCAAACAAGATCTTTCTAAAACCATTCGTCATTGTGTTATGGTGTCAATCGGAATCCAGAGACAGCAGACGCACAAGCAGAACGATCATACTCAAAAATTATTTTTCTCTGCGCAACAGACATCTAAAATGAATAAAGAAAAATAAAATTGAAATATTTTTATCAAATTTATGCGTCGATTCATATTTTTAAAAGTCTCTATTATTCTACTTCTTCATATCGGAAGTCAACGTCAGGTTTCAATTGGAATTGTAAACTTTTTTCAAGGAATATTTTTAATATAATTATTTTAAAAAAAATTTTAATCACAAGTTTGTTAGATTTATTAAATATATATATTATTTAATATAAACATTTGAGTGTCTTATCTTTTTTTTCAAAAAAAGAACAACTTCCTGGTTTCATACCTGTATTTTAATTATATGAGAATTTATATAAGGACAACATTACTAAGAACTAATTGAAAAGTTTTTGTTTTGCCGAGAGTTGCAGAGTTGTTGATTCACAAAGAGAAACAAAGAGGTTGTCCTCTGCTTGATGCAAATAAACATACACACATATATATAATATATCGAGATGATATATCTGTATATATATATTATTTATTTGTTTGAGACTATAGTTTCGAAGACTTGGTCTTCATCATCAGTCTTTCTTCAATGAGAAAATGACTAAGGCAATCTATAAAAGTAATTTTTTGAGTACTTTACAAACGTAGTTCTAACCATATTGATAAACAATTTAATTGAATATCATTCATAAAAAACTATTTATGATAATGCAGTAAATATGATTTTTTTCCATATATTAATGATATTTTCATGTAAGATTATAGGTATATTAGATATTAAAAAAGTTAAAGAAATTAAAATGGCCAATTGTCCAAATTACAAGTGTAATGAAATTGAAAAGTTTTTGTTTTGCCGAGAGTAGCAGAGTTGTTGATTCACAAAGAGAAACAAAGAGGTTGTCCTCTGCTTGATGCAAATAAATATACACACATATATATCGAGATGATATATCTGTATATATATTATTTATTTGTTTGAGACTATAGTTTCGAAGACTTGGTCTTCATCATCAGTCTTTCTTCAATTATAAATGTTTTTCATGGAGTCAATATCCATATGATATTGACTCCATGAAAAACATTTATAATTGAAGAAAGACTGATGATGAGACCAAGTCTTCGAAACTATAGTCTCAAACAAATAAATAATATATATATATATACAGATATATCATCTCGATATATATATGTGTTTATGTTTATTTGCATCAAGCAGAGGACAACTCTTTGTTTCTTAAATTGAAAAGTTTTTGCCGAGAGTAGCAGAATTTTTATATATTGAAGGAGACAATAAAAGAGTGTCTTCTGCTGGAATTATAAATTTTATTTATTTATAACGAGACTATAGTTGAGGCTTTGCCCTCTTCATCGATCTATTACAATGTATTCACAGGAATTAATTTATGAATGAAGTTTTACATTTTTCATGTAAGGTTATAAATTACATAGAGTGGGCAAGTTAAGAATTCTTAACTTGCCACTCTGCAATTTATAACCTTACCACATGAAAAATGTAAAACTAATTCATAAATTAGTTCCTGTGAATACATTGTAATAGACTGATGAAAGAGCCTCGAACCTGATAGTCTCGTTATAAATAAATAAAATTTATAATTCCAACAGAAGACACACTCTTTTATTGTCTCCTTCTCTTTGTTTCTCTTTGTGATTACTAAGATCTTTGATAAATTTGTCCTTATATAAATATATATATTATATTAAAATATATTATTAAGTAATTGTTTTTTTATTAAATTTCTGTGAAAGATAATACAAATCATTTTTGAAATAATTAATACAATTAATTATAAACGATTAAATGAATCGATGCTGAATTCTATTTGAAATTAAAAAATATATAAAATAACTGAAAATTGTATAATTTAAGAAAGAGATCAAATCAATTTGATAATTATGACTAACTCTACTTAATTTTTAAGTTTTAATTATTATTTTTAGAGTGTGTGATAAACATAATTATGTCTATCAACAATAATTATGTCTAAAAACATCTGAACGACAAGAAGTTCTTGTTAAGCTTTTTGTATGGTATGTACATAATTTTTTATTCTTATATCAATGAAAAATACATAATTAACGTTACTAAATAAAGTAAAACATGTTTTGTAAATTAAAAATGAATAAGTACTTTTTGAAATAATTTTTTCATCAACTTTCTTATATAGAAAAGATAATAAACTCTTTTAAATTTTATTTAAAATTACTTTTAATATTTTTCAAGTTAATATATTAATTAGATTATTTTCAAAAATTCGGATTTTTTTTTCAAATATAAATTTACTCCCTACGCAATTTTTTTGCCATGGATTCTCAGTTTCTGGACCCATAAGTCTCACTGAGAGAATATCTACCTGTAACAGTTTGGCCTCAACGACACATAATGGAATTGCAAAATACCAACAACTATTTCAATAGATTTCAAATTTCAAAAGGGTGCAATTCATTGTCTGTTGAGATAACACCATTTTTTATTCTCCAATGTACATTCTATAGGTCTTTCCTATGTCTAATTCAGCAGTGGATCTTTAGACGACGTTTTCTTTCTTCTGTCTAAATTGCTCTGAATACTGCCTTTTTAGTCCTCATAGAAAGTCACTCACAAATGAGAATTTACTTTTTCGCAACTATGAGATGTCCTTTTAATCAAGAGGGAAAAAATCCATGAGCCTTGTCTAAAAAAAATATAATCAATTTCTATTACAAGTGCTAAAAAATATTATTTAGAATTAAAATATATAATTAATATAAAGTTAAATTTAGTGAACGAAGGAAAGTTTATTTTTATTATAAACATATAATTAATGTTTCTTTATTATTAACAATATGTTATTCAGCAAAATTTGACGAAAGCAGCTGAAATGTTTGTTGATAACATTAGAAAATTGTAAAAAAGTGAAAATTTTTCAAAACTGGTTAACCATTCCACAAATTTTAGTTTTGTGGTAATTTGTGTCCATAGAGGTGTAGTTTATGTAATAATAAATGTGCAAAGTTTCAGCTCATTAGCTTCAACCGTTCTATAGATCCCCATATATCAATTCGATTTATTTTGGAATTTTCAGGTTCAAAATTCTGTAGTTTGAAAGCTAAAATTTAATAATTTTTTTACATCTAATAAAATTAAACTGAATACCTATATAGATAAAATTATACATACCTATTGGGTTACTGTTGTTAATGAGGAATTCAAATGCAAATGAAAAGACTCAATCTAATAAATAAATATTAATTCAGGATAATTTCCTTTTCCATAAATATTTTTATGAATTCTTCAACTCTCCATGCTAATACAAATTTATTATAAATTTCGTTCTGCACCTTTCATTATTAACAATCGCGGTTCTAATTTAGAAAGTTTGTCGTTAGATTTGGGTATCTTTAACAATATTTGAGAGACAAAATTTTCCAAAATTTTGTATTGATTAAATCATAAAATTTACCGACTTTTAAAGTTACAGCTGGAATAATTTTTTTTTCAATTAATCATTTGAGTAATTTAGCGCCTTTTCTCTGCTTCTTATAACGAAA
Organism: Forficula auricularia; assembly: GCA_024734495.1. Lineage (NCBI taxonomy): Eukaryota > Metazoa > Arthropoda > Insecta > Dermaptera > Forficulidae > Forficula > Forficula auricularia. Next base: position 26,500,789 of record JALMQS010000153.1, read on the forward strand.
TATGTTTTAAAAAAATTCTGCTTAATATTTTTATTTTAACAAAATATCTAAAAGGCCACTATCGTATGAAAATGAAAAAAATAAAATTTTCTATAAAATTTACTTATGGTGTTTTATGACTTTTATTTTAAAATATTACCACCACTAAATGATCTCAAAAGTTTTTAAAATAAAATATTAAACATACTCTGTCAATTTTCACCGGGCGTCCACTGATGAAGAGCTGCGGTAAATGCGTTCGAAACGTGTCGACTTACGTCTGCCTAATATAATAGATTAAATAAAAAATAAAATTTTCATTTTTCCGTTTTCATACGATACTGGGCTCTTAGCCATTTGTTAAAATAGAAATATGTTTATTTGAAAAATGAAAGTTTTGCCCCCCTTCCCCTCCCCCAGGAAAAATTCTTCTGACTGCCTTGGAACGATACATTTATGATCGCAGTGACTTTTGGGAGTATGTAAAACCCTGAACTTGATTAAGTTTACCAAATTATTGATCACATCATTAAAATTTTAAATTAAGTTATATTTTGAAATTAATATTGATATTATGGGTGAATTCTTTTTCAAGACCACATATGGTGTAGGTATATAGAAAGGAAGACAAGTCAATTAATTCCAATGCCATATGTTTTATCAACCGAAAAAGAGTATAGTAATAGAAATAAATAACGGAAAAACTATTACACTTTCTATTGATTAATTAATATTTACCTATTAATTAACAACACAAATAATGAAATTTTAAGTTTTTTTTTTAATTAAAATAAAAAGGTTTACTAGGAGAAGCAAAGCAAACCTATTTTTAACAGACTTCAAAAAAAGGAGGAGGTTCTCTATTCGACTGAATTTTTTTTTAGTGCCTATGTTACCTCATATCTCCGCCAATTGTGAACCGATTTTGAAAAAAATTGCATTAGGTCCAGTTTACGTTCCGATTGGTCCCATTTTTTTTCGGTATTAGACCTTTTTTGTTAGGTTTGTTCAGGACTAACTTCTTTGTTTATGAACCGATTTCGATGATTCTTTTTTTATTTGAAAGGGGGTATCTTAGGGATGGTGCAATATTAATTTGGTCAAGTTCTGATGATAGGATCACTATTAATAACATCACTAAAAAGAGAAAAATAAAAATTTTTAAGAAAAAAATAAAACCGACTTCAAAAAAATTAAATGCAACAAATAAAATATAAATAACTTAAAAATAAAATAAAATACACTAAAAGCTATAAAATAATTATATAATTTAGTTACAACTAAGCGACGAAATATTAACATGAAATTACTTTTTAAGTCGGTGCCAAACATATACCTTTTATGAATCGCACTCGACGGATCTTACTTAGTACGTTTGGTGGGTACGCTCGCTTATAGATATAGTTTGTTTGGCACCGACTTCAAAAAGTAATTTCATGTTAATATTTCGTCGTTTAGTTGTAACTAAATAAGATAATAATTATTTTATACCTTTTAGTGTATTTTGTTGCATTTAATTTTTTTGAAGTCGGTTTTATTTTTTTATTTAAAAATTTTTTGTTTTCTATTTCTATGTTTGAACAAATTTAATTTTTTTTTCAATTATCAAAAATATTTTTTTATTTATTTATTTTTTTTCAGAGCCCAGGCTTTCCCTGAAGAGAAGCTGGTATTATTTCGGTTCGATTCTTTATTTTCAAGACGTTCATTGTCCTGGTTCACCTTTTTGAATCCCACTTTTGAAATCCAACTTGTTTCGTTGACTTGAATAGCGTCAGAGGTTGAGCATAAGGCACCCTTGATTGCACCCCTTGTGTTCGCTTTGGCCGTTGCGCCCTCAAGCGTAAAGACCCCTGTATTCAGCACTCACCCCCTGCTAGTGGTAATGCACCATCAGACTATACAATAAAGGTTTCGGAATGGAAATAAGCCGGGAACATTCGTAAAGTTTCAATTTTTTTTATTTTTTTTTATTTAAAAATTTAAATAACAATAACCAACAGCAAAAAGTTACCGTTGCAATAAATCTATATCATATTAAAACACTATTTACAATATTTATAATTACAAAATTTTTTATAATTCTAATGATTATATATTATCAGTACAAAAATACATTAAAATATTTAAAACAATATTTAATATAGTTTAATGGATGACTTTATTATTTCAAGAACAACTTCTAAGGTAGCTTGTCCTGTTTAAAGGGGTTTGAGATGAATGCCCGTTTTGTTTAAAAAAGTATTTTTTAATAAGCGTTAAGGTCCTTCGGGACAAAAAAATACATTAAGATAATAAAGTCTAGGTAAAGTTTTTCGTAACCCCTTGGTTCTGTTACATTTCTTTTCAAAACTGACTACAAAAGAGTATAATTTTATTTTGAAAACTTATGAAAGGATCTCAAGAAAAAACCTTTTGAATTAAAATAAGACTGATGGCGAAATAATATAATAATAAAATGAAATATTAATAAAAGTTAACATATAACAAAAGAGTACAAATTACATTCTGAAAAACTTAAAAATATTAATTTCAATAATTGTAATTAAAATCAAAATTATATAGGTACATATCATTTAACGAAGTTAGAGTTTATGTTTTATAAAAATTCTATTAACTAAATATAATAATAATAGTATAATATAGATAATAGAAATATAATATGTAACATAAATTAGTATATATATATATAATTATGGCTTTTATTTTGGGGTGTTTTCGTTTGGTCGCCAGAAACATAAAAGGAAACTTTAATGCATGTCTAATTGGAGTCCCAGATGTCACATCGTATTCAAAAGTCACGGATGGCGAGGAGGAAAAAGAGCGAGTGAAAATGAGAGAAAATTTGTTCTGGATGTCTTTAAAAATTTATTATAATAAATAATATTTTCGTGATGTTCAAATAATTCGAAATTATATAAAAAATATTTATATGTAGGTATATATATAATATATAATATATATATATATATTTATATAGGTATATAATAAAAAGATCTAAATTGAAATGTAAATAATTTAAGATATTAATATTATAATTATTTTATACAATATATCTAAGGCACTTCGATAAATATTCCTGTACACACCAGGCGCGGATCCCAGACCTCTGATTTGGGGGGGGGGTCGGCAGCCACTGAGTTTTACCCCCCCCCCTTGATGAAAAATGGATCCTATCTCAAACTAAATAAAAAGAGCATTATATTTTTAAATTCATTTCCTTTTTCAACATTTTTAATAGAGATGGAAAAAATCGTTCTTTTTAGGGAATAGTTCTTTTATAGTTCGTTCATTATATGGAACTAGTTCAATTGAACTATATAGTTCAGGGGTGGCCGATGATGTATATAGGATCTACTTTTTATCTCGAAAGTGTGTCGCGATCGAATTTTCCAAGCGGGGGGGGGGGGGTCAGAGACGCCCCCCGCACACACATAGAACTTTATTTTCAATTTTAAAATTTAATGTTATATAAAAAAATATTTTTTAAATAAACATAAAAAATGTTTATCTCCAATGCTTTTTGGGGGGGTGGGGGGTCGACCCCATCACCCCTGGATCCGCGCATGGTACACACCTTACATTACAAGAAATTAAATATTTTATATTACAGTGATTACCTATATATAAACTAAAAACTAAGCTATACTAATGTATAAATCGTGAAATTGATTCTTAAAATGCCCTTAAATACAAAATATTTGATTCGGCGCAAGTCTTATTTATTAATTTATTTTTTCCTTTATCAAATGAAATCCGACTTGTACTAATTAACAAATAATAAACTAGTAATTTTTTAATTAATTTAAGTTTTCAATTAATAAAAAAACTATTTTCGAAATCAAAAGCTGTTATTGGCGATGTTTTTTAATTAAGTGTAAAAAAAGTTCTTCAAAATATACACTAATTTATTTATATTATAAGAAAAGGACCGAGTTGTAAAGATGCTATTTTATATATTATAATGATATTATAATTAGTTTATATACAAAATCAAAAACGAATAATTTAATATTTCTATAATACGTGAATCAATATTTATATTTGTTTTAGAAACAACCCGATTTATACATGCGTATATGTACAGTATCACATAACATTTTATTTAATAAGAATTAGATTAATTTGATATGAATATTAAGATAAGTAAGTTTTTATCTTTATCTTTAATTATTATGCACTTTAGTTTTGAGATATTTTAGTTAATGAATCATCTACAGTATTTCTTATGAAACAACTAAATGAATTTTTCTCGTCCTACATTTGAGAGCATTTTAAAGTGAAGTAATGAATAAAGATGGTCTAGGTAAATGCTTGTAGTGTAATTATGGTGTCTATTTCAAATAGAAAATACTATAGCAAAATTTGTTTGGTTTCTTTTTCTGTTATTATTATATATTTTAGTTTTTGTTTAATAGTAATTAAACACAAACTAACATAAGGCTAAGATATTTAAATTTGTTTCAAACACAAACTAACATAAGGAACAAGATATTTAAAATTGTTTCAGTAAACATACATTTTGTTAGCTAATCCCACAAAGTCTAAGGAAATTTTTTGCATACCAAGAGTTCTGCGCCTAGTGGAAATAGCTGATTCGTTAATTTCGGATGTTGGATTGACACATTTTTGAATATCCAATAATATTATCGGTTTAGGGGTTTAATATAATTAATTTATGGGTTATAATTTTTTTGAAATCACAATTTCTTTGTTAGATTTTTTTATTTTTTCACCTCTTCCTTACTATTTTGGGTCAATTTAAAGATCCCATTTATAAATTTTCAATCTAATTTTTTTTTCAAACAGAAGCATGGATACAAGTTATCATCTCTTGAGAAAAACTTCATTTGCAGAATTTTATTTTTTAAAATCCTCTATTTCAGTCCTCTCTTTTGTAAAAATGTTTAGTTACTATTTCTGATATAGTTTTGATTAAGGATGATATATTTTGATTTTTTAGAACAGATATGACTATTATAAGAAAATAAATTATTTGTTTTCCATATAAATAATGCTACTCGTTACCGATTTATCGAGATATAACATATCAAATTAAATTTTTAAAATACTAGAATACAAACTTTTATTGTTAAATACAGTGATGCGTAAATAATTTGATGATAAATTATATCCATCCTTCAATCTTTCAATTTTTTATAATAGCAATTGATTACCCTCCTATTGGACAAGTAGTGAATAATTAAAAAAATTACATTTCTTTATTTTTTGGGACCCTTAAAAATTTAACCAGTAGGTTGAGACCTTTCATTTGAAAAACGATGCTTTAGTGATAAAGGGTTCCACCCAATATATTTCCTTTTAGGTCTCAACTAAATTAGCCCGTTTGTAAATAACGTCACGATCTCACGATTGTCATAATATGTAGTAGCAAATAACACTGATATTATCAGATGATCACTGAACCAAAGAATAGCTGGGCCATATGTTCCTTAACTTCAGTGATCATATTATGTGAACTACTTTTAGCCTCGTTGGCTAATATTCGACTCTTAGGTAGATGTTTCTACTAGTTCTCACTAATTCTCAATGAAGGAATTAAAATATCATTTTATATATTTTGAGTTAAACAAACTCATCAAATAATTATTTTGTAATTTCTAAAAAAATATTTAAGAAATAATAATAATATATAAAAATAGTATAAATTAATAAAGTCTTCCATCGTAATATAACAAAAAATATATGTACATTAGAATCGAAGAATACATTTTATCTCTGTTAATAAATTATTAAATCACAATATATATAGATATGTTGATTAGTCTATAAAAATGTCTCAAGATATCTTGCATCGTCAGTTTAGCAGACGGATATTATTTGTCAAGTGAGAGGAACATCATCCGTCCACCAGTCAGTGCAATCAAACGCATTCTCAGGGTCGACATTCTCAACTTTGACCATGTCCATCGAATCCATTTGGCTTGAATCGCATGGAGAATGAACCTGTTGATGAATCTGATGTAGATGATGGTGCTCACCTGCCATATCGATTAGAACACTGTTCGGGTCTATCGAGGAATTGGACAAAGGTTCATGATTTTCATTATCAGCTGACGTTAGAAGATCTTGCAAGGTTCTGATGTACTCCACAGCCAATCTCAGCGTTTCCACTTTACTTAATTTTCTTGAGTTTGAATTGGTGGAACTGTCACTGCCACCGTCCGCCCAGGCGGCTGCAACGGAGGGTGGAATATGAGATCGCAGTGTTGCGTACCCGTTGTTCAACTAAAACAAAATAACAGAATGCAAACATTCAAGTTAGGAAAAAGTCGCTAATCACTTTCAATTCACATGTTTACTTCATTAAAGAAATATAATTATAAAAATTAGAAAAACATCAAAATATTACAAAATCCTTTTAATAATCCTTTGAAGGGGCCTATGTTGGGTGTTAAATTCACCATCCCCCTATTTTTCTTAAATTAATAAAAAAAAATAATAGTGTAATGCATTTTTTACAAGAACTTAATCTTTTAATTATAGTAATCAGCCATTTAGGCTGGGTCTCTGTGTGGGTTGCATTCACGGCACTGATGATTACGTTTTGTTTTTTTTAATTAAATTCAAAAATTTAGAGCAAAAGGTGAAAACTTTTTCAAGCCAGTATACTCTCTGTAAATTTTGGTGATTTGTCAATTTTGTTTTGTCTGAGTTAAAGAAGTTGATACAAAAAATGAAAAGCTTATTAATGGATAGGTACTTACATGTCAAATTTTAGCTCAAACGTTAAAGAGTTCCTCATATTAATGAATTTATTCTCTTTTTATATTTTCTGAATTTTTCTACCTGTTCTGAAGTTAGAAATCACCAAAAAAATTTTTAGCACCAGAACCAACTTTGAATATACTTCTATTATATTGAGTTATTATGGCTATCGGAATCTGGACAAAGACAATCATACTTGGAAATTATTTTACTTTAGTAATTTCTAAAAATGAATAAGCAAAAAAAAATTGAAAATTTCTGTCAATTTAATTCTTCAGTCAAAGGAAGGGTTATCTAATAAAAATATTGACAGAAAAGAAATAGCTCATGGAGCTTACCTTGGAAACAATACAAGAGCGATCCTAGTCTCAATTATTGTATTAAATAATTTTAAGATACGATTAAAAAAACTTTAATAAATCACGAATTCAATATGCTTTGTAAATTTCTCGATTGAGACTTTTATTTATACTATCTATCAATCTATCAAAAACCGATAGAACCCTTCGGGGATAAATTTTTCTCCGCTTAGGAATTATTTTTAACGAGCGCCTTTAGAGTTTGCCAATAGATATTAGTAAATTTACATTGTATTGTTAAATTTTTATAACTTGAGTAGATGTCACGTCTATCGTGATTTTTTCCAATAAAAACTAGTATCCAGAATTGGCACTATGTACAATGGCGGATTTAACGATTGACTGTCTTGGCGGCTGCCCGAGGGCCATCATCCCGTAGGGGCCCAAAAATCCCAAATCTTATCAAATAAATAATATAAAAGAGGTTTTTTTTTAATTTTATCACCCGGGGCTCCTAAACACAAAAATCACAAACTGCTATCGTTTAAATAGTAATATAGTCTTGATTTGAGGATTCTCTATTACAAGCAAATTTTTATATACATTTTCTACAACCTATAAACCTATATGTATATTTAACATATTTTGACAAATTTTTTAACATCACAGCAACTCAAGTCACTTAAGCAAGATATATAGATGTAATTCTGATGTCATTCATTCATAAAGTATTTACTCGTATACAGTAGTATGTGAAGGCTTTCATTAGTAGAATTTATAATTAACAGAATAATATAATTCGTGGAAAATGAGTAACTTCTTCATGACTCGGTACGCTTTATGCAGTTTCGGTCAATAATACAAAACACATCTGTTCGATTGTTTATTATATTTTACTTTAGAAAGGGATTAAGGAGGTTCTTTCGCGACAATCCACACAAAAAGTTTTAGCCTCGTAACCACTCTATATATATATATGAAAGGTGCTAAAATTTTAGGTTATGTTTTTTTAACGTCACTGTACTTTTTACACTACTATATTCTCTTTATGAATGGATCGTTTCCAAGCCATTGATCTTAAATCCCCCTCCACTAAAAATAATCGCCCAAATATGTTTGTTTTTTATTTTTTATCAAAACTACGTGGTAAATAATTTCAATTTTTTTTAAGTTACTCCGAATATATTATTCTAACAAATATTAATTTTTCATCAAGATGGTGAAAGTCTTTCAATAAAAAAAAAATAAAATAATGATCATTTTCCCACCCTTTCCCAATCTACCATATGTAAAAAATTTCATTTTTAATCGCAATTATTTCATGTTTGGTGTGGTAAATCGTCTTCAAATTTTAACAGTGTGTTTATTATGCTTTTAATGACTTATATTCCAAGTTTCGAAGACTTGAATTTTTGCATTTGTGAAAGAACTACCTTAAATTCTCACAAAAGTAGTATAATAGATTTCAATAGAAATTCAAGAGAATTCAACTACTAAATACGAGGTATTACGAATGAATTTAATTGGGTCAAAAGGGTTAAGAATATGGTAATGTGTAAAATAAAACTAATTCAGAAATTGCAAGAGGCCTTTAAATATTCAATAACACTCATCTAAATTTAAAGCAATTTATGAAGATACATACGAGTTATTCTCTTCTAGTAATATTTTAGTAAAAACTCATCATAGAAAATGAATTAATCATCGCTAAACTATTCATTGGTAAGGTTCATTGCCTTCCGATTAATTTGTGTGTGCGTCCTGCATTTTGTCTTCCCTTTCCTTTTGTTCCAGCAACTCGTTTGCCAAGCCGTTCATTTTTTCCCATACTTCATGACAACCACAATTCGGTTCGTATTGTGTTCATTTAGCCCTGCAACTACGCGAGCTCGACGAGCCACTATACTGGAGTGTGTGTTTCCGTGCACGTGGGTCTGTTTCAGTTAACACGTGTTCCCACATCTTTTCCTTTCCCTGCCAGCCTGGAATGGATCAGGAGGAATTCATTTAAGCTTGGGAAGACGATCTTCTCACTTCCCTCCTGCTTTTGATTACAATCTTCAATTAATTATTGAACTAAAAAATGAATGTGAAAAAGCTAACTAATCGATTGATTATTACTATTTTTATGTTTTTGAAAATTTATTTAGATTAACGTTCTTTTTCATAATGGCTTATTTATCGAACTGAATACTGGTGCCCGCATTTACAAGTTTAGTATTCTCCATGGAAAAATACTAATGCATTAATATAAAAACGCGATTAGAATGAGTGACGACTTTACAATTTCAAGGTGATTGAATTTTGAAACAAAATCGTTAAATAAAATTCATTTTCATTAATTTTATAATTTGACTACGATTTCCAAAATAACGTAGGCATTTTTTTTATTTGTAATTTTAAAATAAATCGAAAATATATCATTAAAGGATTTTGAAGGAATTTATTGCGAATTCTGAATAGCCTGGGAAAATAAAAAAAGGTCATTGGGTTGGAAATCCGAATAAAAAAGGGAAAGGTTTCAAATTCATTTTATAAGGTAGCTCAATAGGGAGAAGAATTACGATAACGAAATGTATCAAATATCAGTGAGAAAAAAATCTGATCATAGCAAATCCTCGACAAAGAAAATAAAGTAAAAAAACATTCAGATTATTTATTTTATGTTTAGCCATAGTGGAGTTAAAAATAAGTTTTGATAATATTTAAAATTCTATGGAAAAGGAAATGGTTGGCTTTTTTACACTTTGTGATATTCGTCAGTTCACGTTGAGCAAAAAACCTGAAGGGGAATTGGAGAGACCCATGAAAGCATTAATCATATTCTAATTAACACCCCTGATTATTAATAGTGATAAGGAAACGGTTCTTTTTCAAAAATCATTTATTATAATAATGGATTGTATTGGCTAAATTGCATTTGGATGCTTTCAAAATGAAATACTGAAAGAGAGGTCGATTTTATCTTCAAAAAGAAAATTTTGAATTGAATTTTCTATCTAGATTTAAAAATGAGAATAAAAATTACCCGACGTCTTCTTTGGATCAAATACCCTCAAGATATGTGATAAGACCAGCATCATCAGAGGTTTTAAATCACAATATTAATTCGATCTGAAGCAAAGAAAATTTTCTTATTTAGACCCAGTAGAATTTTTAAGCCTCTTAAGCTTCTCACCCCCCTACAAGGACTAAGTCCACTCTTATCTCGAATACGTTCAAATCTGTCGAGAGGGGTCTCCAAACATTCTCTTGCCACCCTTGATGCGATCCAGAAACGAGCTAACAGACTAATATACGATCCGACCCTTACCACCCCCTCGACTCTCCGGTCCATCGAAGAAGCGTTTCCGCGCTTGTTCTATTTTTAACCGATTTCAAAAAAGAAAGAGGTTATCAATTCATCGGAATGTTTTTTTATTGACTACTGTCACGGTATATGCTCTGATGAGTTGAAGTCACTAATTCCCCCTAAGGCCTACTTTGCGTGTAGCTTGCAATTTGCAGATTACCAACGTCCCTTCAGGGTTAAATTGGAAAAGTGCAGGACCAATTCATTCGCTAATATGTTTGTCCCATCGAGTTGAAGGAAATGTAACTCTCTCCCGACCACCGTCTTTCTCGATACTTATAACCTTCAAGACCCGGGTTCACAGACATCTACGCCTCCACCCTTTGGGCTGGAACACACTTGGCGTTTTTTACCGATCGGCGCTGCCGCTCTAGCGTTTACACACTGGGCGGTAAACATTCTTGCCGATATGACACTGTTTAGCATCAAAAATAAATATAATCTCACCGATTAGTATAATTATGCATATAACAGGTACTATGTCTATTGAAACTTTAAAAATGTAATATGTATAAATAAAATGATCTTGAAAATTAATTTTTAATGACTATTAATTATTAGTTATAATGCTATTTAATTGAACTTAATAGTCTTAAATTAATTTAATATAATATGAATGATTTGTTAATTTACTTTTATTAATTTTACTTCGGTGTCTTTTTTATCTTTATGTGTAATGTACTATGTTTTTGGTTTGTTTTTGAAATTTTGATACTTCGCATTTGCTAGTAAATTTACGATTGCAAATAAAATAATTAACTATACACTACTCTCAATTTTCAACTTCAGCGGTCGTCGGTAGACTGGACGCCGAGTGTGTAAACGAGCATTTACTCATATAGGCCACCATTTCAGCGGCTAACCGACGAATGTAGTTGTCGGTAAAAAACCGACGAAAGTAGTGGCAGTGGTCGGCTGCATCGCTGCCGTCGACGTTAAATAATCCGATTGTTTATTTTACCGCCCAATGTGTAAGGGCCGGTTGTATGTCGCAAAGTAAATGCTTTTTACCACTAACAAACGGTAGATGGTAAATGGAGCCACTGGGATGGCCAATCAGATGACAGGCACATTCAGTGTCTGTCATCTGATTGGCCATCCCAGTGGCTCCATTTACCATCTACCTCGGTTAGTGGTAAAAAGCATTTACTGTGTGACATACAACCGGGCCTAAGTGGCAATACCATCCTATAGGCCTCTACTGGCACGGCGGCATCGGTAAAAAACGCCAAGTGTGTTCCAGCCCTTTCGCTCGATCAATTTCTCATTCTCTTCGGTAATGCAAGGATCTTTCGAGATCCATAGGGGCTGCATCTTCTTGGTGCGCCCCTTCTTGCATTCGATTGCATTAAAAAACAAAACAACATTGATAAATTTCACCACCCCAAAGAATAGAATATTTATTAATTTAAATATATTTAAATTAACGTTTTATCTATTTTTGCATCCAGAATATACCTTGTATATGATTGAATTTCATATTTTATTTTTAGTAATTTTTATATAAGTACCATATTATTTTTAAAATTCAAAATATAGTTTATTGAAAGTTTTTTAGAAAAGACAAATAAATCACCATTATTAAGTCCGCTTTCGCTCTCTTGCACTATTAAAGTGTAAATTTGGAATATGTGGATTCATTTAAATACCTCGGAGTAGTGGTTGACTCGAAGTTGAACTTTAAGAGTCATCATAGTGAGCTTTTGAAGAATGTAAACAGAAAAGTGCAATACTTTGGTAGAGCTTGTAATAATTTGAATATGAACACTAGAATTAAGGTGTATAGAACTATAATTAGTCCTAGTTTCTCTTACTGTCCTACAATATTATATTTTGGCACTCAGGAGAATATTGATAAGTTGCAACTCTTAAAAAATAGATGCATGAGATTTATATTAAAATGTGACAGATATACATCAATAAGTAGTATGCTAGAAAGCTTAGGACTTATGAATGTGAAGCAATTCTTATTTTTACAGACAATGTGTTTTGTATATAAATTATATCATAGCCAGCTGCCAGCCTATCTGAATTTCACATTGGTCAATGAGATCCATGACCATGGGACGCGAATTAGAGACAATATATTTATTGAGAGGGCGAGGAAAGAGAGCACAAGAAATTCATTATATTTTAGAGGACTTGAGGAATTTAATTCTTTACCAGCTGAAGTAAGAAATGCATCAAGTCTGATTCAATTTAAGAACCAAGTTAGAATATATCTTAAGAGGGACAGTTGAACATTTCTATTGAGAAATATTTGGAAATATTATAAATTTAGTATTAAGATTTGTAAATATTGAAATATATATGTATCAAAAATACATTTAAATATTTAAATAAAATAAAAAAATAAAATAAAAAAGGTCTGAATTCATCTCTTTCTTGGGTAGGTCTTGAACCTGTGAAGAGGGACCTACATGCATTTTCTTACCACATTGGATGCAAATTAGATACGTGCATTGGTAAGATTAAATCATTTATTCAAAATAATAATAAATCATTTTCAAACATATAGCATCCCTTCTAGGACTAATTATAAATAAATCAAACAAACTAATTCGTCAATTCTTTTCCCTATGAGAATTAAATAATGAAATTCCCGAGGGGTGAACCGCGACTTAATACCCTGTACACCTACTTCCACTTTCATTTCCAAGTAGAAAACAATAGATGAAGGGGCATTATCTAATGAATTCCAAAATAATTCCACATAATTCCAAAGAAGTGTACACCTAATTCCAATCGCGGTTCACCCCTCGGGAATTCCCTTTCAGATTTCCTCTTTTTCAAGTCCTACAATTTTCAATCGCTCAAGAACCCTCTTCTTTCACTGTTGAGAAAGCCAAACCTGTATAGTAGGTGCTTCTTGCAGATTTATAATAAAAACCGAGGGGTGAACAGCGATTGGAATTAGGTGTACACCGTCTTTGAAATTACTTTGGAATTAATTAGATAATCTATTGTCATCTACTTGGAAATGAAAGTGGAAGTGGGTGTACACGATTCTAGGTTGCGGTTCACCCTTCGATAAAAACTAAACTTCATTGAAATTGAACACATATTGAATGTGATTAAATTTATGATAGACTTTGATAATTCATCAAAGGTTATAAGTTTATACCGTTTTTGAGAAAATGGCAAAACATGATGTAAAGCGCCAACCGATTTTAATAAAATTCTTGCTAATACATCTATAGCCATCGTCTAGCTTAAGTTCATAGTACATTAAAAATAAACTAATATTTCAGATAATTACCTGTTTGACGCGATTTCGTTCCCGCGCGTTCCGCCGAACAACCGCAATGGGAGCAGGACTATTTCCCTTATAAGGTGTCTTGCCACGGGCCATTGCTGTTGCTGCTTCCACTTTGACCTGAACAAAACACAAGGACACATTAACATAAACACTCACATTCAAGCTGTCTTCCTATATATATATATATTCAGAAAGATATGCAACATACGGTCAAATGGGCGGAAATGTCATATGGCGGGTGCATTAGGAAAAACGACAGCCAGACAGACCGGTAGGGATATTCAAGAGCTTTCGAACCTATCGCGGATTACAAAACAATCCATATTATATCTCTCAATAGTTGAGAGTTTAAATTAAGAAAATAATATATGGTGCTGGTTTTAATTAACCATCTAAAAATACGCCAGATGTCAACTTTATAATTAGCCCTTAGAAGTTAAAGGGTAAAATAGCTATAAAAAATCACTTGAATTTTAATAATTATAATATTCTAAAATGTTTTTAAATCTTTTTATAAAAATACTATAAAATAATTATATAGGTTATCAGTGAAATTGTTCACTCTGTTCAATTTTCTATTTTGATGTTTGATTTATTTTTAGTGTTTTGACAGGGTGCACAATGACAACGACTCACAGACTCACAGATGACTTGAGAAGTAAATATATATTTCTAAATTTGAATTTTCATATCAATTTGTCTTCTTCATTGACACCCAACAAAATTTTTATCATATATCTAAAAATATAATAAAACAAGGGAAGGTCAAACAAACGATAAAATATTTTAATTTTTTTTCTATAAGATTAAATACGAGCTGCCCTCCTTTGATTTGCATCAACTGTTATCTAGACTCTGTTTGAGATGGAATGATTTATTAAATAATTAACTTATTATTAAAGCATTTAGAAAAAATTCACTTTTTCAATTTCAGAAATCCTCCATCCCCAAAAAATTTCTGATTATACAGTAGCATATTTTTTAAGTTGGAAAACTCTATATGCTATATGTGAATCTAAGTTTATCGTAATATATTGGATTTTGTAGCTAAATATGAACAACATTCCAAAACCAAAATTTTTAAAATAACTATTTATGAGACTCCAGAACAACTGTGAAAAATGTATGTTTAAGGGGCTGGTCTAAAAGTTATTAGAACGAACATTTAGTTCTACAGAATTCGTAAACAAACTGTCTGAAAAATATTGTGATAAGATATGCAGAAGTTAAAGCTTCAGGGGGGGGGGGTAGGCTAGGGGTTAGCATGTCAGCCTGCTAACCAACTGGACCCGGGTTCGAATCCGACTCGAGGTATCCGGCTAAGACCTGACCAGGGGGAGGGGGGGTAGAGACAAATTTAAAAAAATAAAATAATTAGTATAGTAAATTGCCTTATGACTAGAAAGGCCGAAAAGCCCAAAAGCCGATAAAAACGTCGTAGTTATATTGTATAATTTGTTAGTGTTCAATAAATAATTATTATTAATTATGTGTGTTTTAGACAAAATTTCAACTCTTAATTGTGATAAGGTTATGAACTTTTGTTTTATTGTTTCATTAGTCTCAAGTAAATTGATATATACTTTTAATTAATGTGCAATTCTAATTAGTTACTTCAAGAACTGAAGTAGATTGGATGAAAAATTATATTTAATTTTAATAAACTAAGGTTCTGAGCGTTTGTTTACAAAGATTTTACAGATTATTTACTTCTTTTACACAGGCTGAAGAATTAAATTTTTTCGCAGTGGGGTTAAAGCGAGGGGTGAGCCGCGGCCTAAAATCTTGTACACCTACTTCCACTTCCACTTTCATTTCCAAGTAGAAGACAATAGATTATCTAATGAAATCTAAAGTAATTCCAAAGACGGTGTACACCTAATTCCAATCGCGATTCACCCCTCGGGTTAAAGTAAGGTTTTCCAAATTGAAATGACTCTTTTTTAGATTTATTATAAGTTTACAATCAATTAAAAAATATATAGAGTTATAGTAAGACATTTCGACTATGGAGGGGCCTGAAGCCCAATCAAATCTTCTCCACCCTCCCTCTCGTCTCTATATGTAAATAAAAATAATTTTTAATTTTCATTGGATTCTATTTTGTTTATTATCCTTCGGATGAAAGCATTTGCAATATAAAAGACTTCCTTATTTTTTTTCTTGATTTGTCGTATTGTATGGACCAAGTCATTGTTTTCACCTCTTTTCAGTCCCTGTCAAGACCTTCCCAGTCCAATCTCTTTTCGAAATAGGGCATTCATTTATATATCGGTGTATATACCTATATTTAGGTAACTTTCTTCTCGTAAATTTATTACATTTACGATTTTTTTTTCTAAACAAAATCTTTTAGAAATTTTTCTAAAATAATTCACAAAAAGCCAAAGATATGTATTTTAGTTAAAAATTTAAATTTTATGTGTGTGTGTGTGTGTGTGTGTTATAAAAAAAGTAAGCAGTTTTCGAAAAATTATTCAATTTATAACTGAATTATTAATTGAAGAAAAAATAAGCTGACGTGTTCTGATGTGGCCATCCACTTGACTTTACCATACAACCTGGCCCCTCACTTATATTTAATAAAATTATTTATAATTATGTAGTGGAGGGGGTTAGCTTTTGCATTTTTAGACTCCTGGGGGCCCACTGATTATGTATACAAAATTTGGTTGAGTTTGGTAAATGGCCAAGATTTTAATTTTTTGACCCTGCACCCCTCCCCCCATTTTGGGCGGTTAGTTTTTGCATTTTTAGACTTCTGGGGTCCCACTGATTATATATACAAAATTTGGTTGGGTTTGGTCAAATGGCCTAGATTTTTAATTTTTAACCCCCCCTCCACCCCCAATTTTGGGTCGATATGCACCAAAATCTAATCAGCTCTTAATCTCAATGGACCAAAACTACGCGTGAAATTTGGTTTCGATATTCACACTAGTTTTTGAGCTAGCTCGTCCACAAAATTTGGTAACGAACAGACTAACAACCAGACTATAACTGACTAACTAACAGACATTTTGATAAAACAATTATTATCTCGAAAAATATAATTTTTTCGATGTTCACTTATTAGAGCTTTTTTGTAGAGCAAAATGGCATGGTTTCGCTCAATTTTATTAATCAAAATAGTTTCAGCCGTTTTTGAGATATTTCGAAAAAAAGAAGGAAAAAAATCACTTTTTTCATGCAGGATTACAATACTTGACCATAGCCTGTATGGTAAAGTAATAGACAATCTAAGAAAACAAATTCATTATATGGAGAACGAAGCTCTCTCCTGTCTGAATAAATTCTATGATTATAATAGAGACTAATATTAATAGATAAACCCGAAGACAAAGCCGGTGCCAGGATTTTCTTATTGGGAGAGGAGAGGGTTGAAAATTTTTGAGAGCGAAAAACTTTGAATTACAAATTATAGACGACTTTTAGGTTCCCCAGCAATTCATTTTCCGAGCTTTACAACAAATCTATTGTTAAATAGCAGTTGGAAAAACAAATGGCATGTAGGTACCACAGACAATGACACAAGGTGAATAAAACAATTTTTTCTAAATTTTGTAAGTAAAATACCAAATATGTAGTTATCTTTAGTTTATAAAATTTTGTATAGGTTTATCCGAGCAAATAAGATCAAGCTATAGTACAATTGACAATATATAGTTATATAGTTATTATACCTAATTTATATTTGGCTGTGAAAATTTTATTATTTGTGACATTTTTTCATTATTTATTTATTATTTTATTGTTTTAATTATTATTTATTTATTTATTTATTATTGTTCTATTTATTTAGTATTTATTTATTTATTATTTTATTGTTTTATTTGTTTGTGTATTATTTATTTATTTATTTATTATTTTTGTTCATTATGTATTGTTTTCATTGTCTGTGATACTATTTAATTGTTTGTAATTGATTACTTATTTATTATATATTTGATTGTACACAATTACGTGGGGGTCTGGAGCCCCCCCCCACTCGGGGGTTGCGCCACTGAGCGTATCTATGATTGATAATGAGGGAAGGGGTTAGACTAGAGAGAGTGTGGATTCTACACTAATAAAACGAAGGAAAAGAACTAAATTAAAAAAATAAAAGCATGTAATAATTGTGAAATTCGATTGCATGATTCTACCCAGTCAGACAAATAGAAGAACCAAATTACCTAAATAAAAGCATGTAATTACAATAAAATTTCATAGAGATAATCCAGCTTGCTAATCGTCGGAAGGTTTGCTATTGTTTTACAATAATAATAATAATAATAATACTTTATATAAAAATGTGAGGGACCATAGTGGGTGTCGCGAAGGCACTTTTACCCCCAACTGGGTTCGAATAAAAAATCTAAACAATGTGTTTTTAGTGTTGATATAATATTAAATATTTTATATTGTGATTAATTTATTGAAGGAGACAATAAAAGAGTGTGTCTTCTGCTGGAATTATAAATTTTATTTATTTATAAATCGTTTTTGTCCTAGGGGTGGGGGACTAATTACACAAACACACATAATATAAACATTTTCGTAAAATGCCAAAAATAATGTTTTGGAAATTTCAAAGTTAATTTAATATTATATTTCATAGTCTTGTCTTTAGATTTTAAATCTTCGACATTCTAATTTGTTAATTTTTTCATTTTTTCCTTGTCTTGAGGGAGAGGGCGAGTTATAAATAAATAAAATTTATAATTCATGCAGAAGACACACTCTTTTATTGTCTCCTTCGATATATAAAAATGCTGCTACTCTCGGTACAAAAACTTTCAATTTAGTGATTAATTTATATAATGCTTTACCCCCTCCCCCCATCTCCCTTGAATAATTTTCTAAGGAGATTCATGTAAATATGTCAAGTTTAAAATAAAATTTATAATTTCAGAACAAAGCAAATCTTATGGCCTTTTAAATAATTATTTTTTCTGAAAGGTCCAAAAAATGCTTGGGCAATTATTTAATTTTCTTAAAACTGACAAGAGAAAAGAACTGAGCCATTCAAATGCAGGTACTCGAATTCTGAAAAGCACACGGGGGGTATCGACCGTTAACTAGAAGGGTATCACTTGGTGACCTTTGCGAAAGGGTAGAACAGTTGATGATGGTCAGTCAGCGTACCTGTATTTCTGTGAGCCTTGCCGAACACTCGTTCATCGGTGGGTTCAGCTCGTGAAGAATACTGCCACTGTGGGTCATCGTGTCTCCCCGTCGACTGTTCGCTCTCTAATACGGGCAGGTTCTGTGCAGAGGGAGGCGCTCCGGCATATGCTTTTCTCTTTGGGGAGGGGTTTTTCTTTTGTATGGGGTCGACCCCAGCGACAAACGACGAATCGGGAGCTACCTGAGGTCTACCTACCAACCACTTCTTGCCAAATTACTCCAATTTTTTTTTTCAAAATAGCTCAACTCAAGAGCATTGGCCTTGAAATCAACACATCCCTTAAACATAGATATTAAAATAAATTATCTTCAAAACAACAATAACAAAATAAAAAATAAACCAGTCGTTCACCTCGTTCGCTTCCTTTAAACATAAATATATAATTACTCATTAGCTCATTACCATCAGCGGGGGAGTAATCATACTTCAAATTTGAATTTTTTTACTTTACCATACAAAGTATTATTGGATAAAAAATACTTGGTAGGTTTCACATTAAGATATAAAAAAATAAAACGAATTTATTTTTGGAGAATCTTTAATCTCGATATATATATTTCGGTTAAGTAGCCCATCTTCAGGAGAAACAGAAAGTAACTGAATTATTGGATAAAAAATACTTGGTAGGTTTCACATTAAGTTATAAAAAATAAAACGAATTTATTTTTGGAGAATCTTTAATCTCGATATATATTTTTCGGGTGATTAGCCCATCTTCAGGAGAAACAGAAAGTAACTGAGTACAAAGTATGGTCAATTATTGTAATCGTGGATGAAAAAAGTGTTGTTTTTTTCGAAATATCTCATAAACAATTAGGCTGGATATTGGGATCTTGGACTTGAGAAAATAATTAAAAGTTAAATTTCAAAAAGTTGCAATAGGTTTCGTCGTATATTTTTCGACTTCTTCAGGCAATTTTTAGGATCAGCTTCCTCGTTGATAGATAAATACAGACCATTAGACTGGATTTTGCAATTACATGATTAACAAGGCTTAAACAAACTCAATAATACAAGACAAATATAAAAGGTATTAACAAAATAAATAAAAAAACTTCAAACAAAATTGATCATTCAAAGTATATCTGTCATTAAATGTTTAATCATTATCTTAAAAACGACTGAAACTATTTTGATAAAAAAAATTGAGCGAAACCATCGCATTTTGGTCTACAAAAAATCCCCAATAAGTGAACGTCGAAAAAATTATATTTTTCGAGATGATAATTATTTTTTAAAATTCTTCCAGAACTTAAGTGACTTGATTTAAATTTTTCGTTAAATTGAAGGGTTGGTTTTGTCACAAATATAATGATATTAGTGACAAAACCAACCCTACAATTTAATGAAAAATAATTATTTTATCAAAATGTCTGTTAGTACGTGCGCTACCAATTTTTTTTTATAAAACTAAAGATTTGAGCATCTTTTTTGAAAATAATTGGAATGTTTTTCAAAAAAATCAGCTCGTGTTCAGATTAACCAATGTATTTTAAAAGAGAAAGAATTTAATCTTTAGGACAAATTCTAAGATTTTAGTAGAAATATTATTAAATTGCGATATCAAGGGGATTCATCCCTCAGGAGTCGAACCTGACAACTAACTTATTTGTGTTTAGAAATGTCTGAAACTACAAGTGGTATTATTTTTAAGTATGATTTTTTCTATTCGCCAGTCTTGTCTGTTTGATGTATCTCTAAATTACGATACACATGATAACTCAAGAACAATAAGTCACAGAGATTTCGTCAAGATATTTTTATTTTGAAACGAAGAAGTGATTAGATTTTAGGTTTCAAAAATTTCTCTTGAGAAGTGCCAAAAATCAGAAATTGTAATTAATGCCATAAAGAGAAATCAATGAGGTTGTTCTCTGCTTGATGCAAATAAACATAAATACATAAACGTTTTGCCACCAGAAAGACCTTTCTACAGGTCTCCGTTCTTGAGTTATTAGGAGAATCGGAATACAGGCAGAGAGATAAATAAACAGTCAGAAATAAAATCATGCATGAAAATGATTGTTCTCAATGTTTCTGACAATTCTAAATAAAAAAATCGGAGCAATTCAATATTTCGGCCCATCCGGCATGCAGTAGAGTCTGCATACCGAGAGTACAGAATAATTATATTTTGAAAAAATGTATGCTAAATAAAGGAATTTGAGCCACAAGATCAATATCAGAAGATAGATCCTGGTAACCGAGAGATTAAGAACACACCCAGGCGGTTTTCTTGCACAATCTTTGTTAATTTTTGACGTTCATATATCTGTTGACATTTCTTGACATAACTCTAAATCTAAAAGCCGAATGAATTTATTGATTTTCATTATTCAAAAGCGACATTGTTATTAGTTTTTCGATCTCTTGTCGAATTTTATATATAATATTTCAGTAAAATGCAAGTCAGACAGCATACAGAGGGTTTCGTAATTTTTAACTTGATAAATACTTGGGATATCAAATTCACTAATATTTGTATTTGATAAGGAAAGAATGAGAATTTGTGGATTTCTTTATAATTTTAATTCAAGTCATTTCCAAACATCGACAGCTACAAAAATCACCTAAAAATGGGTATTTTAGAGCTCTCATACACCGTCTATTTAAAGCAAAATAAATTTTTAAAAATTAAGCCTAAGTCTACCTAAAAAGAACTTTAGTAGTACCTCACACCCTATAATAAAAATATCTATTCATATAAAATGCGAATATTAAAAGCATTCGCTGATAAAATTTCATTTCACCATATGGTAAAATGTCGGATGGAGAATTATTCTAAATTATGAATATTGAAAGAATCTAACTATTTCGAAAATATTTTTCCTGTTATTTACATTCAAATAGAATTAAATTTGTTGGGGATTTTATACATACATGGAGATAAAGGAAAGGAAGATTGTTTGTAATACCAGCTAAGAAAAAACGATTTGAGAGTGATAATAACACATATTTATGTTTACGTAAATTTTAATTTAATTTAACAGGAATAAGATTAAAGGTTAAATATATCAAAAAATAAAGTACCTATAATGAGTAATGATAAGTTTAATATAAATAATAGTAAATGCCGACGGTTTCCATGCATTATGCTTAATTACAAGCATCTATAGTACATCGCTCTGAATTTTTAGTTATATTGTCACTACACCTATCAGTCGTTTTTTGGAATATATGATATAAATAAGATACTCTATAGCGTTTTAGAATAAACGTCCGGAAAAGTAGAGGGTGTCGTAAAGAAAAGTGGAACTTTACGCACATAATGTGAGAAATGTGTGTGTACCTATTCTTAAAGTCAGTCAGAAATCAGTCGGTTTAACCCACCAAACAATTTTCTAAAATCAAACTTTCGCGACTAGTATTAGAAACATATTTTCTTCATTTTCTAACCTCAAGTTCTATAGCTAGAGTCCAAAATCTAATCAGTTCTCTGCAATGGAAATACAAACATTTTGGCAGTAGAACGAGATTTCTAACTAGCTTCTAACTTTCTAATTTTCCGTACTTGAGTTATGCATATCGGAATCCAGACACAGGAAATGGACTTTTCTTCAAGTTTAAGACATTTTTAAACACAATGAGAAAAAAAATTGGGCGAATCCAATACCAGAACTTCGCCTTCCTCACGGTCGTATTACCGAGTTAAAATAAAGTTGAAAAGACTACATTATTTAGAAATAATCGCTAGTGAATTTTAAATTAACATTCCATATTTTTATCATCAAAATGAAAATAAACAAGAATAAAACCAAGGTCCTAGTTTCTACAAAAAAAGAACAAACGAGACAGGAATGCATCAAAATTAATCAAGAAAACCTAGAAGGAGTTAAGGAATTCCACTACCTAGGAAGTAAATAACATGGGATGGGAGGATCGAAAACGAAATTAAATCCAGAATTGCCCAAACAAAAATGGGATTGAATTCAAAACAAAAACTACTATGCTCCTCCTCAATCAGCTTAGAAAACAGGAAGATGCTATTGAAGACATATGTATAGAGCATAGCCATGTACGGGTGTGAAACCTGGACAATTAGAGAACCGGAGAGAAAGAGATTAGAGGCTTTCGAAATGTGGTGCTACAGAAGAATGATGAATATCAAATGGATGGATAAAATTACAAATGAAGAAGTTCTTGGAAGAATCGGAGAAAGAAGAACCTTGTGGAAGAGTCTGAAGAAGAGAAGAGGTCAGATGATGGGGCACACACTGAAACATGGGGGACTGCTTAGGGGATGATATCTTGGAGGGGGAGGTGGGGAAGAAAAGGGGAAGGGAAAGGCCCAGATTAGAATATTTCAACCAAATAATTGGGGATATGGGATGCCAGACATTTAGGGCCGGTTGCATGTCGCAAAGTAAATGCTTTTACCACTAACCAAGGTAGATGGTAAATGGAGGGACTGGGATGGCCAATCAGATGACACGCACTGAAAGTTCCTCTCATCTGATTGGCCATCCCAGCCCCTCCATTTACCATCTACCTTGGTTATTGGTAAAAAGCATTTACTTTGCGACATGCAACCGGCCCTAAGAGAGGTCAAACACCTGGCGGGGGACAGAGTCGAGTGGAGACGGGGGGGGGGTTTGCGTCAAACCAGTCTTAGGACTGTATACTCAATCATGATGATGATTTTTATCATAATCATTTTTGTCTTTGTTAACTAATATTTTATTACATTAATTTAATGTTTTTCTTTTAACTTGTGCTACAGAAGATGTAACACTTCAACGGATCTCAAAACTTAAATATTTTAGATAGAAACGAAGTTAGCTGAAGTAGTTATTTTCTTTTTGATAGTCTTCGTAGTATTATGTATTAAAAGTATTATTTAATAATTATTAGTTATTATTAGATATTTTGGTATTTAATTTGCCATCAAAACGATTATTTCACTTAATTAATTTACTAAAACTACGAGATTAAAGAAATTGCCCAGTTAAGTATAAATATTAGGACAGATAATGAAATTAATTTTATAAACTTGTTGTTCCCGATTGACCTTGTATTGGTTATGGCAATTTTCTGGTTCAAGGTGTTTGCCAACAGGAAGTAATTAAAATTTTTATTTTGAAAAAATGGACTCGACTAGGACGTCTTTGGATTATATATAGTTTTAGTTTTTTTCTTTTTCTTTACTTCTTTCTTTATTTTTTTATTTGTTTATTATTTATTTCAAAAGAAAATCATTCAAATTAGAACCCAAGGGGATTTATAGACATACCTAATTTTCTAAAATAACTAAACACCGTTTAACGAATCCCATATGTAGTAGGGGTTTCCATATTATTATCCTTGAGAGGAAAAATGTTTAATTATCCACGCTATTATTATTGTTCTCTGGCGTTTTCTAAAAGAATGAGCAAGATGGTGTGCGGCGGGTTGCGTTCGCCCGATGGCAGGCGCTCCTGTGGATTCTCCCTGACCCTATTGTGGATTCAGACAAAAATAGTAGAAAAAAACCAAAAACAAAAACAACTCATTGACTCATTTATTTCCACTGTTATACAAATTGGATAATAAAAAGAACTAGAGTAATATGGAGTCTAAATATACGAATTCGAATAAATAAAAATATTAATATTTTTTTGTAGATTTGATGTTTCGGTAGTTGAGTTAATATCAAAGATAAATTTAGATTGTAAATTTTTAATGAGATTATCACATCGCATCATTTCGACACCTAATTTTTAAATTATTTTAAATAATTTTTTTTATTCAATATTATGTCATTTTACAATCAGTTCGATACAATTTGGACTATAAGTAAATTTGATAAAAGATACATTCATTCTCTCACGCATTCAATACACGTTCATGTCTCGTCCACTCACTCATACACACGATACATGAAATAGGAGAAATCCTCCAGAAATGACTCTTCTAGTGAAATTTGTTTTCCCAGTTGATTGTCGTGTAGCTGTCTTCTGTGTCCAGGACATGGTTCTGTTGTCGGCGTTGAATTAAGCCATTAGCATTCCAAAGAGTTATTCTGTATGAATTAGCCATTTTTGGTTGTAGAATTGATGACTTTTGTTAAAAGATTCAGAATCATAGAGTTTTGGTTTAAATAATTAATAAATTATTTTAAAATCCTTCCAAGATTTAAACTGTAAATGCTAAGGATGTTAACGTTGTACATTTAGATATTTATATACTCATTTTATATATTTAATTAATGAGATACAAAATACAAAAACCTTTAATCAGGTACAAGATTCTAATTACATTAAATTATGGTAACTTAGTTTCAAGGTCTCAAATACGTATATGAATTATATTTTCGAGATACCAATTATTGTTTTATCCTTCACATCCGATACTCTGCTCACTGTAGAACCGTCTCATCCCTTTTCTGTACTATAGATACTACTATGATCTATGATGTTTGTTATGGTTAGTCAAAGTTAATAAGTGGATAATGTATGATACCTGGATTTCATCTTATTGATAACTTTTAAGGAGTTAGGTGTTGGTTCTAGGTGAAACATTTTAATATAATAATAAAACTTGAGCAAGATGCGAGGTAGGTTTCACAAAAAAGAAATAAAACAAAATTGAGTTTTGAATTCGATATATTTCGGGGTGAGCCCATCATCAGGAGTCAAAGAAAACAGTGCAAGAAAGCAATAAGCTTGACTTAAAACCGAAAAATGTTTTTTGAAAATTTCTTTAATGATTTTCTGGTTAGAGCATTTGTCTATTTTTTATAACACCTTGAACAAAAAGATTTGACTAATTTTGATGTCTTCTGCTATATAAATTGTATATATTATCTGCTTCATTTGTTTATTTTTTAGTTGGTTTAAAATTTCTCACAGAGATAAAAAATTTTGATATTGTAAAAAAAAATAATATAAAACGAGGCTTTAAGATTTTTTTAATTCAATCGAATGCAGTAAGATGCAGCCCCTATGGATCACGAAAGACCCTTTATTGCATTACTATGAAAACTCTTGTATATTATGTTTGAAAAATGCTAATAATAGATTCGATTTCAACCAAATCTCAATACTAATTATTACTAATTATGAAATGATGTTTTTGAGATATAGGGCAGACAATATTTGAACATAGACATTGACTAAATAGTCGTATTTCAAAAACAAAAGACAAAAAAAAACTTACATTTTTTGGAATTAGGAAAGCTTGATCTATAAAAATCTGAACATTGTATCAAAAATAATTCAATTCTTCTCGGTTACTATACTACAAAAATTTGGTTTCCAATTTATAGGAGATGGATCCTCTTATATAATAATAATATGAGAAGATTTCCTTGAAAGACACAATTCTCTTTGATAAATGATCCGTTTCAGACAGGTTTTATCCTAAAGTTCCGCAACCATTTAACTCAAATGAGTTTGGTAAAAGGAACAATAGGAATAGTGGCAGTTGTTGGAACAATGGATCCATTGTAAATATATATAATTTTTGAAAACGAAAATATTTTCATAAATAAGAAGAATTTTCTTATTAATTAATAATAATTAAAATCTTGATCTGGAAGAACACCCATGGGGAAATTAGGAAATGTTATTAAATTTTTTTAGTATTTTTCTTTTGTTAAAATATAATCAATGTTGTTATTACTTTCCGTGTCATTTCACTATTCAATGGAAAAATAAATAAAACCTTAGTGGTAAATTAGTAGGAGAAGTTCTTAGGGTTGGGGGAAAATAAAATAAAAGGCATTAATTAACCATCGAACAACGTTTAGACAACATATTTTGCAATTTTTAAAGAGTTATGTGTAGGTTCAAGGTGAAACATTTTTGAAGGAGACAATAAAAGAGGTGCAGCAATTTTTAATTTTTAATTTATTTATAATTCCAGCAGAAGACACACTCTTTTATTGTCTCCTTCAATTTATAAAAATTCTGCTACTCTCGGCAAAAAGAAACATTTTTAATAAAAAGTAAGTAATATTTCAAGGTAGGTTTCACAATTTTTTTTAAATTATATTTCGTCATTCTAAAGTACTAAAAAACAATCAACGATACAATATTGAGCACGAGTACAATAAACAAATAACCAAATAAACCAAATAACAACGCAGCATATACCATATACCACGATATACTGACCTTGGTCACAAATGCCAAAGACTCAAAATCATTGTCATTACGAACGAACAATTACAATACAAAATATAGTATAGTAGTAATAGTAACGAAATTTTATTATTAAAAAATAATACCTAATTCATATGTTTTAATTCTTTACAATATTACCAGTAATAATCAAGTAAATTAATTAATAGTTTTTAAGGAATTTGGTGTTGGTACTTGGTGAAACATTTTTTATCCAATAATTTTAAATTAATTAATTTTTTATCTAAAGCAATATAGTAATAAGCCTATAAGGTTAACGAAAAACATTTGAAATGTCATTTTAGCCTTAATTTATTTTATTGTATAGGTGCTTATCGAAAGAGGAAAAAACTGCTTTCTGAATTTCATCATTGTCAGCAACACTTATTGTCAAATTAAATTAGAATCCAATCTATATACGTATAATTTATTTTTACATTTGTCATAAACAGGAATTCTCTCCTCGAATCTACATATCTTCTCTAAGTCTTCTGATAACCTTCAATCGTCCCAAACTTAATTCCGATTCTAACACCTGCCCTCTCATTATTAATATAGATAGTCAACCTTGACTTTATAACCTAAACATTGGAAAATGCATTAACTTAGAACAATGGATATCATGGATATATTGAAGTCTCGGTGACCTTTTCATAAATTTGAGCAATTTGACAATTTTTTGCCTAATCTAAAGACAAAGACTAAAGATTAAAATTCATTCATAAATTATATTCAAAACGACGATGAAGAGAATACCAATTTTATAATCCTTTTTCAGACGGGACTAAATTCCCTCAATATTTTTCAATTTCTTTTACTGAGTTTAATAATAATCTTTGAAACGTGGGAAAAGGCATTTTGAAGAATTATTTTTTTCTCACAGTCTGTCTGGATTAGAATATTCTCAAATCTCGAGAAGGAATTGGAAAGCTCTTATAAAGTTCGTCTTAGTGCGACAATACATATGTTTCTATTCTTGTCGCAAATATCTAATTAAATTTTTATCCTTCTAATTACAGAATTTACGATTGAAAAATCAGAAACAAATTAAATTTATTTTATTTAGAAAGCCATTGAAAGGTTGTTGCTAACGATCTGGTATTCAGCACATAGCTTGTCATTGATAAGATGCACTTTGTGCCATGTTCAGTTTTTTTTTCAATTTTTTAATTTTTATTTTTTTTGGCTTCGGGCCTAAGCCATTTAGCCATGCTCAACTATAAAATTACACAGTTTTGTATCTTCTTCAAAAAATTAATTAATTATAATGTTATACATTACAAAAACAATTCACAATAGGTTTATAAAAACAAAAAAGACAAAAAATTTCACAAGAAAAAAAAAATTAAAAAATTAAAAATAAGAAAAAAAGAGAAGAAAAAAAAATTTGTGATTACAATAAACTTTCGAAACCTTTAGTTATTTAATCTCTTCCCTTCAGTAGCATGTAAACCAACTATAAACCCAATTTTTCAACCAAAACTAAATGAATTGAAGGAGAAAATAAAAGAGTGTGTCTTCTGCTGGAATTATAAATTTTATTTATTTATAACGAAACTATAGTCTCGTTATAAATAAATAAAATTTATAATTCAGCAGAAGACACTCTTTTATTGTCTCCTTCAATATATAAAAATTCTGCTACTCTCGGCACAGAAACTTTCAATTTAAATTGAATTGTATATTTTTTACCAATCTCTGGGCCTCAACTATTCATTTAAAGTCAATATTTTTTACAAAACCCCTATTAATTACAAACCCTTAAAGTAATAATTTAACAAACTATTCTTGACTAAACCTTATAAATTACTATTTACAAAGAAAAAACTATTTATAAATCACTATGCTGTAACCAATGTTCAGTTTTGTAGTCCTGTGTACCTTCAAATTGATTTTATATAAATTAATATTTGTTTACAAAATATTTTTTTGAAATTGGCATCTTAATTTATACAAATAATAATAATAATAATCATCATCATCAATCAGCCATTCTGGTCCACCGCTGGAGGTAGGCATCCAGTAGTATACTAAATATATATCTATTAAAAAAAGTTAGTAGATGAGAGAATTCCAATTCTACAACAAAAAGATTTTTGGATAGGCGACTGAATTTAATGTAAAAAAAATAATGGACTAATACTAACTACAAATCCACAAGAATTAACTTCACGAATTTTACAAAAGACGCGTCTATTTATAAAACTCAACCTGAACAGACAAAATTGTCGGATCTTGATGATGATGTAAACATAATATATTTTTAATATTTAAACCAATAAAAAGTTTAATTCGTGAACAGAATCTAACAGATTATTTTTGCTTAGGATTTTGGCCCTTTTTCTACATTTGAATTTAAAAGGAAATCTTATTTATTTATTGATTTAAAATAAAATCATATAGAAATGTCGGATCACAAAAAAAATCAAATATTTTTTCTCAATCTCTCTTGTGAATAGATTTATTGACGACGAGAACAAATTCATTCTAATAAAAGGGATAATGCCCATGGCCAGGCCGAGGGATTTAAAGCTAGCTCAGGTTCGACATTTTTGCACCAGGTCGTTTTTATTGTATTGTGGTCCTTCTTCTCTTTCTATCTCGCTTCCCTCCCCCGTTTTTCCACCTCGAGGGGTGCGTTATTCAATAGTGCCCAACAAGACCCCAGCACAAAGCCTCCTCCCATACAATGGCCCAAACGGCCGCACCTCCCCTGCAAATCCAGCTCCAGGTCTCCTGGCACGAGGATTCAGACCCGCTTCAATTCAATCGAAATTAAACCTCCCGAAAAGTTATAACCAATTATTAATCGAGAGAAATTTTTAATCAAATTCGATTCTACCAATTCGGCTAATTTTAAAGCGTCAGATTGATTCTATGTATAATAGTATTTAATTTAAAAAATATAAATTACTAGGTAGGTTTCATAAATAAAAGGCAAATTGCTTATAAGCAAGACTATATGTATACGAGCTTTTCGTGCGTGCCTTCGGCACGCCCTCGAGGCTCGGCCCTCCGGGCTGGTGCCCTGGCGGGCGGCGTCTCGGTCCAAAAATTTTATTCCTCTTAAAAAACCACACTCCAAATGTATACCTGTAAACTCCCGAAAATACATAGTCTCCTAAAAGTTTTGCCTCATTTTCGTCCTGACACAGCTACAGAGATGAGGCTCTAGATTTGAATCTGGAAGTATTTTTTTTTCTATAATCTACAGCATTGTGATATTTTTTGTGTGGAAATAGATTTATTTAAATAAGTGGTATCGTGTGAGGAGGAGAATTATATTATATCATTTTTTTAAAATTTGGGATCGATAATCGATATAAGGCTCCAAATATTTAAAAGAGATAAGGTGTTGTTTGTATGACAGGCTGCTTCAGTATTGCAATGAGAAACTCATATGGGCATGCGTGTCTTAAGTCGTTTAATTTTGTAAAAATCAAAAAATAAGAATAACAAAATTTAGATTTTTAAAAAATTATAAAAAAGTGGCAAATTATTAAAAAATAAGCAAATAATATATAAATCAAATAAGATGTGATTGATTTCTTTTTCTGTAAGCAAAGAAAAGCGAATTGAATATTTAATTTTTGAGTGGTGAAGGGGGGGGGGTAATAATTATCAATATATTTAATGTTTCTTAATTTAAAATCAATTGGAGTCTTTCATTTCGAAATTTGAGTCCAAATTACGATTATATTTCAAATTTGCCGCAAATATACCGATGGCGCTCTCTCTCGGCAGCATTACTTCAGCGTTGCGGCAAATTAATCTAGACAAATATATATAGTAAATATTTCGGGTTACGAGCCCATCTTCAGGAGTACACGTAGAAAAAATTATTCTTTGTGAACTCTTGAAGATGAACTCGTAACCCGAAATATATTATACATAGAGTCTTGCTTATAAGCAATTTGTCTTTTATTTGTGAAAAATACCTAGTAATTTATATTTTTTAATTTAAATTTTATTAAATAAATATGAGGAAATGAGTGTCTATTTGAGAAAGAAAGTTCGAATTTATTCTCAAAATCAATCGCGATATTTAATCAATTTTATTAACGAAAATGAATTTAGGTCAAATCAAAGATTTGTTTGTTATCTGTTGCATATTTGGAGGTGATAGTCTTAAGGGTCTGACTAGTAGAAAGCGTACTAGTGCTTGGGTTCGACTTCCGAGGGGACAAGACCCTCCTACATGCAAATATAAATATACCTATTAAAATCTTTGATTTGACCTAAATTCATTTTCGCTTATTAAATATGTTTCACATAGAACCTACACCATTCTCCCTGAAGAAAATTAAAAAACAAAAACAAAAAAACATCGCTATTTCAAAAGAAATGAAAAATATAAACTACGACTTTATCATCTTACAATTTCTGAAAAAATCCTTTTAGTTGCACTCGAATCAAATAGTTCATAATATATACCGTGAAATCTCAATATATTATTGTTCCAGTTACTTGCGTATTTCCGCAAATATCATCTGTTTTAATAGGGTAGTAGGGTAGCCGCGCGCGCTAGAGCGGTACGACTTGTGGATTCGTCTTGATGACGATGTTGGAGTGGGAGGCTCAAGTTCAGACCTTGCTTTCGCAGAATAAAAGTTGACCGGCTAAAACTCGACTCCCTCACTAACACCACTAGCCAATGATAAAACTTCAATACTCAATAGAAACTGGATAAATCGACAGTATCCGAAGTTAACCAAATAATAAAATAATTAGGATCAAATTTCTCTAAATTTTATAATTAACATTCTTACAACGTTTTGAATTAAATTAATGGACTTTCTTATTCATTAAAGTCTTTAAGGCCGTTTTTGAAATCTTCTACCAATTTCTTTATATTTTAGAAATAGTTTTCTTAAAACGCTTTGATTCAAATTTTCGTAAGTGAATTTTTAATTTAAAATTCTTATATCTCTTTTGTAAGTTTGTAGCAAAATTCTTGCCTTTTGTTTCATTTTATTTCTTAATAAAAACTTATCAAATTTCGCCCTTATTTGTATCAATAAAGCCAGATGTTTTTTTGCTTGGTTAGTTTTTTAATGTCAACATAAGAAGGCGAATGTTAATTTAGGTAGGTTCAATTTACAAAATTTAAGTCTGGTATCTACTCATATTAAGGTAATTTGAGTTTTGTTTTGATATAAATCTACATCAGTCTTCACAAAGATTAATTCTTTGACAACTTATCTAATTTTCAATGTTATCTAATTTATATGTGACAGTTTAATTTATTTAGATATGGGATCTTTTACGAGAATGTGTAAATCAATTAAATAGTGTCGTTTTCATTGACGCGCTAGTAAAATTTAATCCAAATTGTTCATAAATATTTCTTTAACATTTCGAAAAACTTGCTTTAATAGATTAATGAATCGTTGAGACATTTTATTAGTGGTTAATATTTTTGTTAATTTATAAATTTTATCACAAATAAAAAAATATATTTTTTCAATTTGGAGTAAGCCCAAGTTGTAGTGTGTTGATTAATGTTAATTAAATTTAATTTAGTTAATTTTCTAGACGGCTCATAAAAACAGAAAATCTTGCTAGCTATTTTCAGGATTGTCATATAAATAATCTAAAAACTTGCACATTACGCTAATGAATTAGGAAAATACTTTTAATTTTATAAATAAAATATAAATTCAGTCTAGAATTTTATTCCCAAAACGAATAAGAAAATGCAATTTCCATATTAGTAGCAATTCAATTGGTAAACCCGAAAGGCTTTTATAGGCTTAATGCTAGAGACTTTTTTTGAGAAATTAAAGGAGACAATAAAAGAGTGTGTCTTCTACTGGAAAAATAAATTTTTTAATTTATTTATAACAAAACTATAGTTTCGAGGGCTTTGCCCTCTTCATCAGTCTATTACAATTGAAGTAGAGACAATTTTGAAAAATTTAAGAAACTTTTTAAAATTTAAAATACTAGGTAGGTTTCACAAATAACTATTACAATTGATTCACAGGAATTGATGTGGGACAATAAATAAAATAAAAAATTTATTTTTCCAGCAGAAGACACACTCTTTTATTGTCTCCTTTAATTTATAAACATTCGGCTACTCTCGGCAAAAGAAACTTAAAATTTAGTTTTTAGAATGTTGAAAAAACTGAAGTAAGTATAAAATTTAATCAATTAAAAATTGTACTAACTTAATATTAGTCAAAACCTCTAAATTTCAGATTTCATTAGCATTGGTCAAAGATTCACGTCAGAGCATTTATAAACTCAGAAACATATAGAGATATTTTTTGAAAATCACTTTTTGACTCGACAGAATCCGAGATTTCCAATAATTTCGACTTTGAAATTTTTAATGAATACATTTATCTATTAATTTAAAATATTCTACATCTATTTGTTCTGTAATGAAAATAAAATTAGAAAAATTCGAGAAAGGCCAAGAGTTTTTAGTAAATTTACATGGTTCAAGTCAAGCAGGATTCCATTTTGCTTCTTTTGATTTTTAATGTTTTTAAAAATTCATTGATATTTGTGCCTCTCCAACCCTTTAGGGAATTTTCTGCAGACTTCAAGCCCCCAACAACCAAACCTTTGGCATCTATCACTTTCAGAATTTTATGATAGCGGAAATCCTTTTTATTTTAGGACTTTTTCTATAGAAAATTATTTGAGCCAACTAGATGTGAAAAAGAGCAAAGGTAGCGGGAATTTGGAATAATAAACAGAGAGTGAAAGGATCCATCAACCTTTTTTGACCCAAATAACATTTTTTACCCTCTTTTTCGATCTACTATAGAAAGGGAGGTTTTGAGGTCAGGGGATATAAACAACCCCTCGCGCGACCTAGTAATTTTTATCAAACTCACCCTTCTCCTTTTACTCAACGATATCTTTTTTCCTTTTCGAATAATTTCTCATCTTATCAGTTCGAAGCTCGCCGGGTGAACCGCCATTGGAATTAGATGTACACTGGGATTATGTGAAATTATTTTGGAATTTATTAGATAATGCCCCTTCATCTATTGTCTTTTACTCGGAAATGAAAGTGGAAGTGGAAGTAGGTGTACACGATATTAGGTCGCGGTTCACCCCTCGATTGAATTTATTCGAAAATATCTTGGCACGCTGTCCGGGCGAAGCTCTCTCGGTGACTGGTAAATTGAATTTTCAATTTTTTCTTTATTATTATTTAAAAACATGTAAAATATAGAGAAAAAATGAAGGTTGTAGAAAGTTCGTTCTTGTACAAAATTGTTTGAATTTCCAAAACAAAGAAATGATTAGATTTTGAGCTATTTTATATGAATACTAATCGAACGCTAAGAAGCAAAAATTTGGTACAAAAGTTTGTATTATTAAACTACAACTTGCAGCTAACTTTTAGTTTCTATCTTAAGCTTTTTTACTGCCAAAAATATCAAAACATTGAAATTTACAGAGAGCGTACCAAGTCTTGAAAAAACTTTTACTTTTTCCTCTAATTACTCACTTACTACTACTATTAATATATTATATTGTTTTTTGCCTTATTATAGTATTGCGATCGCCTGCCTGGGTCCTGTTTAAATTTTGTCTTCTACCTAGGGATCAGATTTTAGTCGGTTGCCGCAAGTTGGATTCGAACCCGGGTCCACTATATATTATGCATTTAGAATAATTATTATTGAAAATTTTTTTCAATTTAAATATAACGTTGGGATTATTCAAATGGCCATATGGGATATAATTTTATACTTATGTATGCAAATGGAATGTCGATAACCGAATAGTTCAATCAATTTTTTTTATCGAAGGTAAAAACGGCTTGTTTTTTTGCCCTTCGAGCCCCCGAGTGCTGGCATTTCTTCGTTTGTTCTATAATTCTATACAGCGAACAGCTCCAATTGCGAGTCCTAGTTTAATCCTCCCTTTGTCGACCTGAACTAGATTTTATGCACCCTCGGTGGAGATTGCATCGCTTGGAAATGGGGTCGTTGGGGGCTTGTGGGGTGCAGGCACGCGGCTAGGTCTTAAGGCCTTAAGGCACGTGGTCCTTCGGGAGGCCACGGCGAAGGGCGTGGCGCTCTCTACCTTTTTATTACCCACCAGTTACGTACTCGCATTCGAATTATTCCCTAATAAATGTCGGGTTAACTCCATAAAATAAGCGACAATTTAATCGGGACTAGTCTTTAGAAAAATCTTTATTGTTAACCTTACAAATCATTTTTACTTTCATTTACCTATTTCTTTTATAGTAAGAGGAGAAGTTTGGTCATACCTGGGGAGATGAGGGATCACCCTCCCCTCCCTCCATGCAACAATTTCGAAAAATTTCGAAATGAATTTTTTTATCTTTATAATATAAATAAAATAAAATAATACTTTAATAGGTATCTTGTATATTTATACTATTGGGTTTTATTTACTCTATAAATAAAGAGAGGTATATCATGGCTCCAGACAAGTTTTGAGTGGAATTTATATACCGTACTAGTCAAATGATTAATTTATTATATGGTCTAGTCAAAAAATTCTAATTTGTGTTTTGACCAGAAATATGAATTTATTGAGACTATTTTCGAGAATTCGTTTGGACTATACGTAACTATATTATTAAAGAGTGGAGGTATTCTAAAGTTTTGTTGAAATGTCATTCAAATTAATTAAGTGATTAAGTGATTTTTACATCAAAATATCTTAAAATTAAAGAGAGTTGAGAGAGGAAGAATTATAGGTATTGCCAGCATCTTTGAAAATGGGTGCTTGGGGAGACAAAATAAAAATAAAATAAAAACATTTCAAAGGAAATTCAAAATAAATAAATATTTTGTAACTATCAAAATACTCTCACCAAATTTTCATAAATTTTTAATTCAAACTTACTTACTTAGTCTTAAGCCTTTTCAACCGTTAGGTGTAAGGCTGGTAAATTTTTAATTCAAATAGCTGCAAAATTAGAGGGAGGAAACTCATCTGTTAGTGACTTGGCAAATTTTAAAAATAAAAAGTAAAATGTTTAATAGAATTTCAAAGGATATATTATACAAAGGTAGCACGCTTTTTGGGGAGCACGAAATATTTTTACAATTTCTCTACACATGTTACAAGGCGGATATTAAAAAGCATACACCTATGAAATTCAATCACAATAGGAGGAAAATTGTAGTGGCTGTGTAGAAGGACAGGCATGATGAAAATAGAAGGGTTCATTGCAATTAGGCAACCATAAAAATCTTTATCCAATTCACTTCTTATCAGGACTGGATCTAGGGGGCAGGGGGGGGGGGGGCACGTGCCCCCGGCTGCAAATTTTAAGAACCGGCACATTTTGGGAAGCAGGAAATTTTTTGTAATTACAATTTTAAAATACAATATTGTTAAAATTTGCAATGCAAGATGGTTTTTGGACTCTGACAGAGACGCACAAAGATTACAATAAATATAAATTAATGATATAGTACAGTGAATGAATGGGAATTGGGCTACTTTAATCATAATTTTATCATAGTTTACTTGTTTTATATAGTATTTGGGGGGAGGGGCAATTTAAGCTTGCCCCCCCTCCTGACAAAAGACCTAGATCCGGCGGGGTTTCTTGTAACACTTTGAAATAAATAATAAATGAGTCATCGTTTAGAAACCCTATCATCAGATATTTTAAATACTTATAAAATTATTCAAAGCTCGTTCAGATTTATTGATAACAAGCGAAGCTAGATGATTATATTCATATCATTTCCAGCTTCCAGGGTTGCTATTAATGACGAATATTTAATAAATAAATTTAAAAGTTTTTCAAATAGTTTAATATTTATGATTGAATAGAAGATAAAATATTCTTAGTGGTTTTGTTCCTTTGTCAAGTTACAATTTTATGAATACGTATAAATAAAAATCAACTTTTAAATTTCTTCTGTTATGTTTCAACTAAAGGGTATCTCTTTTCCATTTTGGATCCGAAATGCTTTTTTAACTGTTTTAGAATATAAATTCAATTCATTGTGAAAGAGGCGAATAATAATAATATCAAGAAGAAAGCCTAACGTCTCTGAGCCTATTTTGAGATTAAAATAGGAGCGAATCATAAAAAATGTTAATTTATATTAAATTAAATGCTACCACAATAATGCAACCCCGTTCACTTTTTTCCATATCTCCCTTTAGAGGGATACGTTAGTGGATGTTCTTCGATGGCAAACGACTTTTTCTTCCCTCTACCTTTTTCGTGACATTCAAATTGAGATCAGCGAAGAAGAAGAGCCGAGGGTTGATCGGAGGGTGAGCCTCAAAGGATGGATCGCTCTTGTCCGATGGGGAAGATCTATTTTCATTTTAATCATCATCTCCAAATAAAAACGAGTTCAACCTACAATCAATTGTTCCTGAAGAAAATTTAAAATTATAATATCAACAAAGAACACGCTTCGGTTTAATAATGCTCTGAATTTATTTTTTTTAAAAACCCTAACGAATTTTATAACATTTTTCATTCTTTAGAACTTGAATGGATCAAAAGAAGATATTCTTTGAATGAATAATTTTTTAACGAATATGGTATTTTTTTCAATACCTTCACTTTATGGTTAAATAATGACTAAATAATAATGCCCTTGACTGAAAGTAAAAGTTTTTTAGTCGTTAGACGGAGCTGAATTTTTTTACCACAACAATTCACACCCACTCGGAATGGATATTTATTCATTTCTTTACATTTTTAATGTTATTTGAAAATAATTTATTTTTAATTTTAAGGGAGATATCTATTTATTCTCAGACATTTTTTCAGGTATGATTTATAAATAAAAAATTTCAATGAACTAAAAAATAAATAATAATAATAATAATTTGGAAGATAATTTTTAAGAAAAAAATAAAACAGACTTCAAAAAATTAAATGCAACAAATAAAATACACTAAAAGGTATAAAATAATTATTAACTTATTTAGTTACAACTAAACTACGAAATATTAACATGAAATTACTTTTTGTACTCGGTGCCAATGCGATTCATAAAAGGTATATGTTTAGTACCGACTTAAAAAAGTAATTTCATGTTAATATTTCGTAGTTTAGTTGTAACTAAATAAGCTAATAATTATTTTATACCTTTTAGTGTATTTTATTTGTTGCATTTAATAATTTGAAGTCGGTTTTATTTTTTCCTTAAAAATTATTTTTATTTTACTCTTTTTAGTGATGTTATTAATAGTGATCATAATCGTCAGAACATGACCAAATTAATATGGAAATTGGTTCATAAACAAAGAAGTTAGGCATGAGAAAACCTAACAAAAAAGGTCTAATACCTATGAAAAAAATGGGACCAATTGGAAGGTAGACTGAACCCAATGCAAATTTTTTTTTCAAAATCGGTTCACAATTGGCGGAGATATGAGGTAACATAGGCACAAAAAAAAATCAGTCGAACCTCCTCCTTTTTTGAAGTCGGTTAAAAATGTCAACTTTTTCAAAATAGTCAAGCTATGTTATTTGCAAAAACAAATTGTTTCGTAAAGAAGAATCTGAAGAAGAATGATTTGAGCTAGAGAGCTAAAATTTTACAGAAAAGTAGAGTTTATCGCAACATAAACTTTCATGTCAATTTCAGCTAATTAGTCATAATCGATTAACGATACGATTTTTATGGGACCTTCCGGATTTTTTATTTGAAAATTAGGTGATGTCCAAAACTAATAAGTTCTTCGCATAGAAATATAAGCAACTCAAGTTTGAGTTGTTTGCCATAAAAGAATTTAGTCGTTTTGATTTTAAGTCGATTCTTCCACGTTTTCAGTAGAGGTTGCCATTAATAGACAAAACATCAAAAATGGAATGCAATAAGGTTATTCCTCTAGTATTAGATAAGAATTGATCGTTATTTTTGATTTTAAGCCGTTTCCTCCATGTCTTCATCAATGGTTACCAATAATAATCGAAGCGTCAAAAATCTAATGTAAAATTGTTATTCCTCGAGTATTATATGAGAATCGATGGCTATTTTTGATTTTAAGTCGATTCCTCCATGTCTTCAGCAATGGTTACTAATAATAACCGAAACGTCAAAAATCCAATGTAGAATGGTTATTCCTCGACTATTAAATGAGAATCGATCATTATTTTTGAATTAAAGTCAATATGAACTGCAAATTGCAAGTGATATCTGATTAATAATAAAGGAATAAACATATTATTTTTTTATTGTTAAAGGATAAATAATTAATATATCCAGTACACACCAAGCCAGCAAAACATATTAATATTTCAAATGAATTTGGATAAAATTTAGCAACGATCCGTTGCAGTTTATTTTAATATTATTGTCTGAATTTTATTGAAGTTCAATTAAATATTTACTAAATAGAGATAGGTAACGAATATAATAATTTTGATCTAAAAGCAAAAGGGCATTCCTAGAATAATAGAAATTAAAAATTGAATCTTTAATAGTCTGAACAGGTCTTGACTTGCATTTCCTTTCGCTATAAAGAAAGAAGTTAGATAATTCTATAAACGCCCTTTTTTAGTTATTTTCCTCGATAGGATTCTAATGAAAGAATCTCCTCCCCCCGCACATTTATTAATTAAGAAAAAAGTGAACGATTTTCCAAGACACGAATCGCTGAATATGCCTTAGTAATTAATAATAAACTAAATATAAATTGTTTATTTATGCCTATATTATGACTTCCCATTAAAATCTCAATAAAAAATTTTCTTTTTTTCATTTTTGAACCGGAACTTTTAAAGCTTGAGCAGTGTTTCTCAACCTTTTTTGGTTGCCTGTACACTAAAAATATCTGCAATCATTTGAGGCAAACCTGAATATAAACAAATGTTAAAGTTGTTTGATTTAAAAAAAAAAAAAATTGAATTGATTAGAAATACTATTTCAAAGTTCCGAAACCCATGCAATTTTAATTAATTGTCAAAAACCCTCGCGTCACATTTGACAATCTCTCGCAGCACACAGGTTGAGAAACACTGTATATATTTTGTTTTGTATCTTATAAAACTTTTTTTTAATGTATTACAAATTGCATTTAAACTAATAGTAGAATTCAATAAGTAACATTCAAACCATTGTATAAAAATGAACTATAGTATATAAATTTTAATAAAAACAAAACCTGTCTATATAAAAATAAATAATAGTTAAATACAAGCTTATTGTTAATTTGTTATTGACAAACCTAACAGTGGAATATGTTTATTATTTATTATTTTTATATTTAAATGTATATGTATAGTATTTATATATTTATTCTCCCAAGCGCCTGAATATCGCAACCATTACAACGGGTTTAGAATCAGAGAAACTGCTACAGATGAGGATCCCTGTTATCGATATTTTAAATAAGTAAAAGAAAATTTTTTATTTTTTGAAATCATCATCATCATCAGTGAGTATAGAGTCCTAAGACTGGTTTGACACAACCACCCATCTCCAATAGGGTCTGTCCCAACATGCCAGCCAGCTCTTTGACTTCTCTAAAGACTTTTTTTGTTGTATATTGTAATTTATCTCTATTATGTTTTATTTTAATCTTTATCTCTATATGTAATTTATGCTTATTTGTACATTGATATTTATAATTAATTTTGTGTCTATGACTTAAATTTGTAAATTTTCAAATTTAATTCTAAAAAAAATTTATATTTATACTTGTAATTAAAGGTTTTTTTATTTATATTAATATTCATATTTACCTAGATTTCTTATATTTATATATTTTTATATTTAAAAAAAGAAAAAAATTTTGTGATAAAAAAAAAAAAATTTTAATTCTTAATTTTATTGATGTTTTTCTTGTGTTATATTGGTATGTATGATTTGAGTGTTATATTTTGTTATATTGGTACGTATGATTTAGATGTTAAAAATTGTGATCGCTCGTTGAATTATTATTAGTAACTTAACTTGTAAACTCCTGATGATGGACTAATAATCCGAAATATATTGAGTTTGTATAAACCTCTTTGAGTTTTATTTCATTCACTGTGAAACTACACACCCTTTACTTTATTAATTTCTCTAAAGTCATTTTTTGAAATAATTTTTTTTTAATTAAACGAGTGTGCTAGGTTATGGTAAAGCCAGGTGGTATGTTAAGTATAAGCAGATTCTTTAATATTATAAAATGTAACATAGAAAATAACTAGGCGTTAAATTTTTTATTTAGAAACTTCCTAAAAAAATCATAATTGAATATCTCTTTGAAAGAGATTATATTAAAATTGTTAAAAAAATAAAAATAATAAATAAACAACTATTCATGTAAAAAAAGGGGTAAAAAGCCATGATCCATGTTAACTGCTTGTAACGAATTATCGTTATAAGATTCCAGAAAACAAACAATCATAAAACAAGCGACGTGGAAATCTACCTCGCACCGCAACACTTTGAAGAGTGAAGTGTTTTTATGGAGAAGAAGGGTCTGCTGATTATGATGAAGGGCTCTCTTCTCAGAGGCGTGGCTGGAGAAAAAGAAACATCCATCCGATCTCACCGACCACATTAAAAATTAATTTTAGCTCCAGCATTTCTAGCGAAAATGTCCGTATCATTCCAAGTCTAGAAATTAGGCTCGAGGGACGCGTAAACATTTGATTATGATAATGAGGGTAAGCTCCGTTTTTCGTTTTGTCTCCTTATTAATTATCGACGCCCGGTCTTTTCTATTCCATTTTCTAAATCCGTGTCTCTACCTTCCTCTCCTTTCTTGGATCCAAATTAATTGCTTGAATGAAATTCGACTGATTTGAATTTCAACGCTATTATTTCTAGAATTGCTTCAGTTCAGTGTTATTAAAAATTAAATTCCAAAATTATTTATACATTCTATAACAGGTGAACGAACATTCGAGACAGGAGTACGATTGATGGGGATTGTTTATTAATAAGCAATTATTTTTATTTGAATGAAAGGGAAAATGAAAAAATTTCAAAAATTTTTTAATTGCGTATGAAGGCAATTTCACTATCTTTCCAATAATATTTCAATTTTATTTTAAATGGACCTGACCTTTTTATGAAATGAGATGCTGTTGAATTTTTTGAACAATTTAATCGGCACGCTCAACAGGGTTCGCTTGCCAAGCGGGTCAAAATGTTTTAAATTTTATTTTTTGTTTTACTTTAAATAAAATGCATGTTATAT
Source organism: Forficula auricularia (assembly GCA_024734495.1). NCBI lineage: Eukaryota > Metazoa > Arthropoda > Insecta > Dermaptera > Forficulidae > Forficula > Forficula auricularia. The sequence continues at coordinate 26,542,802 of JALMQS010000153.1, forward strand.
TCCGATGAAAGAGCCAGCGACAAAAATTTAAATAGAAACATCTTAAACTTGTCAAAAAGTTAGTGGAATACTATTTGAATCTTCTTTAGTTGGCAAAATTTCATATGGAATAGGGATGATTCGGAAGTGGGTTTACCAGAACAGGAGATTTTAAATTTGATTCATCAGAGTCGGAGTAGAAAAGAGAGATGTATATAACTAACTGACAGCAAGATGCCCGCCGAAGGCGGGCTTCGCAACTGGTAAATAATAATACACCACGTATGGTAAGTAACATGCAACAATAGAAAAATATGCTGGCATGAGGGGATTCCCCAGCCGACAAGTCAAAACTTGTAGGTGCACGCTCTTTCGATCTTCGTTCATAACCTCCGATTCAAAATTATCAGAGCCGAAATCGGAGCCGGAGGTGTAAAATCAATCGGAAGTTCCAACCTTTAGGAGTCGGAGTCGAAGCTCCGTAACGTCCCTAATTTGAAACTTCTGGAATTGGTAAAATTTTATTTAAAATTTCTAAAGTTGACGAAATTTAATTTGAATCTTCTTGACTTAGTAAACTTCATTTTGAATCTCTAGAGTTTATGAGATATGATTTGAAATTTTTGAGTTCGCTAATTTCGATTGGAAATTTTTTTACTTTATTCAATGCGAAGCATGGGGAAAGTATTATAATCGGTCTAGCGGCAAGCGCGACTTCAAAGCTTGAGTTGTTTGCCATAAAAGAATTTAGTCTTTTTGATTTTAAGTCGATTCATCCACGTTATCAGTAGAGGTTGCCATTAATAGTCAAAACATCAAAAATGGAATGCAATAAGGTTATTCCTATAGTATTAGATAATGATCGATGGTTATTTTTGATTTTAAGTCGATTCATCCATGTCTTCAGCACTGGTTACCAATAATAATCGAATGTTCAAAAATCTAATGTAGAATTGTTATTCCTCAAGTATTAGATGAGAATCGATCGCTATTTTTGATTTTAAGTCGATTCCTCCATGTCTTCACAAATGGTTACCAATAATAACCGAAATGTCAAAAATCGGATGTAGAATGGTTATTCCTCGACTGTTAAGTGAGAATCGATCATTATTTTTGAATTAAAGTCAACATGAACTGCAAATTGCAAGTGATATCTGATTAATAATAAAGGAATAAACATATTAATATTTCAAATGAATTTGGATAAAGTTTAGCAACGATCCGTAGCAGTTTATTTATTTTAATTTCTTTACTTCAATCAAAATGCATATCAACATATATTTTTAATGCAAAAATATCTAGAAATATGTTTTAAAAATGTTTAACATTGATGCGAATTTCTGTTATAGATGAAAATAACTAAGCATTTCAGTGATACCTTTTAATTTGAAAGACTTCCGACCAAGGATCTATTTGTATATTCTCAATCCCCATATTTTTTGGCACTTGTGGATAGAGTTGGTCGCTGGAGGGAATGACCATACAATTGAATGGACGACTAAGTATAATGATTTGGGAATTTTATTATCAAATTAAACACGCCCAGCTTTAGCTTGCAAGCCTACCGAGAAAATTTTATTTAAAACAAATTTTTTATGAAGTGATTTTCTAAAATGAACACCCCATAATAAATATCTGTTAATTCTTATTTATTTGATTAAAAAATCTACCTAATAAAAATAAATTCATTGTATATAATTATTTAATGAAAAAAATGAATTCGATAAATTTTTCCTTTCCTTAAAAGCAAATGAAAAGAATCTACCGAAATTTCGAAAAAATAATTCCCTTATTTCATTGAAAATGTCTTAAAAACAATTAATAAAATAATAATAAATTCTCTGAAATGCAATTGGGGTAGAATATGTCACATTCTGGTATAGAAAGAAAAAGGAGCCAAATATAAGCTTGGGCGCTTTTATAATAATCCCGGATACAGGTCGAGACAAGTCCATATCCATTGGAGACATTGAAACAAGCTCAGACACGAAATAAAGAATTTTCTATTAATCAAGTATAGTAAGAGTTTTATTAATAGCATCTACTTCTCCTTAACACAAGCTAACTATTTTAATACTAATAATAAAATTGGATGCAAAGTCTATTATATAGAGTTGAAATATGTTAAAAAATTGCAAAATATAAACACATGAAAAAGAATTATACTCTCAATCTATCGTATAGGTTAAAACACGTATGAAATAATTTTTCCACGATAATTCAAAAACGTAGTCATAATTTTTTTTGGCTCTGATTACGAAGCTTCGCGGCGCACAGTTTGAGAACATTAGACTTGTACTATATGCGGAAAGGACCTAAAATTAAAAAGATTCAAAGAATCGACAATATGGCTTTGGGTACTTGAGAAATTTTATTTATTTATTTTCAGAAATGTATTATATCCCTAATGTACATATTTAAGAAGGAAGTTACTAATATTATTGGCGAAGCCAAGAAGCTCCCTAAAAAAATTGTTATCAGAGCTAATTATTTATTCGCTTCTCAAGATTCCGTGTATATCAAAATCCAGGCACACACAGGGACAGAAAGAATTATGCTTAAACATTATTATTCCTAAAAACAAAAAATTTAATTAAATTAGATAATCTTCCCAGTAAAAAATGTTTTTGGTATTGGTTTAATTTCTGAATGAATAAATACCCTTATGATATATATTTGATAGGCTAAAAATTAATTCATATAACTAATATTGACAATAACCTAGAAGATCCAAAGCCCTGAGTCTGGTGAACGAGAAGAAATATAAAATCTGATGTTCAGCTTTATTATCTAATTTCAGATTCCTTTTCAACCAAAATTACCTACATTTTCAAGGGATGGTAAGAATAATAAATTTAGCACTTAATGGAATAAAGAATTCGAATTTATTGAATATAGCATCAAAAAAAGGACGCTCCTTTCTGTTTCGTTTACATACTTTTCCGATTGGGTTCTGGCCGAAATCTACAACTGAACAAAGATCGGAGTAAGAAATTGGGGAAAAATGAAAAGTAAAGGAACAAAACAATTGGGAAAGTTACCTAAAAAAATTTCTTCATTATCAGACAAAGCTGTTTGCAGTATCATATTCATTTTATGGTAGGCACATTGACGTCCTTATGGACATGCAAACTTTTACATTTGATTGAGAGGAAGAAAGAATCTTGTCGTTTAATACAGAAATTGTAAAAATTCTGGCTGATGTTTCTTGTACTTTGGCTCGACAACGCTTAGCAAGTGGTCGACATGTTTTCTCCACGAGCAATTTAACTAATTATCCATGCACACTATATGGAGAGATAAGGAGATTCTTTTTGACCAATATTTTTGAACTATGGAGTCAATTCAATGACACAATGAAATGCAAAGAGTTTGTAACATGAATTTCATTTTAAAAATTACATTTCGTGCTGGTAATTCGATAGCTATCAATAAGCGGAAATTTAGCTTATTGAATTGATAATGACAAATGAGAGGCTTAATTCATTAAAGCTCATCAAATGTGAATCAGACTTGGCCAACAATGTCAATCTGCACGAAATCGTTACTTCTTGGGCAAAATTAAAAGATCGAAGAATAATTATAGGTAACCATCTATTTTGTGTATATACAAATTTTATTATATTATCATTTTTATCGATTTATCATTTCATAATTTTACTTTATATTTTAATATTATGAGTCAAATGTCAATGTAATTTTAGCATAAAAGTCAAAGTATTTTTTCAAAAATTTGTAAATTACATTAATTCATTAAAAGTCTTTAAAAATAGTTACCATTTATTAAATAATTTTTGTTATATATAGGTATGTAATATAGATATATTTTAATTACAAATATATAAACATACTTATATTAAAAACAAGTTGGTATTTTTTGAAAAGGAGTTGGCAATTTCTTGTTTCTCCCCCCCCCTCTCAAAAAAAGTTATTTCGCGTCGACCCTGCTCTAGCTGGCCAATAAAAATACTGTATTATAAATAATTGCACCAAGCAAGCCAAGACTCAATCGTTTAGACTAGAAATTCGATACGAACTAATGGTTAATAAGGATATCAAAACTACTGTGTAAACTGTAAAGTAAGCCTCTCTCTCAACTAGAATTGCAATGGCTACCATATATAATTTAAGAATATATACCTACAGGCAGACAGAAGACCAACACTGATGACATCTTCCCACAGGGTCATGGATGTTTTAAGATTTTAAGTCATATGTTGCGCAGTTTATTCTGAAGTAGGTGAATCTCATCAGACACTGTGTGCTGTTGGCATATTTACAGCTTCTCAATCCTGGTGTTTTGCGTGCATCTTGGGCAAGTCCTGCTTGGAATTGCGACCCTTTATCATTGCTGGAATAGCTATTCTTCTTAAAGGCCAGTTCACACGGGGCTTTTTCTGTGTTCTTTACTTGTTCGACTAACTTGCAATTTGGAGGCATGGACAGGGTCAAAATGACGTCACACCGGACTGTCTTACTAGCATGCTTGCTTGATTCAAAAGATAGGGCGTATTCTAAAAAAAGTTTAGCTACTTGAACCTGGCAGCGGCCAGCCAATCGGAAAGCATTATTTTATCACGTGGGTGACATGGGCATTGGCACAATACATCAGCTGATATCACAGAACAGCTGATATTTTATTTCTCACTGTTCAACTCTTTTCTGAAATGAATAAGCGAATATGCCTTCCAAATTCGTCTGCGATTGATAATTTCTGCAATAATATTATTGTCAGCCATTTTTGTTTGGATCTGAGCTGAAATTGAAAGATGATAGTCCAGCTGTTTGGACTGACACATGCACGCGCAACCTAGCCGGTCAACTTGAAAATTTTCAGAAAAAGCTCCTTGTGTAGCCAACAGGCGAAAAATCAGCCTGACTGAACTAGAATTATTGGATAAAAATACTTGGTAGGTTTCACATTAAGATATAAAAAATAAAACGAATTTATTTTTGGAGAATCTTTAATCTTGATATATATATTTCGGGTGACTAACCCATCTTCAGGAGAAACAGAAAGTAACTCATAATTTTAAAAAATGTTTCACCAAGTACCAACACCAAATTCCTTATTGACTGAACTAGCTTCAAATTGCAAATAGGTCGAACAAGTAAGGTACAAGTAAGAGAAAATGTCCCGTGTAAACCAGCCTTAAGACTATCAACTGACACATTGCCTGTATAGGGAGAAGCTAGGTAAATATACTAATGTACAGGCAGTAGATGGCCAATAATAACGTAAATAATACGTATTTAGCAATATTATTTGATAAGGAGTTTCTTAAAATTTAAAAGTTATATAACTTATTCTAGCTGAGCTGAAGACCGGTCTCTGGTAAAATTTAACCAGTGACAAAGAGAGAATGCTCTTTGGAAGACCCCCTGTCTTGCTAAAGAATTGCTGCGTTGCTTTACAAACGAAGAGCTCAATGCATCAGGCTAGCTGGTGCTGCTGCTGAGAGGGTGAGGCCGAGAAACGCTGGTGCACAGGGATAAGAGGACGGTGGCTGCAAAGGGTTTCTCGGAATGCAATGTGGTCCGTCCACTTGTGTCCTCCGCCACTGGCAACTCTTCGGCTGTTGGTGCCACGCGCCCTTGCTCGACGTACGCGTGGCTGAGGATTCTTCAGCCTCCTCCCTCAGACGCCCTTTGTCTGGCCCGGTTGTCCCTGTGCCTCAGGTCAAGCCCAAGCCAGCTTAACTCACACACACAAACACGTCTATCTATTCCCAGCGATCAACCATTTGAAAAGCGAACCCTTCCTTTCTCATATACCCTCTACCTCTACCTTTACCTCGACGACCTTTCTTCAATTTAAAACGCGCTTATCAAATTATTATCAATAATTTAACCCTTTTCGATCTGTTCAATCGTTTCTATTTTATTTACTCCGGTGAGAATCTTCTCGGTTTGATCATAACTTTTCATTAGGAATTAAATAGATTAAAAGTGAGAGTGGGTTGTGAGAATTTCCAATGTCAAAAAAGTTACAAAAGAATTTCGTTTTAAATTCCATATACCTACAATATCAAATAATTGGAACTTATTCATCTTAATCAGCAGAACCCCTTTAATTTATGTTGAATACCAATTTATAATCAAATATAAGATTTGTTTATTATATACATTGCCTCGTATTACTTTAAGTGCCTGGAGCACGGAGCGATGATCGGTAACTTTTTGCCTCTAAATAGCTTAAGTTTCAAATTTCAAGGCTCTGCGACTTACCGAAGACGATATATGAATGATTAAAATATTTAGTTTACGACACTCCTAATTTACACCGCCTTCCTTTATTTCAATCGGATTAAAATCTATACACGACTAATAACTCATGAGACTTGATAAGTATACCAATTTTTAGCGAAATCGTTAGAGCCGTTTTCGAGAAACCGTTTATATATATATATATACAAGAATTGCTCATTTAATAATATAAGATATAAGATAATTAATTAATTGTCAATTTTTGTCCATGAGAAATAATTGTAAATAGGGGGATAATTTTCAGCCATGTTAGCGAACCTACAGAGCAGACAAAATCGCGCGAGCTGCTTAGAGAAAAAATAGTAGGTTTACAGCTCATGCCCGAAGGGTGAACCGCGACCTAAAATTGTGTACACCTACTTCCACTTCCACTTTCATTTCCAAGTAGAAGACAATAGATTATCTAATGAATTCCAAAGTAATTCCAAATAATTCCAAAGAAGTGTACACCTAATTGACCCCTCGGCTCACGCGTTTGAACAAACTTGGATGGGGCAGTACCGTGCCCCCAAATTTCTTTGAATTTTTCCAAAATCATCATAAAACTTCAGTTTTTTAGTTCAATCTTTACTTATTATATTTAAAATTACTTATCATCATCAGCATCTAAACATGATGTCTGTTAATTGAAATACAATAAAATCAATTATTTTAATATTTATCTGGCTAAAAATAAAGAGCAATATAAAAAATTATTTAGAGTTTATATTTTTCAAAAATTTTGTATTTAGTATTTGAACTCTTGTGAATACAGCTATGAACATAAATATATTTATTACCAGGGACGCCGTCCATATGTGTAAGGTCGAGCGATGCACGACGTCACCAAAGCATCAAAGGCGCCGAAAGGCGACCATGAGCTATATTATACCGATCAAATGAATAAATTTTAAAAGAATTTTAAAAAAAGTACTATCTTACTCCAGAATAAAATATAACTTTAACAGAAACTTTATATAACAATTTTTGTGATCCTCAAGGCACTTAATTAGAATATTAAAATTTCATCAAAATCGGTTTAAGCATTTTCAAAATATTTAGAAAAAATAAAAAAGTCCTAATGTTTTTGGGCCGATATGTACCAAAAACTAATCGGTGCTTCATTTTGTTAGAGTATTGGTAGGATTTCAATTTCAATCGGTTGAACGGGGTGGAAAAAATCGTCGACGAAAAAAAAGTGTAACATAAGTATAATACATCCATCCATCTGCACACACTTAACGAAAAAATAGGAATTTTTGACCTCTGAACGAGACCCCATCTAATTTTTAGCAAAACCGCCACGTGCTAAAATTCCACCTAAATGAATTCTACAATTTGTGACTGATTGAGACCATGGTTGCCGTAGTCTTTACCTGATTGATTTAGACTGATCCAATACTTTAGCTGCTTTGCCCTAAACTGATCTGTCAATATAGTTGTCTAAATAACAGAGGCTCCTATTATAAGAGTTGTGGCTATTAAATGACCCGTCTGATGCAGCTACTGGCAAACAGAACATGTTTGAACATGATTGTGTCTGGTGATGCTTCTCTCACCCTCTGCCCTCATTTTTCGTTTGTATTATCGAAATATCTGAAAAACGGCTGAAACTATTTATTATTCGACCTATTAGTTCTTTTTGTAAAAAAACTTTGAAATATGAAAAAATAATGTGGCCGCAGTAATTTGGGTTCAGTGCATATAAAGGCGCAAATCAGTATTTTGCACGACGGCTCAAAAGTGACTTGGCGTTTCCCTGTTTATTAGCATTAAGCTTAAATTATAATATCATTTATTTTAAGCTATCTATTTTTCTTATTCTACTATAATAATCTCATCTTATAGTACATACAATCATATAGGAATCCTAATTTTTTACTACATATTTTCTGACTTCAATTCCTAGCCCTGACTTTTGTTTTCTGATAGTATCCAACATAAATATTTCCTTTATATATTATATATATAGATATACTACAAAAAGAGAATAACTTTAGTGAAAAGTAATAATTCAGGAGGCTCTTTAATAAATTCGGGAGTTGAATACCTTATAGATACTCTGATGTTGAAGGCCATTTTTTATTTGGATCGGTCGATCGATCGCTCTCATCTTTTTCTAACATCTTTTACCACCCACGATGCGAAATATTGATAATCAATATTTATTATATTTCTATCTCTTAAGTGAATTTTAATTTAAAATAATTTTTTATACTATTCCATCATCTTTCTTTCTCCAACTTTAAGGGAATTTAATGACGAGATTGATTTTAACAAAAAACAGACGCATCACTAAATATGAACCTGATATTATCTCACAAAAGAGACTTTTATATTGAATCTCATGGTTTCAAAATTGGGACCACACATACGAATAACAAAAAGCATTCAAATAAAAATACTTTTCAAAAGAAGTTTTAAGTTTTTTTTTATTTTTAAGAAACAAGTCATCAGAACTCGACTAACACAGAACAAACCCAACGAGATTTATAAATTCCAGCGATGACAAAAAATTTTGATACTTATGTGCAGAAATTAGATACTTATGCCGCACTGCCCCATTGTGATTTAAAGCAAAAGACCAACCTAATTAATTAAGAAATATAAAGAGGTAAATCATTATATTGATAACATATTATGCGGTAATTATGAGTGTCTCATTCGAATTCAAATAGTTATGTTGGTTATAAATTAATTATACCTATTATATCAATCATAATAATTGTCATTGAAAGTACTCAAGCTAAGCTATACCTACTCTTATGAATTTTTACAAATTACTTTTATTTAAAGTTTACAAAATCCAAAGAAAAAACATACCAGTAACGACTAAGTTGGCGTGTCGAGAGTTAAATATAAATTCCAAGAGAATGTTTGATATAACTTCAAAAAACTTATTTAACAGTATCTCATTGGATAGGATTAAAAAAACTTTATCAGCACATGAAGTGAGTTCAAGAAGATTTTTCACCAGACCTGAACTATAAGCCTTTGTTTAAGGCTAATGTGAGAGTCTCTTTTTCCAGTTTCCATATGTAAATTTTTCAAGTTAATAATATAATTATATTAGATGAAGGAGGAGGTATCAGCCAAAGTTGGACTGCGCTGGGTTCAATAAAACACTCTGAATAAAACGTTTCGGCCTGAATTTATTTGGCCATCTTCAGTTAATTGGGAGTTATATACAAAATGCAGTACACATATGTGATCGAACCAAGTCTTGTCAAAAATAAAAATTGTAGCTTCATGTAAATTTATAACGTTCCTGCGCCCAAAGGTTCAGAATGAATGAGCGCAGGCAAGTTATAAATTTACATGAAGCTACAATTTTTATTTTTGACAAGACTTGGTTCGGTCACATATGTGTACTGCATTTTGTGTATAACTCCCAATTAACTGAAGATGGCCAAATAAATTCAAGGCCGAAACGTTTTATTCAGGGTGTTTTATTGAACCCACCGCATCCAACTTTGGCCGATACGTCCTCCTTCATCTAATACAGTTTCATCACAGCCATGAACTCTAACAACATTCATGTTGCTGATATAATTCAAAAGTGATTTTAAATGAAAAGGTTAGGATAGTTTTTCTGAAGTAATTTCCATTTTTCATTTCAGTGGCTTCCATTAAATGACTTTATAAAAGGTTCTATATTTTCTTTTAAAGCCCTTTTTGAATTCATATCCATAATAGATTATGATAAACGAAGGCATCACTCGTATAATTATCCTCTTAAGTCGTTCATATTTTATCAAAAGATATAATTTTCCCACTCGATCTTTGATATTTGAAGGAAAAATGTTAATAATTAATAATAATAGACATTTGTTCGAGGGAAAATTTTTTCTCCATTCTTCAATAATAGAAATTCATTATTATAATTCGTCTGAATTTAATTTTGAAAATTTCCACGTTTGCGTCTTCAAACAAAACAATTATTTATCATTTAACATTTCATCATCGGATGGGACTTTAATGCACTTACCTCTCGGGCCGTCCAAAATCGAAAAAGACCCGCCCTCCGCCCCGGCGTCTCTGTCTTGCATCTCTTTACACCCAGAAAAAACCCAAGATAGTAATAACAAAAAGCACTCGACCATCAATTATTTTAATATTATCTACTCAAATAAAATACACTCACACTTTCCATTATGATTAAAGTTATAAAGGGCCTATACTATTTTTTACTAGCATTTGCCTCGTACACTGTTGCCATGAAGATACTCAGGTGTAGGTATACAACTCCCAACATCATTCTAATAAAAAACAAAATAAAAAACACTTTCAATTTTTATTGGTGATTAATATCAGAGACGTAAACTGGGGAGGATTTTTCATCTTACTCTATTATCTATATATATATATAAAATTAAGGTTTTTGTCTGTATATTGCTCCAAATCACGCCAAGTTTTGGTTTCACACGTTTCAATCAAAGTTATGAACGAAAACACCCTCAACAAAATTCTTGTATGTCTGTGTGTATGTATGTCTATGTTTCCGTGGTTTCCGCGGAAAGTTGCTCACGATTTACGTTAAAACGACTGAAGGGGTTATTATGAAATTTCATATTTGTATCAGATGTCTTCTAACTTACGTTTTTGGCTATATAACGTTTTGATATTTTGACCCCAAAAGGGGGTTTGGGGGGGGCGCACGAATGAAAATTATCAAATAACTCCTAAACTATTAACTCTACGGCAAATTTTATTATGAGCAAAGATGTAGGAGATGTGATTTCTGACAACTTTTGTTTAAAAAAATTCCCCAAAAAACCACCCCAAAAGGGGGGAAGGTGAAAAATATGTAAATTTAATATAAGGGTGGGGTTCGTGGGTTTGGGGTCCAGGGGGCGTGCCTCCTGGCTAGCAAAGAAGGGCCGCCGAAGGCGGGCTCTTGCAGCTGAGTTATTAATATATTTAAAAAATTTTTAACTCTATAATGTAAATTCATAAAAATCTATTATGAAATTAAGTGGGAAAAATTTTTAAGTCTAAAATTAAACTTTTCGCAAATTTTTTTGCAAGCCAACGGTTGGAATATAAAGTAGAAACTTGACCTAGAACTGCAGTTAATTAATACACCTTTGTTTGTCAAATTTCAGTTTCTTAGCTACAATCTTTTGATGGTTTTCCATTTAATAATATAATATTTTGCATTTTTAAACCGGAAGTTCTAAAGCTAAAAAGCCTAAAATCATATGAGTTTTTTACTTTGAAAAATTTGAGCATGTTGACATCAGAACAAACTTTCTAGGGCCTTATTTTCTCTTATTGATAAAACTTAGGGAATGCTGTGTAGGTTTTTGGTAGACAGTTGATGTATTTCGGCTAACAAACCGAAATATATTGAAAATTCAAAAAAAATTAATTATTTTATTTTTCTTCATTGTGAAACACCACCAACTCCAACCTATTAAAATTCTCAATTGGGTATTGGAATTCAGAGCCAAAGACTAACAGAAAAAATCATGCTTAAAAATAATTTTTCTTGGCGTTTCAAACATGAATAAAAAAAAAAATTGAAATTTTCCGAGTAAATTCAACACATCGGCCATCCAGTGGGCTTTTCCTACCCAGCGTTACGAGGGAAATTTTAATTTATTTTCATTTTCTTAAATTGTAATATATAATACATATTCTTCTTTAATCATCGATATACATAATTTTTCAGCTCTTAAACATTGAAAAATTATTTTTCTAAATGGAGTTTGGCCTCTTCTATAGGTACTGATAATATTTTAATGAAAAGATAATATTTTTTTCTTTATATTCAAATAAATAAAGAACACGCCCATTCAGAAGCTTTCTTCTCGCGAAGAATTAGATAAAGCAAGCCGAGTCATTTTTCATTTCAGTTGATCGAGAATGTTTTTCCAGTGCGATAGGGATTCCTTGTTAATGCAAGAACATAAGACAAAAGTAAGTTACCATTTATTTGGCTTTTATACTTTTCTCTATACCTACTCTTATTTATAGATAATACTATTATTTAACTATGATACTATTAAGTATATCATAAATAAGTTTTTATTTTTTCGAATATAATTTGAATTCAATATATGGTACTCTCTGCAAGGCGATACTTATTATAATTCAATATCTCAAGAAGTCTTAAGGTAGTTGTTCCGCCAAATGCGTTTTCTTAGGATTTTTTGAAATTTATACAGATTATTATTTAAATACTTCTACATTGATTGGTGGCAAAACGAAATTTATGAACAATACAGTTTGGGAGATAATAAATTTCAAAAATCGAGTTTTTCAGGCTCTTTAACATTGCACTATACGGGATATCGGAAAGTTTACATACATATTTAATTATAATTAAGAAACCCTTCTTACCATTTTTATAAAAAACTAAACCAACATTAAACAATAACCAATACATACTTTAAGACAATTTTGATTCATAGTTACAACACAGTTTCTGAGATAATAAGGAATAAATAATGAAAAATGTATAAAAAAAATTTAGACTAAAAACAATTTGGCAACAGCGCATTTATTTAACCAACGAAAGATCCATGCACTAGATTTTTTCAAAATTTTAATTTTCATAAGGTAGGCGTTGATTACATTTGTTAAATAAAAAATAACAAAACGATTTTTATAGAAATTTAAAATGTATTTTATCTGTCATTTTAATATAAAAATATTCATTAATAAAGTAAAGGGTGTGTAGTTTCACAGTGAATGAAATAAATCTCAAAGAGGTTTATACAAACTCAATATATTTTGGATTATTAGTCCATCATCAGGAGTTTTCAGCTTAAAACTAATAATAATTGAACGAGCGATCACAATTTTTAACATTAAAAATATTCAAGCTCTTACAATGGTGCCAAATTTCTCAAACGAGCACGGGGTTGGCTAGAATTGGTACATAATCAGCAAAAAGTTTTGGGCTTATGAACTATGAATCCTTATTGTCTGTTCTATATACTCTAGCATTAACTTTTTGCTAGTATTGTCGCGAAACAACTACATTAAAATCTAAGAAGAAATGTGAAATCCTTTTCAATATTCTCTACAAATTTCGGGGATTTAATGATTCATTTTTCTGATTATCTGCATTTTTCAGACAAAAATTTTGAAGCTAGTAGACCCAAAATCTGAACAACTTTTTGTTAAACACCACAAAACATCTTATTTTCAGAACGAACTTTCTACGACCTTCCGTTTTCGAATTACGTGAGTATTTAAACTTAAATAGACACTCAGATAACAGACACAACAAAACATTTTGGAAATTGATTTTTCTCCTTATTTTGAACATGTCTAACCACAAGCGAAAAGAAATGAACATTTTTTAATTAATTTAATACCCGAATTAGTCAATGTAGTAAATTGACTAAACAATTTCATTTTTTCTTTATCATATTTAGAAATATCTGAATTGAGGGTAAACATTATTTTTAAAATAAAACTAAAGATTTGAGCATCTTTTTTTTGAAAATAATTGGAATGTTTTTCAAAAAATCATCTCAGGTTAAAATTAACCAAAGTTTATTAAAAAAGATTTAGTTTAATGAATCCCCTCTGATATCGCAATTTAATAATATTTCTACTTAAAATCTTAGTTTGTCCTTAAAATTAAATTCTATCTCTTATTATTTTTAATCATTATTTTCTGACTGTCCATCTGGATTAATAATATACCCACCAAAGATCAAGATTATATAAAGTTTGGTTTGATCCCAAAACGTGTGTAATTTTCAAAATGATGACTTTATTTGATGCTGAAAAATGAGAAAAAAATCGAAAATGGGGAACTATCAAACATCAGTTAAATGAGCTGAAATTCGGCATGCAAATTTGTATTTATTAATAAATTGCACCTCCATGTAAAGTTTCAACTTTCTAGCTAATATCTTTGACTGACAAAGAATTGATAAATCGATAAAATTGACCATGAAATTGTGCCGAGTCTTGAAAATTTTTTCACTTTTTCCTACATTTCGTTTTATTTTTTAACCGACTTCAAAAAGGAGGAGGTTCTCTATTCGACTGAATTTTTCTTTTTTTTGTTTCTATGTTAGTCATATCTCCGCCAATTGTGAACAGATTTTGATGGTTTTTTTGCATTGGGTTCAGTCTAGCTTCCGATTGATCCCGTTTTTTTCATTGGTATTGGACCTTTTTTGATATGTTTGTTCAGGAATAACTTCTTTGTTTATGAACCGATTTTAATGATTCTTTTTTTATTGGAATGAGGATGCCTTACGGGTGATACCATATTAATTTGGTCAAGTTCTGAAGAAATGATCAATGACGAAATAACGTAAATCTCCAATTCTTATGACCAAATAATCGAAATTATAATAAATAAAATCTTTTATAAAAAAAATCTGAAAACATTCATTTAAAACCCGCAAACGTTTCGAGAGAATTTCTATATTTATGAATTGAATTTTATTATCATTTTCTGATTCATTCGCCCGACGCTTTTTCTTCCGAGATGCATACAAGGTACATTAAGTCACTATTAATAACATCACTAAAAGAGAAAAATAAAAATAATTTTTAGAAAAAAAAATAAAACCAACTTCAAAAAAATTAAATGCAACAAATAAAATAATAATAACTAAAAAATAAAATAAATTACACTAAAAGCTATAAAATAATTATATAATTTAGTTACAACTAAACGACGAAATATTAACATGAAATTATTTTTTGAAGTCGGTGCCAAACATATACATTTTATGAATCGCACTCGACGGATCTTACTTAGTACGTTTGGAGGGTACGCTCGCTTATAAGTATAGTTTGTTTGGCACCGACTTCAAAAAGTAATTTCATGTTAATATTTCGTCGTTTAGTTGTAACTAAATAAGATAATTATTTTATACCTTATAGTGTATTTTATTTTATTTTTAATTATTATTATTTTATTTGTTGCATTTAATTTTTTTAAGTCGGTTTTATTTTTTTTCTAAAAATTATTTTTTCTGTAACTATATATATTTTTATTTTAGGTCATAGAGTTACAATTAATATATTTTAATAAACATAAATAAAATGCTCTATGAATCACTTAAAATCCTTTTTTATTAGGGGAACATTTGTTGCATAAGCTCCAGGCGCTAACGTGAAATTAAAGTGAATATTTACAAGATTTTGTTTTATATTATAGATATAAGTTTTATAATTTTAATTTAAGACTCTCTCAAATGTCAAATGATATTAGAATGCATGTTAGAGAATAAATTTAGATAAAACTCTAGTTATTTAAAAATTATTTTTCGAAAATTATCTCGTTAACTATTTTCATTAAGCATGCATAGATAAGTCTTATTTTAATAATTCCGTGTTAATTTAAATACAGTGTCTATAAATATTTTATAGAATAATTGGACATTCTTTTGTTTGTTTGATTTAATTATTTTAAATGATTAATCGAATGATTAGTATTATTTTAATTATCTAAAATTTAAAAATCTGCCGGAGTGCCGTCTCAGCCCATAATGGCATTTTTCTTATTTGTTATCTATTATTTTGATATTAGGACTGGCATTTTTTCTATCCTAATTTGTAGTTAATGTCGAGTAAGTGAAATATATATTAAATAAAAAGACATGTTTCGTTGGTAATATTTTGACTCCTGGGTCTAAGTTTGTGAGACGAGGCGACTAATACAGTATATATACCTATATGTATATTTCAAATAAAACAACTTTATACCTATATTTTTATAAAATTATTTTTCTTAAAATATATATGATATAGGTATCCGTAGTAAGGTAGTAGGTTGATCAAACTTCCAAATTATTTTAGTAAGTATAAAATATTGACTAAATGGTCTAAAAAAAGAACACAAAACAAATTTTGCAAAGTATTTCATTTTCGAATTGAATAAAATATTTCGAACCAAAATACAAAAAAATATTAAAAATGTTGCAAATTGATTATCATAATTGTATTCTAGATTAAATTCTGATGTTTGATTATATACCGGGTGAGTTTTTTATCTTGAGACTGTCTTATAACTCAAAAACAGTGCATTATATGAAAAAAAGTTTCAAATAAAAGTTTATTTATATGGAGGGGAAACTAAACTACGCTATTGTTTGTTTACCTACAACAAGCTTTCAAGGGTATTTCAAGGTCAAGTTCTGTTTTTTAAATGGAAACCTATATATTTGTTTATATATTCTGAATCTACAAAAAAAACTGAACAGCTTTTATTAGAACTATTTTTTATATTACATCAAATAAACAAAATATTAAATCAATTAGATCTCAGAAAAAAACCTTAATAATTATTTTTAACAATTATTCAGCTTAATTATCAAATAATAATGATTAAATAATTAATTATTAAATAAATAATTATTAAATCGAAAAGTCAAAACAATGAAAATAAGTTTTTATAATGATCTTAAAACTTTATTATACACAGATTTAAGAGATAATTTTCTACTTATTAAAACAACTTAAAATTCTTGAGTTTAAAAAAGTTTATTTCTCCTGTCAATCCAGTAGATAATTATATTGTGTTACCATAATAAAAATGGATCATTTTTTGTTGAAGACAGAATTAAAATAGTCATAATTTATGGTGAATATGTAAGAAGTGTTATGGGACTGCCATTGAAATGGATGCCGAGCATTTCCTGACAGGGATACACCCCCACGAGCTTCATTTTATCGTGTTGTAAATCTGTTAAAAAACACAGGAAACGTAAAGGGTACGAAAAAACTGAAATATGCCAAAATAACGAAATTGAAACTGGAATTCATCCAGAAAACTTGCGATAACACTCTAGAATATCACAGAACAGTGTGGAAAATTTAATAGATTATTAATTATTATTAAATTATTTATTTAATAATTAAATATTTGATCATTATTATATGATAATTAAGTTGAATAAATGTTAAAAATAATTATTAAGGTTTTTTCTGAGATCTAATTGATTTAATATTTTTTATTTGATGTAGAATAAAAAAATAGTTCTTATGAAAGTTGTTCAGTTTTTTCGTAGATTCAGAATATGTAAACAAATATATAGGTTTCTATTTAAAAAACAGAACTTGACCTTGAAATACCCTTGAAAGCTTGTTGTAGGTAAACAAACAATAGCGTAGTTTAGTTTTCCCCTCCATATAAAATAAACTTTTATTTGAAACTTTTTTCATATAATGCACTGTTTTTGAGTTATAAGACTGTCTCAAGATAAAAACTCACCGGTATGTGATTTTTCATAATATTTAGTTACTTTTCGATGAAAACTCTATCCAGAAATAATTTGATTATATGGTTATAAATAAGTATCTCTCTTTCTATATAAATTATATGTTTACCTATATATTAATATAGGTCCAACAAATTTAACCTTGTCAGATTTGATTGATAAAGCGTTATAAGTTTTGGTTTTAGAATTTAATTTCAAAAAGTATTTACTTAAAAAGACTATAGTTGGTAAAGAAGATATATGATGTCGGTGCGAGGTGAAACATTATTTAATTCAAGTATTATTAAACAGACCACGTGATTTTACCTACCCCTGCCTTTCTGGTATATTTAAATAATTTCTTTCAAATACATGTAGGTATACGATAATTAATTGAAAATAAGGATTTATTGTTTACAAAAAGTCTCCAGAATTGCAAGTACATGAAAATAATTGGTGACTTTTTTTGAAATATCTAAAAAGACAACTGTTACTAGGTTAATACTGCTATAGAGTGATTCCAAGCATATAAAAATATTTTAATGAGTTGAATGGATTTTGATGAGGCAGTCTAAGGTTCAAAAAAGAGAGATACTTATAACTATATTTTTATTCAAAACCGACTTTTCGGAGGTTTATTATCTCCTTCTTCACTTCACTAAATTCTGTTGAGAATGAAATACTCTATAATATTATTACTGCCTCTGAGAGAGGAGACAGAAGGGAATAATTTAACATTGGATTTCCTTCATTGACCTTTCAAAACCCTGAAGAAGGATGGAATAAACCTCCGAAACGTCGGTTTTGAATATAAAAAATATTGTTATAATTATCTCTCTTTTTTAAACCTTGGACTGTCTCATCAAAATCCACTCAATTTACCTATCAGTCCCTCTCCGAAAACTACTTCAGTCTTATTTTAACGCATATTTTAGATGATAACTCAGGATGGTCTCTCCGGTAAGGAGTTCAACTACATTTGTTTAATGCCTTCAGCGGACTTATCCAGTAATTTTTCCTGAGAAAAAATTATGTTGTTATTTATTGCATATAAAAGTATTGGAATAAAAGTTATATTAATTAATATTTTCGTAAATTAACTTATTGACAGCTAAAAAATTTCGGGGAAGGGGGAGGAGGATCCATGGGCAAATCAGGGGAAGAAATTCTCGAAGGTGTCCGACTTCCGACGGTTCCTAAAAGACTGGACATTCAACTACATTTTCGGCTTTTATATGACGCCTAAAATAAATTATTTTGATAATTAAAAAATCATCCTACTCAATTCTACTTTGGAATTTAATGTTTGAATTTGATCGATCTTTTGGAAATTATTTTGTAAGCTAAACTGTTATGAAAATAGTAAATAAATAACGTTTACCGCGTATATAAAATTCATGAGACGGTCTCGTTTTAATTTATTCTAATGGTCCGAGGCTGAATGTAGATCTCTGGGTCGGAGCAGCGCAATTGGATAGCATCTCTATGTAAATGTCGTGGAAGCCGAAAGGGATCCGAGTGCTATCTTGACGCTGAGCCCGTTTTGGCCCTCGGTTCTTCTCTTTTTTTTCAGGAATCCCCTCACTGTATTCGAGCTATCACTCTATCTCTTTTCCTCCCTGTCTTTCTGTCTCTCTCGCACTTATGAGGTTGATGGTTGACGGCGTGCGCTCGGCGCGTGGCTCATCCTCCAGCTTCTCCGACGAACTTGGACGGAAAAGCACGAATGCACTCACCTTCACCCTTACACACACATACACACACTCACACCGACACGTATACGTAGATATGCATTAATAAAAAGCATTTCGGGGGTAGAAAGAGACAATTTAAAAGGGAGGAAAAGAGAGAGCGAAAGAGATCGAACAACGGATCCGAAAAGCTATTCACTAAAAAGGGATTTCAATGCACGGACCTGGAATTTTAGAAGTTGAAATAACGAACCCTAGACGCCCTTTTGCTGCAAAGCGAACTAAAGATAGGGATTCTTTGAAATCTTTAAAAAGAATCCTGAACAATAATTTTAGATATACTCAAAAAGAGAGACATACTATAGAATTTATAACAAAAGATAACCTGTAAATCATTATCGACTTGCTTTAAAAAAAATGCTAATCAACCGAGCAAGTAAAAACCTTATCATTGAAAAATGGGCTTGAGAATGGAACAACCATACATCAATTTCATGAACCGCATTCATTAAATCCTCTATTATTATTATTTACTTGCTTATTTTTTTTAACTAATCAGTTTTTCGACCCTATTTGTTTAGGGAATGCTTACCGAAATGAAAAAACAATATAGCCCGCATCTTTGGTCATAATTCTGCATGTCTTCTTATTGGTATCCTGGATGCAATTTAGGAACTTGCTGAGTAGAATTTTGTTTTTTGTTGCACTTTACATTTCATAGTCTCTTTTAGTCCAAAAAAGTAATTTTTAAAGAATCTGTCTCTCTCTCTCTGTGTGTCTGTGTGTGTGTGTGTAAATAATAAGAATTTTAAAACGATTTCATATTATTACCTAGTCTTATATTGAGATTATGAGTTAAATAGATATTGAAAAGTTAAGGTAACATTGGGCCAACTCTTGATATAAACATTGTTAAATTTTTAAGTCGATTTCATAGTCCTTTAGTAGTCCGCTATTAATATTAATATTATAATATTAATAAATATTATTAATACATATTGATATTACTAGCTAAACAAGAAAAATGGAGGTTGGAATAAGCTAAATATTTTTTGAAGCTTTTGCTTCTTTAAGCGCGCTGGGCAGGGTCTAAATGGGAAAAAGCGACCCCGTAAGATTCCCATTCCGCTACGATTCTAGGCTGCTGGTAGGGGAAGTGAGAGAGGCGAGGTGAAGGGTGAGGCTAAAGCTGCAGTAGCTATTGATGGCGCAACCGTTCACACAGCTCTTAGGCCGGTTAGTATGTCGCAAAGTAAATGCTTTTACCACTAACAAACGGTAGATAGCTTTCAGTGCCTGTCATCTGATTGCCCATCCCAGTGGCTCCATTTACCATTTGTTAGTGGTATAAAGCATTTACTTTGCAACATACAACCGGCCCTTAGAATATCTATTTCGAACTTGTTGCCTTTATCGTCCGAAACATTGCATCTGTACAGATCGCTTGTATATTATTAAATGAAAGTGTTTTTAAAATTTTCAAATATAACACGGATAAAATACTCTTGCTACTACTGCATCCACAGCATCCATGGACCGCACGCTACTGCTATATACGTACGGTTGCTTATTCACATATATGTTAACTAAAAAAATCTTTTAAATTCAACAAAGTAAAAAAGGAGTGACGAGAATATATTTTTCGTAATTGACATAACTATGTGTATATTCATATATCAATAGTTTTACTAACTACAAGACCCGCCTTCGGCGGCCCTCTTGCTAGCCCTGATCCCCCACCCTCACCCGACACGGGCTCCCACCACCGTACCCCCCACTATGCCTCTGGAGCCCATCCAAACCTCCCACTTCACTGCATTTCTAGCCTTCTAGTGACCTACAGATTATGTAAACAAAATTTGGTTGAGTTTGTTCTAAGGGTAAGAATTTAAATTTTTTTCACCCTCCCCCCTTTTTTGGGTGTTTTTTTAAACAAAAGTTCTCTGAAATCACATCCCCTACAACTTTGCTTATAATAAAATTTGCTGTAGAGTTAATAGTTTAGGAGTTATTTGATAATTTTCATTCGTGCGCCCCCCCCCCTCAAAGAAACAAAATATCAAAACGTTATATAGCTATAAACGTAAGTTAGAAGACATCTGATGCAAATATGAAATTTCATAATAATCCCTTTAGCCGTTTTTACGTGAATCGTGAGCAACTTTTCGGAAACCACGGAAACATACAGACAGACAGACAGGAATTCTGTTGAGGGTGTTTTCGTTAATAACTTTGCTTAAAACGTGTGCAACCAAAATTTGGCATGATTTGGACCAATGTACGGACAAAACCTTAATTTTATATATATAGATAAACCAAATCAAAAACTAATATTAAGCAAAAAACAGTAAACGATGACTTCCGATACACATCGGTCATTAAATGTCCAAACATAACACAATTAAGAAAACTCCTCTCATTAAATGTAATAAGGGCTTGTTGGAAATTCAATACAAGATTATTCTATTATAAATTTTAGATGTTTTTTTTTATTCGTCTTAAGACGTAGTGGCTTAGAGTAAATGACAGGAAATGTCTTAGAGATTTTTTCCCCCAGTCTCGTCACGAAATAAAACTTACACCGGGTCAGGGAGTTAATTTGATTTAAAAAGACACGCCGCGAAATATATAATCTTTGTGATTGTCTTGCACGTTGGACAAGTAATAAAATTCGAGGCACAACGCTCTATGCCCGGCCGTTGTTTTTTTCTCTGGTTTCTTTTTTTGTTGTTATTCGATCCATGTCCGTCTGTTTTCGGACGCGCATGGGTGGTCCAGCGACCTCCACAGCCTCCTCGCAGAGTGCACGGAGTCAGTCGCCGGGACAACATAATTACACTACCGAATTCAACCTCTGGGGCAGGGATGCGTGGCTTTTCTTCGGATCCTTACTCTCAACAAGAGAAACGTCACAGCTCTTTAAGATTTAAAGTGCCCAGCATCCTGAACGACGATGCCTTTCAAATTGAAACGAGTCAGAGGGGAGGAGGATTATTTACGAATTCATCAGACAGTCAAGTCAATCAAGGGAATCGGGCTCGCTAACGAAACCCTCTTCAAATATATTTAGTATTCATTTTTTTACTAAATTAGTATGCAATACTTTGAATGAGAAAATTCATTAGGATTTAATTAAGAAAGGTTATACCTATCTTAGCTAATGAACTATTTACTATTACATGTAAATAAAATTAAAAGGTTTGTTGAATTTATAAGAATAAATCAAAGAGTGTGTCCTCATCTTGACCATAAGTAAACAATATACTTTGGCTGAATAACTCTTTCAACCCACTACAAATTTCTCACAGCCACGATCTCCAACAAAAACAATATAGTTATCTATATATATAAAATTAAGGTTTTGTCTGTACATTGCTCCAAACCACGCCAAATTTTGGCTGCACACGTTTCAAGCAAAGTTATGAACGAAAATACCCTCAACAAAATTCCTGCCTGTATGTCTGTATGTTTCCGTCGTTTCCGAAAAGTTGCTCAAAAAATGAAAATTCCTACACTTAGAGCACAACTTAACCAAATTTTGTATACATAATCTGTGGGAAACTAGAAGGCTAGAAATGAAAAAAACTAAGTGCGGGGATGGAGTGATGGTGCCGGGGGGGAGGGGGGTGGGGGGTAGAGGGTTTAGGTGAGGGTCCAGAGGCGTAATGAGGGGGCTCAGATAAGGTCCAGAGGCGTAGCGGGCTGGTGCAGGGTGAGGTCCGGGGTGGGTGGGTGCGGAGTGGTGGTGTGGGGGCGGGGTGGTGCAGTGAGGAGTGAGAGTTCAGAGGCTTAGTGGGGTGGATGGGTCGGGGGGGGGTGTTCAGGTGAGGGCCCAGAGGCTAGTGAGTGCGGGTGGTGGGGTTGGGCACGGGCATGGTGCGGGGGTGGGAGGTGCTGGGTGGGGTTCGGGAGGTGTGGTGGGTGGGAGTGGGGTATGAGGGAGTGGTTCGTGGGTTGGGGGTCCAGGGGGCGTGCCCCTGGCTATATATACTATATACAACACATATGCACCTACACTTATACACATATAAAATTTATATATTTGAGACTATAGCATAGAATGCTTTTTCTTCAGCTTCATTCTTATTGTAAATATTACCTTCTTTGAACATTAAGTGGTAATTGAATCCTTGTTTGGATATGGATGAATACGAGGGGTGAACCGCGACCTAATATCGTGTACACCTACTTCCACTTGCACTTTCATTTATAGTAGAAGACAATAGATGAAAGGGCATTATCTAATGAATTCCAAAATAATTCCGCATAATTCCAAAGACGTGTACACCTAATTCCAATAACGATTCACCTCTCGGATGGATATATGTGATTCACTAGAAATTCTCTAGTTCTAGTTTAAATCAAAAGCTCGAAGTTGTTTAGAGATATCCTGACCCGTGAATACTTACATCATGGATCATTTGCCTTAACTAGTTGTTATTTTCTTGTAAAAATAAGATCAATGCCTGTAATTCTTATTAGGCGAAGAAAACTGTAGCGTTAATCGAATAGAGGCAGAGCTAGTCATGAGGCTGATAAGGGACTAATGTCCTTTCCCTTACTATCTTGCATGCACTTTTGGATACTCCGAGTAGTGAAGAAAAGTTTCACCCAAAATAAAAAATAAATAAAAAAAAAGGCGAAAACTTTTATTCAATAGGCCAAGGGATCAAGTGAAGCTAGTAAGAGTCTATGCATTTTTTAAAGACATGAATGGATGGCAAAATAATGCTTATGATTCTCTGATCTCATGCGCTCCATGTTCTTTGCATTGAGATGACTGAGTATAAGTAAAAATTTTCTTGTTGAGGCCCTCAAATTAATTGAACTTGTTAATTGTTTACAACAATTTGTTTTATGTTATTTTGAGGGAGACAGATGACAGGTGGAAGATACCTAATAAACTATATAGTTCTTTAGCCATCTCAATTTTGGCCATAGCAAAAAGTTATGTATTATATTAGAAATTCATTTAAAGCAGGCTCAAAATCGACATCGATAACAATCATGCCATTTCGAAGATAGACAACGAGAGAAGACATTATTAGGATTTTTAAATGTTTATGCTAATTTTTTAGGATGAAGATCAATAATTCATAGCACTTAGTCTATTTTCAAACCAAACATGGCCCTGATGTGCGATTTGATGGAGAAATAAATATGATAGGTGACGCTTCCCTTCTAGACAACAAGATATCTTTTAGAATTCTTAAAAATATCTTAAAGACAATAAGAGCTAAATCCCTGATACTAACCAGAAGATGTCTTATTCAGGTCTTGATGCCTTTAAGATGTTTTTAAGATGTCTATAAGATATCTTGGTGTTTATTAGACATCTTCTAGAGAGAGTGTGCTATCAGGGATCTTCTAGAGCGAAGGTGCAATATGATTATCATCCAATTATACTCCTATATAAGGTACTCATACTCTTAGCATGGACTCTATCTGTCTTTTACAACACGGGGACTAAATAAGATTCAAGATAAAAATTTACAAATGATATGTACTGATGTTTTTTTTTTAATTTTCTGACAAACAAAAAGTTAACAATTTTAGACGATATATGTGCCCATCATTATGAAAGTGGTCTAACTCATTGATTGTTAGTTTCGAGATATTTAAAGTTTTATAAAATAAACAAGATTCGAATTCTGTATATTGAGACAACTAGAAATCCACTTAATGGTTCAATTTTCTGCGATTTTTCAAAACCGACATTTTTTTACTGTACTTTTTAAATGGATGGAACATAAAATATGAAAAAAATAATTTTTTAATGTATAATTAAAAGTTTTGAGCATCTTTTTTTGAAAATAGTTGGTAGTTTTTTCAAAAATCAGCTCGGGTTCAGATTAACCAAAATGTATTTTAAAAGAGAAAGAATTCAATCAATCTTTTTCGGACAAATTCTAAGATTTTAGTAGAAATATTATTAAATTGCGATATCAGAGGAGATTCATCCCCCAGAATTTTTTAATTTTTTGACTTAGTCCACTTTCATAATTATGGGCACATATATACATGTTCTATTTTCTTCTATATCTATTTAAAATTCTAGATCACTGCTATCCTATAAGTATAACAATTATTTTATATTTGAGATCAATTTAAAACTAAATTCTATTATCACAATAAAAATAAAAAGTTGTCCAAACTAAGATTCGAATTGAATTGTGTCAAAGAATTAGAAATTACATTATTTATAGAATGTTTTGATAATCAATCGAAGCCATTTTCGAATATATTTCGGTGCTTTTTACTGCGCTTCGAAACGCATTCTATCAGCGAAATCTCCGATTAAAATGTTATATTCAAATGATTTCAAATCATTTAGGCCACTTTTAATACAAACAACTTTTTCTTTTTTGAATCAGATTAAGTGTTTTTAATACATACATGAATCTGAAATCCTTCCGTTTTAGTTACTCCTGGGTCTCTTATCTTTATTTTGGATGTCAAATGCAAAATCCTCTCTTGAATGAAGTGTATATATAAGTAAAAAAACTTAAAATTTTTATGGATAGATTAATTTTTTGAACTTTTCCTTAGCATTTAGTATCAATTATATAAAAAAATTATAATTATATTAATGATTTCTTAGATACCTACACCTTGAAATTGAGATTAGATTTTCGAAATTATAATTTTATCAAACCCTTCATTTCCATACAAAAAATGGAAAAATTTTAAAACCTTTGAACTTTTTTAAATTCTTTTTTTTATTTAATTATACTGCGAGGCAAAGAAAGAAAGCCCCTAAGCTTTTTACTCGTCTGACTCGTAAAAAAACATTGAGAAGATGTGGGTGGGATTATTAATGTACTATCATATTACCTTAATCAAAAAAACATTTTTTTAAATATTCTCCAACATCATAATCATTAAAATGTGTGATACTCATTCACTCAAAGTCATTTGATCTAACCAGGTAAAACATCATAGTTAATTCTACAAATACGTGTTCTTATAATTTATTATTTTATATTATTATGCCCATGTTACTTTCACTAGGTCAATTATTGGCTGATATTTAAGTATGAAATTTTCAATTGAAAAATTTATAGGAGTTTCAACAAGTGTGCTATATCTCCCCTAAGTATATATAAGTTCTCTCTGACACATTTTTTGGAGTTAAAAAAGATTTAAGAATAATGAACTAATGCTAATATTCTAGATTCTACTGATTTATTACTATCTAGCTTATATTTCTTCTACCATACTCTGTTTCGAGAATTAGAGGTTTTTATAGGCAAGAATATTATCCCGAGATGACTAGTTATTAGAGGCGGTTGGTGACTTTTCAACCAGGGAATGCTGTCTCAAAAAAGTACCCTTCATTTTTTGAAATATTATTTTAATCTTCGCTTTTTTGGATGAAATCATCGGAACGTGGCATCATTTTCGTTATTTTTCAAATTTAATTAGATTTTTAAAAATAAAATATATTTTGGGATCTTCGCCACAAACAGATACTGGTTTGTGTGATTGAGGGTAGGAGCCAGAAATTAATTCTTGTGATTTAAAGAGATGGAAATCGACCTGATCATCCACAATGAATAAGCCTGCCCTATAAAAAAAACTTAAATTTCTTCTAATTCTATTGCTATAAGCAAGCTAGGATTTGTCTATAGTACTCTTAGTTATTTCCGATCTTATATATTGAGAGTTCTTAGAAATGGATTAGTCCAAAGATTCTCGAATCATCATTTTCTGTATTGTTACTATTTTAATAGTTCCTCAGCGAGTACAATTTTTATTCGACCAAAACTCGTCTGTACTTGACATGCTTGAACTGGAAGATATAACTACCAGGCAGGGACTACAAGCCTTCTATCCGCACACTTTTAGGAAAAAATCATTCATTTTAATTGCCCCTTGAAACTATGCAACAATTTTTTTTCATTTCGAGAACCAAGGTACATACTTTTCAAATCAAAAAATGTTTTCTACAGAAATGTTTGAAATAACGGATAATAATTTGAAAATTTAAAGATCCTTCTGAAATTTTGAAGTCGGCCTTATATATTTATGAAAATACTCTAAATGTTTGAAATTTTAGGGATACGCCGCATCAACAGCATCCATGGACCGCACGCCACTGCTAGGTATCTAACATATATTGTTTTTTATCTAACATTATCTCAATAGCATTCACCCTAAATTATTTTTCTCAACAGTTTAAAACCATACCTGAGTATCAACTTTTATTGTTTGTAGCTAATATGTTTTACTTGATAATATACCTACTTTGCTGTGACGGACAGACAGAGTAGAGATCCATAAAGAAAACAATATTCAATCAGCAAATAACTTCATGCGACAATTACCAAATTGTTATTTTTAAAGCAGACATCCACGATTTACCCGAAGATCATCTGGGCCAATGACTTCTTTGAATGTTGGTAGTGAACATTTATTTGTAATTATTTCACTTAATTCCATTATTCATTTTGATTTCATATGCCAACTCGAGATTAACATAAAATTTCGATTATCTTGAGCGTGATATATAGATACAAATGATATTTAAATTTTCATATTTTATATATATTAATTCTAGTCGTCCAACTAAGATTAATGACAACATCTAACCTCCCTGAATAATAAATTCCCAATTAATTTTCTATAGGAATAGACAATATATAACGTTCTTACCTTACGAATTTTAGTACATTTTTGAAATCAAAAGAAACACATTTTTGGCTGAATTTGAGAGATTTCTTGAAGGAAAAATAAAAATGGCCGATATACTTGAATATTGTAATTCTTGGACCAGATAAATTACTCATCAAGATTGGTTAGATTTATTACGTATCCATTCTAATTGCCAACGGCACTTTTCAAAGGAGCACAGATGGTAATTCAATTTTCAATTCGATCTAGAATACCACCTGCTATTGACAGAGAATAAACTAAAGGGAACTTCAATATCAGATCAAGTCCCAGGATTACCTCATACATGGCAGTGAACAGTTTCGAGGAATCGTAGATCTAAGGGAATAAAACCTTTCATATTATTTTATTACTGTAAAAGGGGCACGCAAGTACGTACACCACACACACTCGTACCCTGCATGTACCGACCAATAAGTTTTTAGGCACTTTTTGAGCTCTGGGGTTCCACAAAAACCCGTTTTTTTATTTTTTAAATTTGATTACCATTTATTAAGGGTATTGTTTACTTTCATTTAGAATTGACAACGTCGTGAAACTTACTTCTATAATCTCAAAGTAGTGTCTAATATGCCTTGCAATTTAGCTTTAAATGAAATTTGGCACATTAATTTATATTAATAAGCTGCATCTTTCTGCTAAGTTTTAGCTTTATTCCTTAAATCGCCCGCTACCAAAAACTTGTCGGTTTATTAACATTTACGGAGAGCGTATCAATTCTTAAAGAAATTTTCATTTCTCCTACAATTATAGTTAAATTTATTTAATTCTAAAGTTTTTTTTAATGACTGACTAGTTTAGTTTAGTATATATCTATATAAGATCCAAATGAAAATAAATAAGAGGAAGACTAAGGTCTTATTCTGTTCAATTAAAGAAAAAACATTAGGAGTGTGTAAAAATAAGTAGAAAAAGTTAGAAGAAGTTAAGAATTCCACTATCTAGGAAAGTAAAATCGCGATAGACACAGAGACAGAAGAAGGAGAAATAAATTAAATCCAGAATTACTCAGGCTATAATGAGGTTTTAATTCAAAATAAAAATTATTTTCTAATCAGTTTAGAAAATAGAAGTTATTGTTTAAGACATACTATATTTATGGAGCATTACCATGATGGCATCGGATAGAGTTGAGTGGCTATAGTTCCCGAAGGCCATTAAAAAAATATATATAACTATTTTTTGAGAATTTGGCTAATTTAAATCTATTAAACCTTGATGAGTTTAAATTTCCTAAGGCTTAGACAATATCATGATGTAAATTAAAAATTAATTAAAATTCTCTATAAATTAATGATGTTTAGGTTTTTAATTATGGAGTAGTTATCCTGTAGTGCTCATCATTTTATGTAGTATGATTTTTATTCATTAAAAAGATTGGAAACATTTATAGATCTTTTCTGTATGGATATAGGTACTTTTATTTAAAGATCAACATATAAAAAAAAATCACATCAATTTAATTCAAATAAAAAAATCATCTATTCTATTAAATTGCAAAGAATTGTTTTGTGAAGAATATTCTGCAATGAATTTTTCAGACCATGAAAATTTTATCCAAAGAGTTTCGAGAGAGCTTGGAATAGAATCTGATACATACGTTAAGTTGAATCAAACCATTTTTTGAACAGAAGTATACACTGTTAAAAATTTCTTATCTAATTTTACTATAAAAAATGGGAAGTCAGGCGTCAAAACTTTTTAGTATTATTACATACCAGTCAGTGGTGCAATCGCGAATTTAGCACTATGGGAAGGCTGAAATTCTGGGTGACCTGGGGGTTTCGGGGGTCCGCCCGGAAATTTTTGGAATTATATGTTCCAAATTATGCATTTTAAGGGTTTCTGGCTTCAATGTTAGTCATTTTCACTTAACCAGTTTTCTTTTTTAACCGCTAAAATAAATAGATAAAATACAAAAACTCAAAACCAGGCGGGAACGGCGTTCCCGTACCATGAAACCCCTGATACCAGTATTGTAATCTTACAACATATTTTTTACTAATACGTATCTAATTAATACAAGAAAAAGCAAGTTACAATATATTTTTGTATTTTCACAATGAGTTAATGTGATTTTACTAATATAATATAGTATTTTTACTTTCACATTTATATTCATAGAGTATAATGGGCAAGTATTGCGACGGCCAGTGTGGGTCCTGGCTCTTTGAGAGCTTGTATCTCGGCGCCGCGACACTCCTACTACACTCCCTTCCTTTATTTCAATCGGATTAAAAATTTGACACAACTAATAACTCATGACACTTGATAAATACACTAATTTTTAAAAAAAATCGTCAGAGCCGTTTTTGAGAAAATCAAAAAATCTTTCATGTAAATGTCCACTTCCGATTTCAACCAAAATCTTGATGTACTCCTTCTAGCCTATATCAAGCTTAAGTTTCGAATTTCGTATCTCTGAGACTATATGGTTGCGAAACGCAGGGGGGGTAAATTCTTACGTACGTAAACATCAACTTCCGGTTTTTCTATTTTAGCCAAAATCTTGTTATACTTCTTGCTAGCCTCTACATAGCTTAAGTTTCAAATTTCAAGGCTCTGCTACTTTCCGAAGACGAGATATGAACGATTAAAATATTTATTTTACGACACTCCTAAATTACAACCCTTTCCTTTAATTCAATGGGATTAAAAATTTGACACAACTATTAACTCATGACACTTGATAAATACACTAATTTTTAAAAGAATTGTTACAGCCAATTTTGAGAAAATAAAAAAAGAAATAAAGGAATAGGGTGTGTTGCGATGACTTCAAATAAGTTAAAATGTGAAAGTCGTGTGGTGAACACACCGGTTGATTTTTTACTTAAGAAATCTTGTAAATTTCCTATCTATTTATATTGTAAACATATTATAGTAAATTTACACTTTTTTTAACAGTATACTATTACTAATTTAATATTAAATTTGTTGTTTGCATCTCTCGAAAATTTCCCCTGCCATTAACTGTTCAAAATGAATGAAAACGAAGCTGAATAATCTCTTAGTTTCTATTTCTTTGGCTTCTTTAAATCTTCTCTAAATTGAAATAAAGAATCCTCCGTCTGACAAGAGTAGCACTAAATTCTACGTATCGCTATCTAGAGAGTCACTAATTGGGTGACATCCTTCCCTTTGACACAGAAACTCTGATCCTTTCTTCTTTGTTTATTCAATTATTTATTTATTAAAAAAAGTTGTATTATTCATTATCAGATACCAAAGAAACGAAAATGTTTAATGATCGTGAGTCGAAAATTTTTTAAATATTGCTTTTGAATGCAAATTTGACCAAAATCAATAAATAAATAATGCTTCGTGTTCTTCTTCTGGTATTTGTATTCATTTTAAAAGCAAGCGAGGAAGAAAACTAATGAATTGAAGATCATCTTCATTAAATCGAATAAAATATTTAAATGCGATTGAGATCCCACACATCATCAACAAGAGCAGCCTTGGAATGGAAATGAGCTGCTCTCGGCCCTGCCCATGCACCTTCCCCCGCTGCTCCCGAAATTTGGCAAACGATCAGAAGAAACGGGTGAAGTGAGATAGAAAGATATAGAAAGATAGAGAGATAGAAAGAGAGACAGAGACAGAGAACTCACACACCTGTCTTCATTATCAGGCACACGCGCCACTCGCGACACTCACACACACTCTTGCATTCGAAATACATTTTTATATCGTTTTTTTCTTCTTTTTTTACCAAGATACAAAATTGCATTTAATTAATAAACCTAGTGGGACAGAGAGATGAAAACGACTTCTGAGAGAAGAATGTTCGATTCTATATCGATCCCTCGATATCTTTGTTTCTTTCTCTGGAATTCAAGTCATTTCTTTTACCTATTCGTTCGGATATTGTTATTTATTTAGTGTTTGTATTTATTTGACAGTCGGTATCGCGATAAGAAAAAGAAACAAATAAATTACTTAATAAATTCTAAACAAGGAAAGGAGCACAAGAGGAACGCGCCACCAGAATAAGAAAAACATCCATTCTCGAATGCTTAATAATTCCATTGAGATGTTACGGTATCTCTCTCTACATATCCAAAATATTTATAACTCCCACTTATCTGTGTATATATATATGTTAAGATAGTTCTTTCACAAATGCAAAAATTCAAGAAGTTTTTGAAACTTGGAATATAAATCATTAAAAGCATAATAAACACACTGTTAAAATTTGAAGACGATTTACCACACCAAACATGAAATAATTGCAATTAAAAATGGCATTTTTAACATAGGGTAGATAGGGAAAGGGTGGGGATATGATCATTATTTTATTTTTTTCATTGAAGGACTTTCACCATCTTGATGAAAAACTATTTTGTTAGAATAATATATTCGGAGTAATTTAAAAAAAATTGAATTTATTTACCACTTATTTTTGATAAAAAACAAAAAAAAACTATTTGGGCGATTATTTTTAGTGGAGGTGATATAAGCATAATGGCTTGGAAATGACCGGCAAGATTTCGTAGTGTCAGTGGACAGTCACGTTAAAAAAAATACCCTAAAATTTTAGTTCCGTTCGTATTTATAGAGTGGTTACGAGGATAAAACTTTTTGT
The DNA here is from genome assembly GCA_024734495.1 of Forficula auricularia. Classification (NCBI taxonomy): domain Eukaryota; kingdom Metazoa; phylum Arthropoda; class Insecta; order Dermaptera; family Forficulidae; genus Forficula; species Forficula auricularia. Next base: position 26,575,159 of record JALMQS010000153.1, read on the forward strand.
GTGGATTGTCGCGAAAGAACCTCCTTAAATTAAGTTTAGCGATAGACTCAAAAATTTGAATTCGTGTTTCTACCAGAAATACAAACAAGGTTTAAGATTATCTGAAAAAAAATTCTGGAAAAATTGAGAACATTATTACTTCCAAATTTATATTTTAAAAATATAATGTGTAAGTAATGTAATCGACACCCGGGATCTATATACTTTGAGAGGTTCTATCTTGGAGAAAAAAAGTTAATTTAACTTTGTCACTTGTAGGTGGAAGAAATCGATGTCCTTAATAGTTTGAAACCAAATTTAGAACAAAAACTGGATATTGTGGTCCAAAAAGTGACCAAAAATCCATTATCACTTTCTTCATTTTTTTTCAAGGGTATAAAAAGAATGTTTTTTCGAGTTTCTTTGATGAAATTATAATTTCCTATATCTCTATAAAATACTCTACTAAAATTAAGTATAATCCCATCGAAATTCAATTCATTAGTTGTTCGTAGGTACGTACGTACTTATGTACATATGTACGTACGTATTTACCTCCTGTGTCTCGTATCAGTAAGTCTCAGATCTACGAAATTCGGAACTTATGTTTTATATAGGATTGAAGGAGTACAGCAAATTTTTGGTTAAAATCAGAACACCTAAAATTGACATTTATATGAAAGATTTTTCGTTTTTTGTGATTTTCTCAAAAACGATTCTAACGATTTTTTTTCAATTCGGTGTATTTATCAAGTGTCATAAGTTGTTAGTCGTGTGTGAATTTAAATTCGATTGAAATAAAGGAAGGAAATAAATTAGTAGTGTAGCAAATTAAATATTTTAATCGTCCATATCTCGTATATTGGAAGTCGCAGAGTTTTGGGATTTGAAACTTAAGCTTTCTAGAGGCTAGAAGAATTTGGCTAAGTTCGAAGTACCGGAAGTACATGTTTACTTGAAGATTTTTGGTATTTTTTAGAATCTGTATACTTATCAAATATTTTAAGTTCTTCAAAGAGTAGGTATAAATTCCGATTGGAAGGGAGGAAAATAAATTACTCATGTCGGAAAAATATTAACAACCTTATCTCAGTTATGGTGAGTCTCAGAGCTTCAGGATTTGAAACTTAAGCTATCTTGATGCTAGAAGAAGTAGCCCGAGATTTTGGTTAAAATCAAAGGACCGGAAGTACATGTTTACTTGAGCAATTTTAGTATTTTGCAATTTTATCTTTTGGCTTTTTTCCGGTTTTCTCAAAACTTAGGGGAAACCCAAATTGAAGTAATTTCAATGAAGAAAATGATTTCAAATATGGGAGAAACTAATGTGAAAGTCGTGTGGCGCGCGCACTAGTTGATTAAGCTCACTATGCTAGCCACTTCTCAAAGTAAGGTGATTTGAATTTAAGCTAAAAAGTTTAAACATTTTTCAAACGTGCATCTTATTACTACCAACTTTTGTTTCAAATTTCATCTCATTAGCTACAATCGTATTTTTAATTAAAAAGAAAAAAGCTGTCCCAAATATTTATCAAATAATTTAAATGTGCAATATCAAAAAAAGAAAAATCATCTATTATTTCAAATAAATTTTAATGGATATTATCAATTTCATTTTTTAGGACACAGACAAAATTTATTTAAATTCTTTCCGAGTTATTTAATGCCGGCAGTACTTCGGCTTCTCTCTAACCTCTCATAAAAAATCGAATAGGAATATATTTTAATGAAGTCTTATTGAAGTTTCCACTTTTCATTCTGCAGCTGCCTATCTCAAGTTATTTCGTTCACAATGTGTGGCCTAAACATAAACATAAAAAAAACTTTCTTCTAAATTAAGATGATCATGAAAACATTAACCCTAAATTTTTGCTTATTTCATTAAACATTATGATGGCCTATATATGTATATATGGAGGAAAAGAGATAAGAATTATGATAAGTTTGCAATAAAAACAGAAAATAATATTTGTTTACTATTTTTGCTAATTTGTAAATAAATAATCCTATTTATTGCTTGTTATGGTTTTATATAAGCCATTTAATTCTAAATGAAGTGTAAATTTAGTTACCCTACGGTGTTTTTATCTTAAAAGTCTTTCAGAAAAGTAATCGTATCAAATGAGCGAGAAGTGATTTGAATGTTGTTTTTTTTTCTTTTTTTTTTTAAGAGTCGTTGCACTTTTTCCGGAGGCTTTTCTGTTGGGATAAATTAGCCTGACACGAAGTCGCGTGGACAGAATGTCAGCCCTGGAGATAAGTTGGAGGTGCAGATCGTAAGACACCTGTTTTTTGGATGGAACGTCGGTTAGTCCGCTCCAAATTCGTAGGTGAAAACTGAAAACAGGCAGCAGGGCTGGGCAGCAGCAGGCTCCAGCTCCAGCTGTCCGCTGGTCGGACCGGACTCCAAGCACGTGCGCCGCCGACTGGCCAAAAAAAATACACATATTCTAATAAATAAATATAATCCCATCGCTTCCCGGCTTTTTTCCACAATCATCATTATCATCAACGAAAAAAAAAATTTATTTGGCTAATTTCATTATTATTTCCGAGAGAAAAAATTGAGACGTCCAAGTGAAAGAGGAGACAGTGCATTTGCAGGATTTCGTGGAGCCGGGAGCGTCGACGAGATGCTCGACCGAATTATCGTTCAATTAAATTTCCAGTTCAATTAAAGAGAGAGAAAAAAAAGTTTATTTGTCAATCAAATTGATATCAATTTTAGATCGAAGAAAAAAATCAATATTAGTTTGCAAATGGATTTAAAGAGGCAGCCGGGTAAAAAAATGGATGGGCTTATTTTATCAATCAGTTTCAATATCTAAAATTATAATTTAAAAAACTTTCTTTGACAGATGTTTATTAATATCATGTAATTATATAACATTTTAATCAAATTCTGATTTAAAGAATAATTTAAACTTTTTAAGATTTTTGAACATTGAAATTTATTGATATTTAAGTTAAGACTATGGTAAATGATATGGTAAACTTAAAATATTTGTATCATAGCTTTTTAGTCACTACTTCTGAACCCATCTTCAAAATTCATACAACAAAATTGGTTAAGTCAAATTCAAGATATTTAGAAAAAATTAAAAAAGTACTGGAATAAAATACTAATGTTTATGGGCCAATATGTACGAAGAATTAATCAACGCTTCGTTTTGTTAAAGTAATGGTAGGTTGTGGAAAAAATCGTGGACCAAATAAAGGAATCAACACATCTATACAACCATTCGCACAGACTAAATGAAAAAATAGAACTTTTTGGCCTCTCTACGAGACCGCAAGTAATTTTTGGTAAAATAGTCACATGCTAAAATTCAATCTAAATGAATACTAAAATTTATGACTTTGATTGAGACCATGGTTTTCGTAGTCTTTACCTGAGGACCCTTTGAAGTTGCGCTTGACTCGAGACCGATCCAATACTTGATCTGCTTCGTATTGGATAAAGTAAAAATGGGTAAATGGATTGGGGCTTTTATTTTCACATATATATTCTCTATACCATGTAATGATATAGAATATAATGTGAAGTATTGAGATCGCCTGCCTGGTTTCTAGCCTTAACTGATCTGCGAATTCAGTTGTCTAACTAGCAGTGGCTCCCATTAAACGAGGTGTGGGTATTAAATGAACGGGCTGATGCTGCTATTGCCAAACAGCGAGCGTACTGCGACAGATTTGAACATGATTGTTCCTGGTGATGGTTCTTCCACCTTCTAATCGCCTCTTTTAAATTCTCTCTTATTAAGTTTTTAGATAATATATGAGGTATGATGAAATGTAAGCGAGCATTGAAAACATGCCCATCGAACAAATGTTAGATTTTTATAATTTCTCGAAAGCAAAATCAATTACCAATGAGACCAAGATATTCAAAATAATATTGTCAAGCTCAAGTAGCTGTGCTGAACCAGAAGAAAATATTTCCTTATATACTCACAAAACCCTTTACTACCAAGCCAAAAGAAAGAAGGAATCCGATAGATCCCGAAAAAATGGAACTCCTATAAATCTTTGTATGAACAGCTAACATTGATTAATCCTTGATGGTAAAAATATGAATCGAATCCAGAATCTGCACAGTATCGAAACGTTATGAATCGAGATAGGAGAATAGCTAATTAAAAATACAAATGATTCCATCAGAAAGTTTCAATTACTAAATAAGCGTAGAGATGTGATCTTTATTTCTCTTTTTTATAGCAAAGTCAAGTTCGATTAAAAAAGCCCACTTAAATTAACCGATCGATTTTTAACTTCCCAATTTGGAGAGAAAATTTTTTCGTGAAATTTTTGTCTTCATTATCATTATTAAATAGTCCAATTGATTTATTTCCCAAATCTCAAGATCTATTGACAAAGATAAATTGGCATGTTATTTTTGCCTTAATTATCACGACTCCTTTATGTTTTCTTTCTTCCTTCTATTCGGGCACATTCTATTCTAAACCTAGATCTTTGATTAAGCCGTTTGAATATTTGTCTGTTGTAAATAATGGTATTATTAATAATCACAATAGAGAAAACACTAATGTAATTATCAAAAAAGAGAAAAAATAATTATAGAATCAATTGATTCCTCAAAGTTATTAGAAAAAAGATAATTGAGGAAGCAAAACTTTCTTTTTTATTATTAGACCACATGTTGAAAATTTAGTTTTACAGTAGTTTTTCAAGAAAAAAGAAACTACTTAATTGTTGAAAATATCAAGATCTATTAGATACAACGGTATACTTTAATCAAATAAATTATTAAACAAACAAATATTAGTGGGTAAAAATTCGAACCCGAGTTTTTAACATAAATGCACTATTTGAAAAGACAACAGGACTATTTTGATCTAGTTCTTTTTTCTTTTGTCTATGGAACCGATATCTCAAAGTTTGAACTAGATATCCGATGTAGATGACACTGCAAGATTTGATTAAAATCGTTAAGCCGGAAATATCCTTCTACTTCAGATTATTTAGCATAATTTATTAAAGACCTTTCGTTAATACTCTTTTTTTCATTTTTTCCTTTATAAGGTGATTATAAGTATTTGTATAAAATAACTTCATATAAATTGCACAAATATGGTATTTATACTGCTTGTCACGATCCACTGACAGTCTACAACTACATAGTGGGTGAAATTCTTGTCTTCGTGAACCTTCTTCACCGAGCTTGTTTAACTACTTTTTACCTATATAAAAAATATATACTTAAATATAAAAATAATTTTTAAGAAAAAATAAAACCGACTTCAAAAAATTAAATCCAACAAATAAAATACACTAAAAGGTATAAAATAATTATTATCTTGTTTAGTTACAACGACGAAATATTAACATGAAATTACTTTTTGAAGTCGGTGCCAAACATATACCTTTTATGAATCGCACTCGACGGATTCAACTTAGTACGTTTGAAGGGTATGCTCGCTTATAAGTATAGTTTGTTTGGTACCGACTTCAAAAAATAATTTCATGTTAATATTTCGTCGTTTAGTTGTAACTAAATAAGATAATAATTATTTTATACCTTTTAGTTTATTTTATTTGTTGCATTTAATTTTTTGAAGTCGGTTTTATTTTTTTCTTAAAAATTATTTTTATTTTTCTCTTTTTAGTGATGTTATTAATAGTGATCATATTATCAGAACTTGAACAAATTAATATGGCACCATCCCTAAGATACCCCCTTTCCAATAAAAAAAGAATCATCGAAATCGGTTCATAAACAAAGAAGTTAGTCCTGAACAAACCTAACAAAAAAGGTCTAATACCAATGAAAAAAAAATGGGACCAATCGGAAGCTAGACTGGACCCAATACAAGAAAGATTTTCAAAATCGGTTCACAATTGGCGGAGATATGAGGTAACATAGACACAAAAAAAAATTCAGTCGAATAGAGAACCTCCTCCTTTTTTGAAGTCGGTTAAAAAATAACTAAAACAAGTATGAAGAAATAAATTTATTGAATTATGAAAAGTTGAAAATGTTCATTTTTCGCATTAAGAATAAAACTCAAAGTTTCTAGTCTAACGGCAGTATTCTAGAAATAATTGCCAGACTCCTGGATTAAGTATACTACACACTTATGTTATTGAAAAAAATAAGTCTATACTAGATGGATTTTCATATATTATCTCTTTTTATTTTTATTTCTATTAAATGTACATTTTTCTAGGAATTATTTAGTTAGGTCTTTCGATTTTAATTTTTTAGCTTATTCGTGTTTAAAATTTTCTGAAACGGGAAGAAAAATAATTTTCATTTTCATTTCTGTGTTTTAGATTAGCACAATAAATTAAGGGGTGAAGTTCTGCTGTTAAATTGTTTCTATTTCCATGGCAATGAACTTATTAGATTTTTAGCTCACTAGATTCAGAGCTATGAGATAAAAAATTGAAAAAAAATCAATTATTAATCGTAATTGATCAGCTGAAATTTGGCACACAGCTTGTATTGTCAAGTTTCACCTTTATTTTGAGTTTCAGGTTCTTATTTCTATTGGTTTATTTATTTTTTGTCTCATGCTATATAAGCCTTTTTTGGTCTTATATTGTGACCTCTGACATTTTGTGTTTTAATTAACTTAATTATTTTCTTTCCATTTTGAAGTAAATTATTACCGTCTTTTGGGACATGAGTCAGCTCTTAATGAAAAAAAAATACTTTGCTTTGGACTGAGAAAAAATATAGCGTTAAAGTCTCCAAAATATTATAGACGAGTCTCAAAAAAGTTACTATTTCCTTCAATTTTTCTTCATTAAATTAAATATTTGTTTGAAAGAGAAGTAAGTGAAAGTCGTATAAAATGTATATCATTAACTTTTTTATTTAGTATTTTTCGATATTCCGTGTAGATTATCATAATGAAGTTATTAAATAAAATATAGCAAATTGATCCCATTATAAGTATTTCAAAAACAAATCAACTCTATTTTAGTGTTTATATATAATTGCTTTATATATATACGAATTTTCTTTTTTTATCTTTAAATATAATTTTAGAATGTAGACGAAAAATTTCAATAAATTAGATTTAATTTTATGTACAATACGAAGAAAAATATCCCTTATTTGAAAATCACCTGCTAATTATTTTATTAATGATTTTCTTGTTCCACTAGATGATGTCTATAAAATTAAAGACTAGCTTTTGAATGAATATTCGCAGATGCTTTGGGATAGTTTAATGATGGGTGAGTTGAAATAGCTTTTACAAAAAATAGCCACTGGAATGGATCACTAGCATGATTTTTTTTTTGATTGCATATTTAAGTCAAGAGATTTCAGGTTTGGGACCCAACAAAACTGACAAGCGAACCGCCACAGAATTAAAGTAAAAAATTATGAGTACTATAATATAAATACTTGTTTCTCTTTCTCAAAGAATACAATAATTACTCCGCTAACTAGATGATAATTAAAATGGGTAAAAAATATAGCTGTTATTTACTTGCCTAAGCGATCACATACATTTAAGAGGTTAACCAATATGTTAAGTGAGTAATTTTTGGATGGGTGACATTTCAAGACACAAGAGTGTGCTTTTGCTTTATTACAACCATCCCAATCATTCTATCATAGGCTGAATATCAAAGAATTTGAAGAAATTTTTGATTCGGGATTAGAAAATATAATAATTCTCCGTGAACTTTAGCTTAGCTAGTATTGAATTTGCTCAAAGTTTTTAATTTTTTTCACTCATTCATGTTTAGAAATGCATGAAATGATGAGAAAAATCAATTTTACTCTCATTTTATCTGTATTAATATTTCTATAAGAATTTATTAGATTTTGGATTTATTAGCTTCAGAATTCACAAATGAAAAATTCTAAAAATGAGAAAAAATATGAAGAGCTTTTGAACAGATGTAGTTATTTAATGACGTAAAATTCGACAAAAATTGGAATTAATCAACTTCTCCAATCTGCCAAGTTTAAGCTTCGCAACAATCGTTTAATATACATACATATATATAGCTATAATAAAATATACATCTCTATTTCTATATACCTAGGTATACAGTAGGTATTCATCAATTCATTTTTTTGATTTATTTTTTACAAAAGGTATCTAAGGAAAAATGAATTAGAAAAACTTTTTAAAAATAAACTTATTTAAAAATGCACTAAAAATCAGAAAATAAATTTTTCCTTCTACCTACTATAAAATGTCTAAAAATGGGTGCTAATTTTTATTAAATTTAATGTTAATATATTAATTTTTAAAGTTGAGTAAACAAATATTTAAAGTACTAGAATAAAATATTTTCTGATTTTTGGTGCATTTTGAAACAAAAGGGTATTTTTCAGAGATTTTTTTTTAATATATTTGTATTTTATACGTTTGAACCTTACATGACATATTTCAGATAGTCAATTTTTACACCAATACTTCCGCAGAGTCCTACAGAGTATAAAATAACTGTGTGAGATTTGGTCCAGGTCGAAAAAAGGACCTAGTATTCCAATTTTTCCACGATGCCGGGAGAGAGTTTCAGTTTCTCGAAGTCATAGGGATGAACGTAATGGCAAATGTAGTGATCCGAAACTTTTCCAATTTAACTGCGTAAGGGTGTTGGGAATAGGCAAAACGCATTCTACGCGCAAAGCACGCCTTGGAGGGAATTACCGACTTTAACTCATCAGAGCTCACTCATGCCGTGATAGTATCTATAAATTAGGGAAAGCGCGGAAACAATTCTTCGATGAGTTAGCTAGTAAAGGGAGGCGGTGAGGGTCGGATAAGATTACAGAAAAAGAGACAGTCGATTAAATATGTTAAATAAAAATCAAAGACAATTGCATCTTGAAAACAACAAAGCAAAACACTCATTTATTAAGCAATAATTAGTGTGACTAGATAAGTGACATTCTTAAACAAAATATGCTGTTGTTTTATATTACAGGCGTTCCAAATCCCAGTTGTGTTGATTGTTAACCATTGAATTTTAATGCTGATGTCTAAAGGAGTTGTAATTTTAATTCAGGTTCAACCGCTAATACTCCTTGCTAATATAGGCAAAAACTGGCGAATTATAAATTCAAAAAAAATTAATTTTAAAAATAATTATAAGCTAATTTACGAGTAGTTAGTGAGTAAATATATTAGATATATACCTACAACTCAAAAGTGGATAGGTTATTAAAAAAAATAAACTGCAACGGATCGTTGCTAAACTTTATCCAAATTCATTTGAAATATTAATATGTTTGTTCCTTTATTATTAATCAGATATCACTTACAATTTGTAGTTCATATTGAAATTAATTCAAAAATAATTCTCATTTAAGAGTCGAGGAATAACCATTCTACATTGGATTTTTGACGTTTCGGTTTTATTGGTAACCATTGCTGAAGACATAGAGGAATCGACTTAAAATCAAAAATAGCCATCGATTCTCATCTAATACTTGAGGAATAACAATTCTACATTAGGTTTTTGACGTTTCGATTATTATTGGTAACCATTGCTGAAGACATGGAGGAAACGACTTAAAATCAAAAATAACGATCGATTCTTATCTAATACTAGAGGAATAACCTTATTGAATTCCATTTTTGATGTTTTGACTATTAATGGAAACCTCTACGGAAAATGTAGAAGAATCGACTTAAAATCAACTCAAGCTTGAGTTTGCCATAAAAAGAATTTAGTCTTTTTGATTTTAAGTCGATTCTTCTACATTTTCAGTAGAGGTTTCCATTAATATTCAAAACATCAAAAATGGAATTCAATAAGGTTATTCCTCTAGTATTAGATAAGAATCGATCGTTATTTTTGATTTTATGTCGATTCCTCCATGTCTTCAGCAATGGTTACCAATAATAATCGAAACGTCAAAAACCTAATGTAGAATTGTTATTCCTCAAGTATTAGATGAGAATCGATGTCTATTTTTGATTTTAAGTCGATTCCTCCATGTCTTCAGCAATGGTTACCAATAAAAACAGAAATGTCAAAAATCAATATAGAATGGTTATTCCTCAAGTATTAGATGAGAATCAATCGCTATTTTTGATTTTAAGTCGATTCCTCTATGTCTTCAGCAATGGTTACCAATAAAAACCGAAATGTCAAAAATCCAATATAGAATGATTATTCCTCAAGTACTAGATGAGAATCAATCGCTATTTTTGGTTTAAAGTCGATTTCTCTATGTCTTCAGCAATGGTTACTAATAAAAACCGAAACGTCAAAAATCCAATATAGAATGATTATTCCTCAAGTACTAGATGAGAATCAATCGCTATTTTTGGTTTAAAGTCGATTTCTCTATGTCTTCAGCAATGGTTACTAATAAAAACCGAAACGTCAAAAATCCAATATAGAATGATTATTCCTCAAGTACTAGATGAGAATCAATCGCTATTTTTGGTTTTAAAGTCGATTTCTCTATGTCTTCAGCAATGGTTACTAATAAAAACCGAAACGTCAAAAATCCAATATAGAATGATTATTCCTCAAGTACTAGATGAGAATCAATCGCTATTTTTGGTTTAAAATCGATTTCTCTGTCTTCAGCAAAGGTAACGGATAAGAAAACAACGCAGTTGCTATGGTTACTCATAAAAATTCCTCCCAAATTTTTAGCATTTCACAGAGAGAAGCCTATCCATTCTTACTTAAGCAAGGCTAAATGAGCTATATTACAACTTTCAAATGAATAAATTTTAAAAAATTTAAAAAAAAGTAACATCTTACTCTAGAGTAAAGTACTTTAAAATATAATTTTACTAAAAACTTTATTTAACCTTTTTGTGGTCCCCAAGGTACTTAATTAGGATATTAAATTTCATCAAAATTGGTTAAGTCATTTTCAAAATATTTAGAAAAAAATAAAAAAGTACCGAAATAAAGTACTAATGTTTGTGGGCCGATATGTACCAAAAACTAATCAGCGCTTCATTTTGTTAAACTAATGGTAGGTTTTCAATTTCATTTCAATCGGTGCAACGGTGTGGAAAAAATCGTGGGCCAAAAAAGCGATAACATACATACATACATCCATACATACATCCATACGCACGCACTAAATGAAAAAATCGCCCTTTTTGGCCTCTCGACGAGACCCCATGTAATTTTTGACAAAACCGTCACGTGTTAAAATTCAACCTATATGAATACTACAATTTGTGACTTTAATTGAATCCATGGGTTCCGTAGTCTTTACCTGAGGACCCTTTGAAGCCACGCTTGGCCCCGAGAGCGATTACAATACTTTACCCATGCTTTGCATTGGATAAAGTAAAAAAATGATTTTAATAACTGAGCTGGCAAAGCCGACATTGAAATTCTTTTCATATTAAATGAGGATTAAGTACCTGACCTAAGATAGATGTATATCGTCTTTCTGACTCAACTGACGTTAAGACATATTATCTTTCCAAGCAGTCCTTCCTCAAAGAAACAACTTTGGATCTGTAATATACCTCTGATGAAACGAGATATTTTTTTCGAAACACAATGTTTTACCTTTTAAAGTTTTTTTGATCATTTTTTTTATTCACACACACAGAACTTTTTTCTAAAAATATTATTTATTAAGACTGAAATTCCCTAACATATAAAGAAAATCCTTCTTTCGCATAAAAGGCTACACATAATTAATCAAGTATGTTGTCAGGTATTTGGACAGAAAAATAGCAAATCAAACAATTCTCATTGATTTACGCAACGTTTCGGCAATTTTATTTTGGCTTCATCAGGCGTCTCAATGAATTATGATTAATTTTAAGATATAATAGATGTGCACATATTTCTGAATTAATTCAATTGTAATTGATTTTTTTTGGCCCGAACAATTATTTAATTTATATAAAAGAAAGATTCAAATGACAGGATAATAATATAATATTATAATTATAATAATTACACATAGGTAATATTTGTACTGAAAATTTCGAGTGTAAGAGGGTATGAAAAATTTAACACAACAAAAAACGAGGCCGGCACAAAATCTTAAGTATTTGAAAATATATCTAGATGAATAAATGGCTGTATTAGTATTTCGATTGAAATATATACAAGAGTTGTTTGAAATTTATTTTAAATATTAAATTAAGCAAATCAAACATTTTAATTGCAAGTTTTTGAAAATTTTGATTTCCAGTAAGTAAAGGTACTGTTTGGCATTACCAGTATCCTTTTCCATTGTATTGTATTGTATTCGTGTCTAGTGACTTTTTAAAGTAATCCCAGTTTTGTTGCTTCTATTGGAATGATTCTACTTCTTCTTTATGAGAAAATGAAAAATGATCTATCATGTACCTTCTTATGCCTCTTTTATTAAGTTGAGATTTTCATTAAGCGAAATTAAGATTATAATATATAGGAACCCTCAGACTATATTGGATTTATTTAATCGCACCGCAAAAAATCTAATTTGCTTACATATATATCGATAGTCGTATAGTTTGATTTAGCTTACGCGCATTCCAACCGTATCTCTTACTATTAATTTTGGTAAAAAATAATTAAAAAATCCCATTCATTAAATTATAAATTTGTTTAATTTATATTAACAAATTTTGACTAAATGGGCATTTATGTTCCCGAGGCGAATAAAAGAAAAAAAATAACAAACTTCTAATAATAATAGAAAACTGTCATAAGCAAATGAATTTCATTCAACAGGGATACTACATTCTTATTTAAATATTTTTTTTCAATTTATTCAAAAATAATTTTTAAGAAAAAAATAAAACCGACTTCAAAAAAATTAAATGCAACAAATAAAATACACTATTAAGTGAAAAATAATTATTATCTTATTTAGTTACAACTAAA